>VWZZ01007735.1:690453-703624 GCA_013399095.1 Psophia crepitans | reverse complement strand
CGTGTTGTTGGGAAGGGGGTGGGGGGGGGGGGAATTGGTATAGTGGTGTCCGAACGAGCATTAGCTACTGACTTTTTGTTGCCCACAATTTTAAAATATTTTTTGTAAGCATCAAGGCAGATGATATTTCGGTCTAGACCAACTGTCTTTGATTTCAGACATTGGTCTCTCTCTAAGGAGCAGCTTATTTTGGTTAATGACAGAGCAGACGTCAAAGTTTTCATTCCTACAAAGCCTCTCTTCCCAGTACAGCAGCACTGTTGTAATTGTGAAATTAAGTATGCTTATTCATGTGTGAAATGCAGGCTTGATCTGTCTCATATTACAGACGGTCTACAGCAAACGGTCAGCATATTCTTCATAGTACTTAACTGAAATGTACTAAATTACATCTCACTTTATTGCATTTACAGAAAACAGTAACAAATACTTAGTGTTTAAGTACTAAATCCTTCCTAGTGGAAGTATGACTTTTGATCTTTACTCTTCAGCTACACAAGCAGGTTCTGCCATGAGGCAGCAGGATTATTATTCAAAAAGCAAACATACACAATACTGTGCATAATAAGCACAAGCACAGAAAGTCGTGAGACCAAGATGTACTGTTTTAATACGTGTGTCTGCAGTAAACCTATGCAGCAGCTCATTACCCTTCTATATTATTGCTAAAGATCTCAAAACACACGGTAAAGGTATTTGCAAAGAGGGTCTACATTTCAAGAGATCATATGATGTCTTGTAGGACCTTAAGTGATAGAAAAGCAGAGCTGTTGACATTGGCATTTGACTTCCAATATTTTCATCCCAAACACAGACCTAGGTGTCTCAGACATCTGTGAATAAAACCAACTTGCCTGAGATCACACCGAGACGCCCAGAGAGCCGCAATAACCTGTCTCCAAACTACTCTCACGGGACTGGGCAAGAAACAGAAACACACACCCTCCTCCCCTCAACTTCATCTCTACCGCTCTAAGATAAAAAAGTATGAAATGAAATCCACACTGCTTTCACACACAGGTATGGAGACATTCAAAAGCCGCCTGGACTTGCTCCTGTGTGATCCTGCTCTGGCAGGGAGGTTGGACTAGATGATCCCTAGAGGTCCCTTCCAACCCCTACCACTCTGTGAATCTGTGAATCTATATCACAGAAAAATTTGTTGCTATCCAGAGTGCCTGACTATCCTCCTGCCTCTTCTAACAGTAAGGACAAATTACCACGTAACATTAAGCCACGATTCCCTCCATCAGGTACTACTGTGCAATTGTAATACTTCATTTTAATCAGAAAGGGATAGCTTCCTCCTATACCATCATCAGCTAAGACTGAATCTGTAAGGTAACAAATGGCAACAAACAGGTAACTAGGAAATAGTCCATTTCAATGTCACCAGTTTTTAAAGACAAGAGAAATCACACAAATCCCAGACTTGTTTTCTTGACAAAGAGCAAGGTAAATTAGATATCATCATGTTAGCACATAGGATCGTGAAGTAGAACAGATTAACAAACAAAAAGTTATCTATAGTCATTTTTAGATTATTCTAAGTTAGGAAAGCACTAACATTTGCTCCAGCACCAAGCAACTTCTACTACAGCTCTCGTAGTACAACTCAAGCAGCTACAATTAAAGCACTGTACACAATACGCATCTACAAGAGGTAACAGGTAGAATTCTCTACTGACACCAAGATTAGCCTTTATTTTTGAATTTAAGACAGACCACAACAAGCTTATTTTAGTTACATGCATAAAACAAAGTTTACACAGGCAGGTTATTCTAAAGGCTGGCTGGCTTCCGAACCTGCCTTTCCACAGCGTTTCCAAGTCTTGAGGTTAGTTCACTAAACTCCGTATACTCCGGAGATGCAGCGGTTAGCAGGAATACCTTACGGCACTACAGGCTGCACTGAACAAACTGATTATGGCTCAGTAACTGAGAATTTACAAAGATTTCCCATCCTTTATTATGTATTTTTCTTCCCAGCAAAACCCTCTATTGCTACAAAGTAGCATCCGTTCTCATCTACGTTTATTTTACACACACATTGTTTACTAAAATAACCACCGCAGGGCTCATTTCACCTTGGCAAGCCACAGCAAGGAAACAATAGCAGTCCTGCTCAGCTCCTACAGCTAGCACTGTCTGCAACACTGGAAAGTTCTTACCAAGTTCACATCAGCAAACGGAGACCATATTTAGACCACGTTAGACAGCCCACGGAATGCACTTACACATGTTCTTGCCAGTTTCCTGGTACTACACAAGTAGCAGATTTCTCATTTGCTCACTGGCATCCAATATGACTTCTCACCATACAAGCCTTAGTTTTCCCCTAAATCTGGTTCACTTTTCTGGAAGTCAGATTTCTTTTAATCAACATACACACTACCAAAGATAACAGAAAAATTCACCTTCTCTGTAGCCACGCTACTGCCCCCAGGCAGCAACCAACCGAATTTCTCATTAGATTTGAAGCGCTATTTTTGAAAACCAGGACCAGTTCACAGGTCTCGCACATGAGGTGTTGCGACACTATACATTAGGCTTCAAACAGCAGTCCCCGCTGCAGGAACGACTGGATCAGCCATCTGCTGGCCACTGCTAACGACCCCATTTGAAAGGGACTTCACAACTGACTGCGTCTTTCATGAGAAGAGGAAGAAAACATTAAGAAACCCTCCAAGTGATTAGTTCGCTTCTAATCTAAACCAAGAGGACATATTTGAACACTGCATGAAGTAACTTCTGGCTTCTGTCACGCTTTAGACATTAATATACTTTCTACTTCCAGTCCTCTCCGTAGATACTCTTCCCTCCTGTACGACTAAAGGAACCGAACCTCACGTAACAGAACAAGGCGATATAGTCGTATATTTATACGTATATACGATATAGTCGTGTATTTAGGTCTGATCTTGTGAGCCACTGAGAACAATGTTGTAAAATTAGACCATAAGCCCTTGAGTGTAGAATAACTGATGCAAACAATCATTAAGCCACACATAAGATTTGGTGGCCTCACCAAACCTCACACGTGGTACCACCCCATCGCATCATTTGCCACCAACAGTAATCGGGAGATGGCAGAGGGCCACAAAATTAAACTTTTGCCAAAGTACTTGAGTCTTGCCCTCCTTAAATTCAGGACTACTCATCCTTTGTGCACTGAATGATACAATCTCACAAAAAAAATAAGAGACTGGAAACATTTAAGAGGAGAATAAGCACATGAAATGAAAAAGGGAAATCTCCTTAGCTTTCACTATCACATGCTAAGGCCACATGACATGTAAGTTACCACCACAGAAGCCACGGGTCACATCAAAAATACCTTCAAAACAGAGGTTATTTTTCCTAAATGACGCAGTATGAAATTCTTAACTCTATTTTCAAGGTAAAGTTTTAAGGTTAGACACCAGTAACAGCTCTGAAAATGTTAAAAGATGACTAAAACTCTCTGCAGTCCATAGCAGACAAGACACTAAGCTAAGTGGAGCACCGTAAACTGTTCTTAAGTGTTTAATCAATCCATGACCAAGGCACATCTTTTAAGATCATCTTTATTCCCACAACAAGAAGCTAGGATTAATAACCATATTTTGCTTGTTCTTTCAAACAAAAACCTGGGGCAATCCTTTAGCAACCAGAGACAAGAAAACAAGTTATACTATTTATAATAAATATTTAGAAATAAAGCTGTACTTGTAAAACCATACCTTTCAAGATTCTTGTCTATGAAGTTGCCATCATTTACTGCACACACACGTTCAACAACTCAACAAGCAGGAGTTAGAAGTATGTCACATCACAATGTTTTTTCCTAAAACACTAACCTCATCAGGACCTGACTTAAGAGCTACTTCCAAAATGCTGCAGAAGACAATTCACCAAGTGCCACTCACCCAAGCAACTGGGGACCTAATTAAATCTACCCAACACTTCAGGGATTAGCCTGTTTTCTCCTACAGTCCTTAGCCTCTCCCACGAGATAACATACACTGCTACTGTGAGATTTATTACTTGCTGACTAGTTCTTAACATATGCTGAATTATGATCCAGCCTGTGAATCAGAACGAACTTTGGTATAAATGGTATTTCGAAACAATTATCTGGATTTTTTTTTGTTATTCAGAGTATGAAATAATGTTTACATATAGTATTTCATAGTATGAAGTAGCACTGATAGAGCCAAGAAAGAATAAAATAAATCATACAGAAGGATATTTTTCAAGCGATCAGCCCAGGAGCAAAGTAAAAACCCTTTCATGCTTTTTCACTAGTGCTGTGCATTCATTTCTTTGTCCTTCACCTCCTAGATGGGTATAAATAACTTCATTCACACTGTTTAGACTTTTAAAAAACTCCCACAAAGTAATAGCTGGGGTTTTTGGAGGGATGGGAGGAAGACAGGACAACACACTGAATCAAAACCCCCAAAAACCACCACCACTCCCCCAAGCAAAGCAAAAAGCACAGCAAGAGTTCCAAGGAAAAATCCCTATTTCATTCTAAGCAAAAAAAAACCAACCAAACAAACCCACATGCACAAACACAACCAGTTTTCTTCACATATTAAGACCAATACTTCTAAACAAAAATAAGCTGAAGCAGTGACATGTACAGTTTGGCCTGGAAGAGACAGGAAACATTTCAAACATGTCCTAAAGATAATCATGGGGAAAGTTTCTGTTATTCATTGTCCATCCACACGATTATCTACAGGACTCAATCACTTGTTTATCTGCTTAAGAAGAACAGTTAATGTACTTTAGAACTTCCATGGAAACTCAAAACAAACTTAAGCTACTGGTGCATTTCAGATGTCCAAACTGCATTAAAATGCCAGTTTTGAAGAAAAGAACACCCGTGTTTATGAAGCATGTCTGGCCTGGTTGGAGGTTCCTTGAACTCCAAGATACCCAGAACAGCAGCACAAAGCACAGACTGCAGATTCCCATGCTTAGTTTAATATTTCCAATGGATATTTCACCTGCATCAGCTCTCCTTAACGATGCAGGAACACAGAAAAGGCAGCCTTCTGTGTGGGGTGCTCTTTAGCTTGGTATTCTTGTGAAGCAGCCTGGTGAGGACTTGACTTTTCAACTATGTCACAGGCTTTTCAAAAGCCTATGACAGAAACCTAAACATACCAGTTTAGCTTAAAGTCATGGTATCGTCCCAGCACTGGAAAGTCTGTTCACATCATTTCAACAACGCTTACACAGATTTGCATGTGCAGAGATGCCATCATACCTACGGTATGCTTCCACTTCTGCCGTGCCAGAGGGCTTTGCACTGAAATCCAGTTTGCGGTGCTTCTGCCACCGCGCCAAGGAGAGCATGGCAGGCAGCAGCCCCCAGCTGAGGCTGGCAGCCTCTCGCAGCTCTCTCGTGACACCCATGGCAACTTCACACTACACATCATAGCATGAGTTTCAGAGTAGAGAATGACCTCAGAGTGTTTTTAACCTGACACACAATGCTTATCGTTTATCTCCAATGACAATTCTCTTTATTCAAACTGAGCTCAGAGATGTGCACCGAGCAATGATTCTGCTGTCAGAAATTTTGTAGTGCTCCTGAAATCCTAAGCCACTGCCGAACTCCCACACGAATGTAACAAAACAAGACAGTTATATTTACCTTTGGCATCTCAGATACCACAGTATGTCGTCGGAAGAAAAGCACTCAGCCAAAAGCATGGATTCAATAAAGCTTTATGCCAGAAGTACGACTTCATACAGCAGCGTTTGTTAAAGCCCAACTAAAGAGTTGAGCATGCACATCTTTAGCTTCATTCTAATCTATACTACAGCCTCCATGCTTTAAAAACCCACAATTGCTCTGACCAACTATACTTTCTCAGGCAAACTTTGGATAATTAGTGCCTCT
Organism: Psophia crepitans; assembly: GCA_013399095.1. NCBI lineage: Eukaryota > Metazoa > Chordata > Aves > Gruiformes > Psophiidae > Psophia > Psophia crepitans. The sequence continues at coordinate 697,725 of VWZZ01007735.1, read as the reverse complement.
AATCCAGACTCTCAGGTCCCAGCAGACAAAAGGACAGGTATAGGAGGTTACCACTGGCACCTGCCCACCTTCATTATCACCCTGCTGGAAGAAAACCCAAAGCAGGACCTGTAATCAGAGCACGCTGCTAATTGCTGGCACTGCCTCACAGGCAGCTAAGCCATCCTTGCAGTAGGGAGGGGACTTTGAAAGGAAGCACAGGTAAAACAGTCCCAAGGTAAACCACTCTGAGTCATGACTTAGGGATCATAGCTCCACTTATTTCACATGAACAATATTGTAGTCACAAACTGTATCACTCAAAGCCACACATCTCATCTGTGCACAGCATCAAGTTAAGCTAAAACTTTTTTCTCCATCTTAAAAATTCACATTTACATTCCCCACGTACTGGAGCACTTGCTTATGTGTTATTTGAGTTAAAAATAGAGCATCATGACTGTTTCTTTCCAAACACCAGCTTTTCTTATGTCAGGTCAGGGCTGCACACCTATAGCCCCCAACAGATGAAGCTGCAACAGCTCTGCAGAGTTGTAGCTACTACATCCATTCATGAAAGAATTCTTTCAGGTTAGGCCAGAACATACTTCAAATTCCTTTAGCAAGTGGCATGTACTGTTGTTACGAGAACAGACCCAAGGTGAAATATTATCAAGAACTGAAAAACCTCACAGAAAAACTATACAAAAAACAGATGGCATAATTTGCTTTTTTAAATGCTACTTAGCATTTACAGCTGGAAGTGGCAAATATCGAAGATGCTTTGAATATGCAAATTATAAGATCAACACAAAAGGACAATGCAATTTCTTTTAAAGACAGGCAGTCATAATGTTGAAACAGACTGCAACCAATTTTCATACACTATTCATAATTACTTTATTACACTGTGAAAGGGTAATCAGTTTCCAAATGATCTAATAACCTTGGGCTGCTCTTAACCCTTTTATACCAGTCTTAACTACAAGCACAGGCTAGGTCTCTACATTTAATATTAGACTACTGTAATTGGCTTAAACGTGCAGGTTAGAGATGTTCTTCCTCATACACCCTCCTACACACCAGCATACAAAATTACCTAAAAGCAGTCAATTAATAAGCAATTCAAATAAGCTATATTTAAAAAAAAAAACACATTCCCAGCTCTAATCTCAGAGGAATAGCTTTATAATCAGGAAAGGGAAATCTGATTTTTGGCTCCTTTGTTAGACTTCAATAGGAAATGGGGTAAATACTCTTCCAACTAGTCAAAACACACTGTAAGTTCTACAGGGATCTGTTACTCTGACAAATTTTAAGAAGTAGTCCCCAACCTTCAGTGCTTGAATTGTATTAACTCTTAAATTGTGTCTCAGTCATTTTCATAGTCTGGTAATTTAACTACTTGCTGAGGCCACTTTTAGTCAGTCACCAACCAAATCCAAGCCACTTTACAACATGAAAAAATACAAATAACTAAGTTGCTAAGTGCAACCTGTGCTTGGCTTAAATACCTACTACTCTCTGCTGGGTTTCTACCAGTTTCCAAGCAACATATGGGGCAGAGCACTGGCAAAAACAGAAAGGCCCACAGTCAGAGGAAGCAACATACTGGTCCTGGTTTAGGTAAATAAGCAGATTTTGTAGACTGATTAGATCAACAGGCTGAAACCTCCCCAGTTAAGAACGAACCTAAAGCAATGTCACTTTTTTGTTTTAGAACTTCTTACTGCCATCTAACTTCTTACTGCCATCATTTTACTAGATGAAAGAATAGAGACTGCAGAATTATGGATTAAAATATCCAACCTAAAGGCTAAACTCTGCACTTTCTCCAGTTCCCAACAACACTGATCAAAACAGAGGCCCTGATCTACTAAAATAAGAGCAAAGTTTAACAATAACATTCAAACTACTAAATGCTTTTACTTTTAGATACCTAAACAGAGTAACAGCTTCTCAGACTTCAGATGCTGCTGAAACACTTCTATTAACAGAAATTCAGCTTTATTTCAGAAACAAGTCATTTTGGTCTCTACAAATAAGCAAAGTCACCCAAGAAAAGAGTGTCAAAACCAAAGCATTTTTTAATTGCCAGTTTCAGGAAAATTCAAATCAGCACCTAAACCAAAATTTATTACATGTACAAAATTGGTGTTAGAGAAGCAGCAATGTAACTATACCAGGACTGGTTGGTTTTAATAAAGGTTTACCTGTCATACCGCTTTTCACAGCCAGTTCATTAAAACAGACTGGAAACATCTAACTTTTAGGAACCCACACTAATATATTTCAGAGTTCTTATTGCATAGTGTATTGTCATCTTCTACGAAAATTATGTCCATTTTCAGAGAAGACTAATCAAAACAAATTCACTTCCAAAATTTGCCATTAGTTCCCAATAGAGAGTGTACAGCTACATTGTTAATGCTAAATTTACAGCCACCATTTCTTCTATGCCTCTGCTAACATTAGAACAAGGCTGAACTCCAAACCCACCATAATACTCAGAAAAATAAAATAAAATGTGGTTATAAGAAAAACTAAGCATCACAATCAAACAGTATTTATTCCAGTAGTAAAATGTTTATCCAATCACCAAGACCTTTTCTTGGCAGAACTCGACAAAAACAGTTTCCTAAAGAAGGCCAGCTTGTTTTAATCATTTACACTTTTCAACACTGTTTGTTCTCACTTCGTATCCAAAGGTCACAACTCAAACCACTACCTCAGGCAAACTTCGGAATAAATATTATTTTTGACCATTCTGGAAAGAATTCCACCTCTGTTAAAGCTGAAGTACAAAAACCAGATTTAAAGATGATTCAGTGTTTTTCATAAACAGAAAGCTAGCTTATAGGAAGTTTTTCATGAATCCTACTCTCTATTACTTAATTCAGTGTTACATCACTATAAGCTTTTGCTTTCTTTAGTAGAAAAATGTGTTCTGTGAGAAATGCACACACAGCAACATTCTCATGTTGGTTAAACAAAGTGCAAGGCTACCCAAGGTCCAGTTGATGCGACAGTTTGAACTACACCAACCATGATTCCAGTTTCCCTGATACAGCCCTTCTTCCCTAAAATGCCCCTTCTGAAATAATCTTATTTCATACATATTAGAAAATATTTGCACATTAATCTACATGTTTTTGACTAGTAAATTATTCGAAGAAAAGGCTTGACCATTCTTAGGAATCTTCCTCACATTGAACGCTTCTATCCATACTACATGCAGTTCAGCAATGCCTAAGATCAGAAAACTGGAAGAACCTCCGACCATACACCAACACCACTTTGCTGTCCCTTCCACAGACCTATTTCCAAAGCAACCGTCAGTGCTCTGTAAACAAAGATGAAAAACTTTTTTTAAAGATTGATGCCACTGACTATCAATGTTAGAGATGCACATCAGAGTATCGGGTCCCTTTCTGCTCTAGGACTACCGTGATCAAGATACCATTTCTCTTATTTACCCTCAAAATGCAGAATAGAGCTACTCAGTTTTCTTATATCATTTACTTATCTGAGTCTTACACTTAAAATACACAGGGGTCAAAAGGAAAGAAGAATATTGTAAAAGCAAAGACATTACAGTTCACAAATTAATAAAACTAATATACAGGCTTGTTGACTGACCAAATCACAGCTGTGAGCGACCACTTTAGTACAGCAGTCAAATACTCAAAGCTTTATTGAGATGAAAGTGCCAAGCATCTGCATCAAACGCCACAGGCTATATGGCATTTCTGCTTCCCACTGCCTAGAAAACACTGATTGAGAAAATTGGATAGAACTATCTCTTAGCTATGGAGCCAAGTCCCCAACAACTATCACACCCAGTTAAAGCAGAATTACAATTTATTTCCCTAAACATGTCTGGCTGAGAACAGTGGTGACTCAAAACCAAGTTTCACTCATGACTTACACACCTCATGTTGGGAACTAGGGTACAAGGGCCACCAGAAGGGCAAGGCCAGCAGCTGGGGACTGTAGCGACTCCAGCCACCACGTTTTAATCTGTTCATCTGTTAGAGCCTAGGCTAATCCTGCAAAGAAATATCCTCAATTTGAAAAACAGCATTTCACGATAACTTCAACACAATATTCATTTCTACACTCTGCCTTCATAATTTTTTTTTTTACCAGAAACTGGATCTCAGGCAAATATCATGTTATCTACATATATCAACAAGTTGCAGAAATACTGATTTTTAGTGTTTTATAAACCCTTAAATCAGCATACAGAGTCTCAGCAGAACCTCTCCGTATCACTTGAAAAGGCCCCAGAACAAGGAAATGTTCACACACACATACTGACCTACCATTCCGAGCCAGCTCTGTAAATCTGTACATTCATTAAAGAACACAACACATCTCTGCATGAGACAATCTTCTTAAAAAGCTGTAGCACCTCATTACCATGATGAAGTAGAAAGTTATTGGAAATTATTTTCCTGCCTATAAACCTCAACCATACTAAATGCTACCAAATAATTAATTTAGGTGTTCATTATGGGGTTTTTGGACTATGAGCTGCACTTGCAGTCAACACTGAAGTAACTCCACTGAGTTTGTAGAGTATTTCTCACCTGCTGAGGTCTGGTTCGTTAAATCAAAATTTCAGCAGTATGAAGACTATCTCAGGTATAAAAAAAGAACAGCCTTGTTCCTACACTTGAAAATGGTGGGGACCCCCCCTCGAGAGTACAATCACCCTTTAAGCGCTTTGCCTACACATAGGTCAGTCACTATAGCAGGAACTCATTCACAGTACACCAGGAAAGGAAAAAGAGGAAAAACACAAACAACGCCACATCACTGACCCTGTAAAATTAGGAAGTTAGAGGTTCCTTCTAGCTACTCTTACACAAAAGAAGTAGCATAACCCCCGTCAACCCAAATTACCCAAAGAAGTCTAGGATTACTTTAATAGCAGCTTGTTTTCTTTCCCACACACAAAAATCAGAACAAAGCGCTCTCGCAGATGAGCTATTAACCACTCACATCAGGAAAACAAAAGCTCCGTCTTGTCACCCTTACATAAATAAAAGTAGAAAAGAGGGGTTGAGAGAGACACCATGAGATTCTCTACAACCTGTAGTAAAATTGCAAAGACATTCGATGCATTCTGACAGAACAGCTGTAGGCATCATTATGTTAATTAAAATTAAGGTCTCATCTACTTAGCATACAAGCAATTCACTGAACCTTAGTGACAAAAGGAAGGAACCATTTCCTCAAAGAGGCATAATCACATACAACTTCAACGACTTGTCTCCTTACACTGAAGGCCACAGCATGAAGAGATAGAAAAGTATTGAAGACACAGTCCTGGCTATTTTAAGTAAAACAAAGCACTATCAACTGTAAGACACACACAAAGGAAGTGGTAGGATAGATTACGTCAGCCCTTGCCTCAATTCATAAATCCTAACCGCAAAACAAGACAAATTCTTAACTGCCTTTCTCTGGAAATATGTTTAGAGCGAATACATGCAGTTTGAGTCTTAAAATACGCTATTGAACACCACTCGCTGACGCATCACTTTCAAACAACCGGGGGAATGGTGTAATCCCAGGCAATTCTATCGTGCAGCCAGATCAAATAACATCTCAAGAACCGCCTGCCAAGCACCCGGCCTGCCAGAGCACAATAAGCACTCAAGTGCTCCGACTCAAAACCACCTTTCACTGGTCCCAGAGATCTTTATAAAATAGTTTAAACACTACTAAATTACAGGGTTGGAAAAACAAATAAACGCTTTTAAATGCTGTTCCTACACAATTCTCAACTTGCTGTTATGCATCTAAAGCATCCGTCTTGCGATATTCACTAGGCAGAAGGGTTCAGAAATGCGATTGATTGCCCGTAAGAACAAAACCCGACAAAAATGCAGAGTTGGTTGCGCGTCTGGAACTAATTGCCTGCAGATTAACGGCTTTACATTGGAACAGCGTTCGTCTGTAGGGTTTTAAATCCACTTTACTTTAAACTGAGTTCCCGGAAGAACATATTTGTGGGGCATCTGAAACTACACCTTACTGGATTTCTGTTCTCCACTTTACTTCACGCCTAACATTAATGTTAAAAAATAAATAAGTCGCCTCGTCAACTGCCATTTTCCTTCACATACAATTAAAGCAGCCCCATATGGCTGCAAGGAGGCCATCCAGCCACACAATGCCCCATGCAGCGCAAAGCCACATGGACTCAAGAGGGGCTTAAAACCAACTGCAAAACAAAGCAGAGCTGGTTTCTTCCTCAGGAAACAAAGTGGCCAAGCAGGTCTCCTGTCCCTATCTTAAAACACCCTTAAACATCCCTAAAAAAAGTTACACCACCCACCGTACCAATTAGGACTTCAAAGGCATTCCATTTTATCAAGTGCACTGAAAAAGTGCTTTCAGGATAAGGAAAATGCAATCCTTGTGTCCTTATCTCATTTGCTTAAAAAAAACAACCCCAAAACACACAATTAAGCACCGTGCTCCGTTTAGCTCCGCTGTTTATGTTCAGAGCACAGAGGTGAAGCATTTATTATGGAAAGAAAACCCTGTGGTCTTAAAGCATCCTGAACTTCTTGGGCCAATAAAACTATCCCCTCACCTACCAAGTCAACCCAACTTTTCCTGAATAAAGTGGAACAGCCAAAAGGAGAAAAGAGAATTACGACAAGTTTGCTCTCCATCCAGGTGCCTTCTGCATTATCACCGGCTCAGTAACAATCAGTCAACTTTAAGAGTAACCTTAATTTTCTCCTTGGAAACACAACTTGTACACATAAGGCACCGAAGTTGCCCAAGCACTCTGGACTGTAGACCCGCTCCATTGACCCTCACCTGAAATTTCCAAAGCAGACCCTAGCTCCCCCCTCCGCAACCCTGCCGCTCTGGGGCCTTCGCCAACTCCACGGCGAAGGTCCTGCCCCTCCGGGCAGCGAGGGGTGCACTCCCCCGCCAGCCTCGGGCTTAGGCTCCGCAGCTCTCGGAGTGCCGGGCAAACACAACTCGCCTGCAATCCCAGCGGCTGTTACAGCCTGACCCCAGCAAACCCGTATTTCCCCTCCTGAGCCTGCGGGGGGGGGCGGCCGCGGTGCCCAGCGCCGCGCTGGACCTCGCGAGGAGGAGGAGGGAGCGGGGGACGGGAGGAAGCGGGGGCCGGGGGCGACGAGAAGGCGCAGTTGGTGAACAAAAGGAGGCCCCTCCGCCTCGCCGCCGAGCAGCTGGGCCGGGGTGCGGAGCGGGCGGCGGAGCGAGCAGCGTCGCCCGGGCCCGCCGCTTCCCCCCCCC
>VWZZ01007735.1:644016-680710 GCA_013399095.1 Psophia crepitans | reverse complement strand
GGGAGACCTAACTGCAGCCTTCCAGTACCTAAAGGGGACCTACAGGAAAGTTGACAAGGGGCTGTTTCTTAGGGAGTGCAGTGACAGGACAAGGGGCAATGGGTTTAAACTAAAAGAGGGGAGACTTAGACTGGACATTAGAAAAGTTCTTTGCTGTGAGGGTGGTGAGGCCCTGGCACAGGGTGCCCAGAGAAGCTGTGGCTGCCCCTGGATCCCTGGCAGTGTCCAAGGCCAGGCTAGATGGGGCTTTGGGCACCCTGGGCTGGTGGGGGGTGTCCCAGCCCATGGCAGGGGGTTGGAACTAGATGATCCTTGTAGTCCCTTCCAACCCAAACCATTCCGATTCTATGAATGAAAGAAAAACAAAAACTGTGTGCAAAGTACACAAAAATCCAGAGGAGCAGACAGGTCTTCTGACATTATGCATAGAACCTTAAAGGTGTTCTTTCTGTGGTCTATGAGCTATTATCTCATTCTCCAAGCACAATGCCTAGGTTTTGACAGTGACTAACAAACTCCTCAGTTTTCATACTAGTGTATGTGTATACTTCATACTGATGAAACACCTCATGCATTCATTAATAATCCATTAATAAGACTTATGTATTAAAGCTTAGAAGGCAGCTTCCTCAGGAAGTAAGATCTGCTTCTTTGTTTCTTAGGATCTGAACATGCCATGGGTGGCATATCAAGAGATGACAACATATTTTAAAGGTTCCCTAAGAGTCATCATTAAGCATAGACCACAAGCCAGGTTATCCGTTTCTTTCCTGTTTATGACTTCCAGTCATCAAGTTTCAGCACAAAATTTTCCAAATCCCATGTCTACAATAGCACAGGCAACTTCACATTCATGTAACCACACACAGATAGCAAGAACTAGTGCCCTCCCCCCAAAGACAAGACTAAAAGGTCACACTGCACACCTCTAACTTCCATGAGGATGCCAGAGCGTAGCAAGTCATGATTGCAAAATGTATTAAGCAGGGAATTGTCAGGAGTGAGTGAAGAGGAGGAAAAAAAATCAACTAAATAAAATTTAGAGACAAGGGGGAACTGGAAAGCTAACTCATAGAATCAAAGCCTGTATTTTCAGGCTCATTTGTGAAGCACAGTTGTTATCAGTGGTTAACCATTAACAGTGAATGCAATTTCAAGAAAGCAGCACGAAATATACTCCATAGGCTCCCTTTGCAGGCATGTGAGCAATGACTGCTTAGTCCATTATCTGATTCACAGGGTTACAAAACATCAGTTCCAACCCCAACACCACCTACCTTTTTCCAAAGGAATGGGCAACAAGATATGCTCTTGTCATTCCCCTTGATATTTTTCTCTATGAAATCTATGCTTTGGGATACCAATAACCAGATATGCACCACATATGTTCTAAACAAGTGGAACCTCACTAGACCAGAGAGGTAAAGATCAAGCCTGATAATCCTGTTTGGTTCCATTCTTGGAACAAATAGACAGTGCACCTTTTGTTGTTTCCACTACAAAGGAACCCATAATTAGACTTCATTTTCGTCAGTTCATCCAGAGATGGAAGATACATACGGGAGGTGGTGTTTAAAAGGAAAGATTTAAGTCAAATAGCCTCCAAGAAGATCACTATATGCATTTCAGATTAAAACTTCTACCACCTTCCCCCTCCACTAGTTCAACTTAAGGCGGGAAGCACGATGTTTCACTCAGTTTCAGCATGGGGGGGGGTGTTTGTGAGGTGTTTGGTTTTTTCAAATAACCTTTAAAGTGGCTCTCTGTTGATGAAGCCATTTTCATCCTTCAATGAGTTTGATTCCTATTAGCTCAGACTGCAGAGAAGACATTGATTTTCACTACAGTCAGGATCAAGAGAAGTAACAGCTTTTCCAATTAAACAACTGCTCACCACATTAAGCAGAAAAATATGTCCACAGCAATAAGGTGCCAGTGTCCAAAGCACTCTTCAATGCTAACAGAAGCCACCTGACATGCTTGTAATAACTTCAACCTTTACCTTGAGAAAGAAGGAAAACTCCATGTATTAGAGGCAGTTCAGCTCCTGTTAACCCTGCTGATAAGAAGCTGTAACACTGAGAAAGGCTTAAAACTGCAGACAACTCTTCTTCCAGCTCTGAATTGCCATCATTATACCACGCAAATCACCACATTGGGCCTCAGCCTACTAAAACAGAAATCACAACCAAGAATGGTCTAGTAGGCTGCTGCTGCTTCTCCTCTTAAATGAAGCTTTTATACCAAACAAATCTATACAGTTCCTGCATTATAGCCTTTCACAGATTTGCACTGTAAATCAAATATTTTATTCCACAGCCTGCAGCTATTCCCACATTTAATAACTGACACAGGAGACAAGTTTTAATCTCCATCAGGCTGAAACAACTATTATCCTCATAACCACTCAAGTCAGAGAGAAGTTATGAGTCTTCTATTACCTGATTGTATATTCAGGGGGAAACAGTTATACTTTTCCAGAGGAAAAAGGCAAAGTATATTCAGTACCACAGAAGAGAAGAAACCGAACAATCATATTCCCTAATTTTGCACTGCAAGTCAAGACTTTATTTTAAGCTGTAAAAGAAATGCATCCTTCTTCCCACGGAGCAGAAAAGAAATCTTAACAGACACTACATTTGCAGACTACAGCTTTAGTTAAGATCTTAAACAATTAAGGGACATTTTTTAGTCATTAGGGAAATAGTTATCATGCTCCAAGAAAAACCTATTGAAAAGCTACTTCAATTAAGTGACCCAGAAGCCCGTCTTATCTCTCTGCAACTATAGCCAGTGCTGTGTTTTCAGGTTTTACAAGATGCGTTAAAAGTTCAACTTTTGTTTTCGGAAGTTACTCTAACACCATGACTGAAAAGAACAAACCTAGAGACTTTCCCCCAAAATGCTACCAGCACTTCTAATACTCTGCCTTAGTCACATACAGCTGGTTCATGGATATACATGCCAAAACTGAGACAAATTTGATATGGAATCTTCTCCCCTATGCTGCAGTCCAACACCAAGCAACACTTTGAAGCTTTACGAATTTTAACTAGGAAATGTCCTCTCAAAGACAGTTACTTAATTGTTCGTTAAAGGATCACAAGAAAAAGAAAACCACCACCCCTATGTGAAGTCTCAGTGTGGAATTTGAACGTTATTACATATTTTACTACCAGTTATCACTAGCTGTTAGAAAGGAATACTAAAACTCACAGCAGGTCAAGACACTACTTTCTCTTTGAATATATTGCGGCAAAAATGCAGTATTTTACATCTTGTTCAAGAAAGGAAGAAAACACCATCGTTGGAACCATTCATCCTTTTCTTTATGCTCTGTAAAGGCCTGAAAATACACTTCAAACATCCAAATCTTTTAACTGGGCATGAAAACGACAGGTAGGATGTCGGGGTTCACAGCGGTTTTTTGGAAGCTTTGTGAAGGATTTCCACCTCCAAAGCTACATAATTAAGACCAATCTTCCAGAGTAACTCCCAGGCCAAACCAATATGCCCGTTTCCAGCATCCCGGGGGGCCGTGTGGCTGGTGAGAAAGGACAGAAAGAAGGCATAGCAGCTCTCATTGCTTTCCTACAGGGAAACGTCATCTTTGCATGTTAAGGAATGGGATGAGGACGCTCTACTGGCTTAGAGCGCCCTCTGGAGTCATCATCTTATTAATGACATCACACCGGAATGCCCTCATGCACTTCAAGGTTTCTAAAAACCAATAGTGTATTACACAAGAGCTGGTAACAGACCCATTATATATCGCTAAAAGAAATAACATTTTTTCAGACATCAGGGAATAAATGTATTCTTTTCTAAGTTTACATATGGTGTGTGCACACATGTGTATGTTTGCATATGTGTGTGTATACACACATATATCAGGACACATCCACCCCAGTCCCAGCTGGGAAGCAGGGTGAGTGAAATAGCACAAGTGGAGTGGTGCCATCACATGAAGCAGTTTTTGCTGTTTTAAACTATAAACATATTTCAGCAGGTTGTTGATAGTTATGTGATACTACACAACAGAATTTTCCCCAAGTTTAATTTATGAAGGAGTGTGACTTTTACTATACACAGGGCAGCTTTTCTAGAGTACAGCGTCCACAGGAGCAACACTATACCTGTAAAATTTTACAGTTTTCCTGTGAGTGTTAAACAAGTTACTGGTCTTTTAAATATTGCTAAACAGCAACAGACACCATGCAGTGAAGTCTCTTAGTCTGCATGCATGTGCACTTGCACCTTTTCTTCCACCTATTACTAGCATTCGGATACATTTCCCTCAGAGCAGGAGATTTGCCACTAGCTTCACTTCTCACCGATTTTCCTACCAACTAAAATTTAATGGAGGGTGGGAAATAGTGGCAAAACCAGCAGAACTGCACTGTAGTCACCAAGCCCATTTTGTCATTAAGAACCTGTCACGCAGCAGGAAAAGCTTAGTTTCTCTTACGCTGAAGTTATCACCTCTGCTTTTTATTTCCTTGTTTTAATCAGTGTTTTACAAAGGAACACAGCCTAACACATGTCCCTTTCTGTACAAGTGTCAATGTTAACAATCTCAAGTGGTTTAACTCTTGCAATTACATTAAATAAGCCCTTCTTAGACAAAGCAACTGGTTTTAGCAGTGACCTTTCATCACTTGAAGATGCAGGTCCTTCCACTCTTATCAGCCTTAAAGGTTGTCATAAGCTAGTAATTTTGATCTCCAAAAGCACTAAAGAATCTGTAAAAGATTATACCATCTAACACGATATGAGCTGCTTCTCTGAAACCTCAAGGACATGAGCATCTTGAGCTCTTTTTCCCCTATGCATGAACCCTTCTGAAAGACAGTATGCATGAGAAGTCTCTGCATAAACTCCCAATTGCTTTTTTTTTCTTCTGGATATCAGGCAACTCCTGCCTGATACACTTAGAAGACCTAAGAAGCATTAAATCCTTTTATTTCTTCAAGTAATGCATGTGTCTATGTCAAAAAGGTTTTGTTCAGACACAAATGTTGAATTGGTATGCTACCATTTCCATGACAAGATCTACTAATAACAAGGAACAGATCCTCTCATTACTGGCCCCATGCTGTTGGCCATTCTAGCCATCTCCCTCACGACACAAATAAACCTATGTAAGTATTCAGGTGAACATTAAAATGTCAGTAACAAGTATTCCCTGAAATCTGTCTTATCAATGGGCTGATAGCAAAGACAGACACTACCTCTGATTAAAGTACAAAGCTATTTAAAACATCTGCTACTTCTTGTCACTTTGAGGGAGAGTTGACTAGCTCATGTTGAGTAAAGACTAAGTTTTGTTTTCAAAGATTCCACATGCACCTTTCTACTGAAGTGAATAAGGAAGCTGCTGTTTCTCAGATGTTTTCATATCAGGCTGACCATGGATCTTAGGGGCCGTTCTTGATCTGTTTTCACATCGGTGATGTCTATAAGATGAACTCAGTCATTAGAACTGGAGTTTTGAATTATTATTTCTAAGTGAAGCATTTTAAAACACAGAATTTGAGTTAATTAAAAATCCACTTAGTTATCAAACTATTATTAAAAGCCCTATTTCAACCTCAAATGAGGATAAATTACTGCCATGTGGAAATACACCATTAAATTCACACTCACTGACTATAAACTTTTTGCTTCAAAGCAGGTACAGGCAAAAGAATTTGACACAAAAAAGGAGCTATGCAGAGAGCATAAAGTCTTTTTGTTTTAATCCTCAAAATTAAGCAGACTCACAACTGATATCTGAGAACAGCGAACAAGTTACACAGTGCAAGCAATCTCTAGCAAGCTAAGGCAGCTTCAGTTCCTAATCAAGGAGCAGGAAGGTGTGTCCCTCACCACATCTTCATTCTCCAGTCTGAGGGCCACATTTTCTGTTACAGAAAAGCAGGTGAACATAGAGGGTCATGCTCTGGAGCTTTATTCACGTACCTCTTACTGGAAACCTATCTTCTGTTTCAGAAAAAGCTATGATTATCCTTCTAATCTTTCTTGAAGAGGATATTCATCCTTCATCTAAGGGGATTCAAAAAGATCTCTTGAGGACCCTGCTTTTGGACACAGGCAGTAATTGTAAGAACTTTAAGTGCCATAAGAATTCAGGGCTATCTTCAAACAACCATTTCCTTTGAAGTAAATCACAGGAGGAATAAAGAGGTTAAACAGTAGTAGTTTTATTCTTAAACAAGCTCAACATAAAGCCAAAGAAGCAGAACAAAATCATTTGTCTCTCCAACACACTGAGTCATTGCCAGGAAAAGAAAGATTTGGGGCAAGAAAAAAAATCAGAAAAAAGTTTTTCACAATAAGAACAGGTAAAAACACTAGCCTCCTGAACAGACACAATAAGCTTCCATCATAAACTACCTTCCACAGAAATATTTGTTACAGGAAAAATGTTCAAAAACAAACGGCTGCTCTTGAAATAGCCTCACAAATACAAATCAAAAACTCAACTTCGCAGCCACAATAGCTATTTCATAGCTAACAAAACCCATCTAGGCTACCCGGACTGCAAAACACATCACTTGGAAATCCTAGCATGTTTAGTGCAATTTAAAGATTAAGCTTGTCTTCCGAGAAAACTCTCGGTGTGATTTTGGTTTTTCCTGGTTTTGATCAATATATCCAAATAGCAACTACCTCCCTGGCCTTTTACAAAGAGAAACGCAACATCTGTGTGGGTGATCATGACACACAAAAGTAGTTTCTGTACGCTGATTAACATTAGGCTCTCAAGTCTTAAATATAACCATTCCAAATATAACCTTTAGCAATATCCTGATGGAAATAAGTGCCAAACTACCTAAAACATTGTTGGCTTAATAATACCATTTGCAAGATACTGGGTTTTGAGCCACAAAAGCTGTAAAGTCGCAGCTTTTAAGGTCTACGTGAAGTGTCATGTACAGCTAACGTATCTACTCGACTTCCTGTCCATGCCTCTATACTGCTACACAAAGTTTGCAGTTTTCTAACAGTTGTCAGTGCAAGAAAATCTGGAGTTTTAAGCCTGTGCCTTTGTATGCATTTACCTTTGAACATCAAAATTAAAATAATTGAAAGCAGTGGCTAAAAATAACACTTCTTGCAAGACAATCTAGAGCCTTCGATAATTACAAATCTTTACTACATCTCAATACTTTTTGAAAAGGATCTGAAAACAGTCTGGCCACTGTTTTATCATAACCCAGTCTTTTTGTAGAACTGCTACTGGTCCAATTCTGAAAAAGAGCAAGCTGCTGTGATGTAAAAACACGTTACCTGCAATTCAACTGACAGGGAAGTAATCTTGGTGGCTTTCCCATCTTTTGTCAAAGAGCATTTCCTCAGACCTCATTTCCCTTTCACTTGGCCAAAATAGAAGATTAAGGTAAGCCTTTTACAGCCAGAAAAACGAAAACTTATTACATGTTATTTTTAGCTAACTAGACTGAATTTAAAAAGATATTCAGAAATTATGCCATGGCTTTCAGCAGCATCATTTATGTCTCTCACAGCTGAAGTCTGTGCATTTTCTCCTTCCTTTACACTGTGTTTATCCAACCATAATTCCACAAGCATTACATAACACAGACAATCTTCTTAGGTGTTCTGTCATTACCTCACACCAAAACAAGCCCACTGCACACGTACACTTCAGCTGTAAAACTGTTACCTTTCTCAACTTTGCTGACACACCAGAAACTGCCTGTCTGATGTAGAACTAAACTGACACCATCAGCTACTGAGCCAATCTGCCTGTATCCTTAACCAAACCTCCACAAAACAAAATGACAGCGTCCCTCGCCAATGCCATCTTTTCCCCCTACACAGTCAGGACTTATTAACATTAAATTATTGTAGCAATTGTGATTCTTCTGTTAATAAAAAACATTAAAAATACATTTAATGTTTGTCAACTGTCTACCCTTCCTACGTGCTGAACACAGTAAATACTATTTGCAGTTATGTCTGTAATTTGACATTAATTCCTTAATCTTCTTAAGTCAGGGTAAGCTTGTAGATCATCATGAGGTTATTTAGAAGAGCACATTTGAAGTATTACATGAAGTGTTCATTTTATTAATAAAATTAGTTAACTCAGGTTTTGTATTTTGTCATTCATACACCTGAAAATAAATCGATCTCCTCTGGAGAACAATAAAAAAATACACTATGAACTATTATTGCTACTTAATCCTCTTGCGTGTGGTACAGAATCTGCTAACAAGATTGTGTAGCTTTCACATTGGATCAGCAAGACTGTGACCTTTACTGACAGTTATTCTAACTAATATTAATGCTGGAGAGATGGCCAGTGCAACAATCTTCCACATTTATGCTCTCCCATACACATACCACATGGATTAGCTTCCACTGCCTGGCACCGCTTCCTTCTTGCTTGTATCAAAGTACATGGATCAGGCCCAGCAATTATTTATATTGCCTGTGCAACGGCAGCAAACTACACAAAAAGCAGGCTTCACCAGAAAAACCCTTACTTTAGCCATCTTTATTGTGCCATACCTCATTTAGAGGATCGAGCAAACAGTCTTTACTAGGCCTTTTCAAATTATTGATAGGGACTTCTGCCACTCTTAGCACAACCATTTCTGACTATATCACTTCTCTTCAAATACACAGTTAGTGGGCAAAACGCCCTATAGTAACAAAATTCAACACTAGGAGGGCTGGTGCCAGCATTAGAAGGAATGCACCACTTCAGCTCCCTAAACAGAGTACCTTAAAATTAGCACATAGAGTTATACACAGATATTTACACAAGCTTCCTCCCCCAAAACAATCACCATTACGGTTGAGACAGTAAATTACTCCAGACAGCACTTTATCAACAAAAATTCTACTTCAAGTGACAAGCAGACAGTAACTCTGGCCAAGAAAAAGTAATCCTGTTTCAAGAACTTGTAATGCATTTCAGCTCTATGTGACAATTTTGGTTAAGAACTCAACAGTTTCGGTCTTTAAATTAAGATCCAATCAAGGTGGATTTGCTGTGATTTACATTTCTCAAAATGTTCTAAGGTCAAGTGATCAATAACACCAACGAAGAGATTCCCTCCCCACCCCAGACACGGCAAAAGAAATCACTTATTACTCAAGGCAGCAAACAAGTTAGCATGCCTTCGGCTGTGGTTATAAAACTGACAAACCGTTGGTCCTCACGTAGCACCTACATGTCTGCCTTCCCATATTTCTGGGTTTGTCTCACAGCTTAAGTTTTGCAAACAAAAGCAGCTGTGGGTTTGCCAACAGATTATCACAGATAATTTTAAAACATCAGTGTACCTACATAATTAAGAGACTGGAACTGCAGGAGACATTTTCTTTGTATTAGCTGCAGACACACAGTAGTGCTTTGCACGGAATTGCAGGATACTGTTTCCATGTACCATGACAGCTGAGGTTGTGTAGATACCAAATACGCCGTAAATGTAGCAAGCATATCTTTTAATAAACTGCCACAGAAAAAGTATGAAAAAAATGATTCAAGCTGAGGACACATTGATGGCTACAAAATCCTTGAGGCATTATGCAGCTCACACAAGCTCATGGATCAGTATTATTGCAGCAACCAGTAGCCGTCAAAGCCAATTACCCCTGGGACTTTCCTGTGAGAGGACTGGGTTCTATAGACGCCTTCTGTAACTGTCAGAGGCTGTACACGCTGGAGAGAAGAGGGAGTGCTGAAAATCTGTCACAGCCAATTACTGTCAATGTTTTATTTATGTAGGGATACACCTGATCAGTGAACAATAAAGCCATTTTATAAAAGATGATTACAAAAACAGAATGCAAAATGGCAACAACTGGTAGAAAAATTTCATTTCTAGATAAACATGGCATGCACACTTGCCACATAGAAAGGTGTAAAATAAATTCTCGATGCTGAAGCAGTGACACACACGGGTTTTAAAGCCTTTGACTCCAAATGTAGGCTGCTTTTTTCAAATGCCATGACAAAAGGCTGATTCATATAACTCATTTTAGAGACAGGAAGATGCAAGTCAGTCTCCTACAATAGATTTGAAGAATTAAATTTTGTATGGAAGGAAACCAGGAAGGGAAAAGAGGGAGCAGAAGACACTGACACGATACGGAGATAAGTCCAGAGAACATCTCTGTGCCACACCAGTCTTTATTTCAATTGCCCAACTCAACTGGCAAGAGAAAAAACAATCTGCAGGAAAAACACGGAACCTATAACATCCTCCAAGGCTTGAAAACCTGCTTTGTACTTAGCCATCTTCAATTTACAATATACTACCTGCATTTTAAAGCTAAACAGATTTAAGTTTAAATCTGTCCTTCATCCATGGGACTTAACACAGGATCCCAAGTAAAATACCAATCTTGCTCCCACAGCTACATAAGCTACACCTAGTGTTATTCACAGCAATTTTCAAACTCACTACCTTCAGGAAGAGGGCATTGCACAAAACTGTTCTGAACCAACAGTTCAGCTGGAGCCTTGTCATGTGAATACGCTGTTGGGGAAATCCTCCTTTAAGCTAAATTGACGTCCCAGGCTAAGTTGTATCGGTCACCAAGATGGAAGTTGGCACTTCTAGATCATTCTCATCAATTATTTTGCTGCCTTGAGTTCTGACTGTCAACATTGCCCATCCCCTCCGTTAAAGGATATATCATGAACCCCCCCAAAGACACATATGTGCAGATGCAAAGGAGATTTAGCGACTACACCAACCATGTTCTGAAAACGTGATTTCTCTAAGTCACCTTCAAAACAAGCAGCTACTGGTTTGTACAATTTTATTAAGTATGGCCTTTTCAAGTACAAAATATCAACTGAGTGATGCTCTGCTGTTGTTTTGTAAAGTACTTTGAAATTTATGGAGAAACAGCAATATACCTAGTGTAAGGTTTTAATGATAGTAATACAATAATCGTAACAGTGGGGGGGAATGTCTATTTCTTCTGTTTCACTGTTGAAAATCGCTCAGAATAATCTAATAATCTAATCTACTAGTCTGAAGAGCTAACACAATGCTGGCTGCCACTTCTGTTTACTCTTCAGTTTTAAAGTATAACAGCACAACCCAAGGCCTTAAAATAACTTTGGCCCACATATGTACATAATTAAAGGAAATTCAGGAGACTATTTATCATACAAACGCTCCCATATCAACAAGCACTGAAAATAAATTCAAACTGCTCATCACCAGGATCCCATGACACCTACTCTCTAGAAACAGAAAGAACCTGAACTTCTCCAAGTTAGACTGTTTGACAACCCTGCCAATATTATGCAAGTATCCTTTTCAACTTAATTTACAAGGAAGAGTTTACTAAGCAGCTGACTAATCTGTATGCCCCAATGAATCAAAAAGTGCAGAACACAGGAGGCTGTACCAGGGACGTGAACACTCCACACACAGACTATAATGGCTTCCTAGGTACCCTACAGCTCCACGAAGCAAGCAACAGAACTTAAGGATAGCCCGCTAACATCTTCCCCAGGCCACCTGCTCACTTGCTTCCTCCTGCAACTGGGGAACATGGCTACCCAGAAGCTGCGGTAACCTCACAACCACAGCAGGGATATGCCACAGCTTCAAGAGACAGCTGCACACTGCAGCATTCAGAACACAGCTCAAGAATCACATTGGCCATCTCTACCTGTTGCAACAGGAACCAAAGGAACAAAACTGCATACACCACCTTAAAAGGTGCCAACACAGTCAACACACATGAGTATTTGGGTATGGGCAAAAAAAAAAAGAGTGCAAATAATAGGTATTTCAGACCTAAAATAAAAGTATGAAAGGAACGGCTGATAGGTCCCAAGCTTAGGTACATGGATTCCCCCCTCCCTTTCACATATATGGTATATACAGTATTTTTCAAATGGTCTTTTTGTTCGCAAGTCACACACTGCACAAGTACAGCTGCAGAATAAGAATATTTTTAACACAAAAACATACCCTCTATTTAGAGTTTTGTGGACACTCTGGTGTATTTTTTTAAAATAATCTGTCCTGTAGCTATTAGAAGGAGATACATAGCTTACTGTTTTAATAGAGCCAAATGAAAGAAGATCAATATTATTTTAATTTTTAAAGGTCTGTTTATGAAATGCAATCATCCTTCATTAAAAATGCAAACTGTGCTTCACAAGAGGTTAGTGTAAATGATGCATAGTTTGATATCTCTCCAGTATAATCATCCTCTCTCAGGAGGGCCCACTGGATGCTTCATCACACCACTCAAGACACTATTATTAAAAAATACTTGCCCATGACAAAAAAACTAACACAATTTTTAAAAGTCATGTCCCACACATCCTTCATCCCAGACACCTATAAGATCTCCTACACATGTGTTATCAGATGGTTGCCTATTTCATTGGCTTATCTGTGGCTAAAATGGAACAATCAATCCAGCCACAGCTTTCCTTTTACTGTCTTTGAAAAACCCACACAAACAGAAGACACACACACACAAAGTCCATGCACACACACCACATCAGAGAAACAGCTTCTAGAAAAAACACACACAGAAAAACTACCGCCACACATCCCACCCTCCGTGTCATCGTAAGGAGAAGGAAATACAAATCTCAAATTGTTTGAATTCACTTACCTAGCCTGAAATTTCACTATGATCACTGCTTTCCATTACAATAAAAATAAAATCTACCTTGAACACTGGACTTCAATAGGTTCTAAAATCGAAATCTTCAAAGTCAAGTCTATACAGCATTAAATGCAAGACCCTTCTATTTAAAAAACACTAATTGCAGCTGTTTCAAAATAGCAGCATCTGGCTAATTATAACATGAGGTTTTAACTAATAAACTCTTAATTATTGAACTCCAGTGTTCAATTTCCTTCACACAAATAAAACAGTATATTATAGCAATTACAAACACTGTGGATACACCAGTTAAACTTGTGTCACAGAAATCCCTTTTAAAAAAGCTCACCAGCTGCTACATTAACACACAGAACGTAATGCTTAAATGGTAACAATGGTACACAAGAAGTGTCCTTATGAGCTATTACACACAGATGTATACAGCTTTTATCTGGCTACCAGGTATTTCACCTTGCTATCTACGCCTGCATAACACACAGCAGTTCTGTTTGTGCCCATTACAAGACTATCGGCCAATAATTTCCATCTTTATTATTTTCTGTCAAAATACATGCCTTGGAATTTAATATAACTGTACTAGCATCACCCAGCGTATTTATGTATGTGATGTTGAAAATATATTTAATCAAGGCATTATTACACACTGTAGTGTCTGAGCTCCTCGAGTTCCCTTGAGAATACATCTGGTTTAGACTTTAATACCTGACAGGGACACCCCTCCTCGACAAAAAAAGTAAAATCAGAAATACAGCAGATCTGACAGAATATTTTACAATGGAGTTGCACAGTATATGCCTTCAATCGCTCCATTTCCCAGAAGATTCATTACAGTTACATTAGAAAGTCAAATCAGGCAATTCTGCAGTCTGGTGAAAGCTAGCATATGAAAGCAGGTTAATACAAAAGAATTTCATTTTAAATAGAGGACATTTAGGACTTTTAAAAGCAACATTATGATAAAAATTTCAGGGTGTTTGTTCTGGCTTCAGAGCATGCCTTTCAAGTCTTGTTTCAATCATGTGGCTGATTTTCTAAGGAAAGAGGGAGGGGATGTTAGATCTCCAAGGTTTGCCATCTTAATTACCCTACACACTGCTTCCACACACTGCTAAGCATCACACTGGAGATACCAGCTATATACTGGCTCAAGTAGCGTACCAACTCTTAGCAGTGAAAAGCCTAAATGCATTAGTTAATACTTACATAGGCTATTACACACTAACAAATCACTGAGGGTTCCATTCCTAAACAATATTTAGAGCACATAAAACAAATACCTGCCTTTTTTTTGGCTGGGATGGGGAGTGAGGGTAGAAGGCAGCTCTTGGTTTCTTTTTTCTCTTGCTTACAGTCCAGCTGCCAGCCATTACATTCTCACCACTGAAGGCAGAGGAAGGTACCTTAACATTGAATCATCTAGTCGCCCCCATAAGAGCTGTGACTTTCTGACAAGGCAGACATGTTTATTTGGTATTTTCTCTCATCCCATTTAATGATTTTTCTTCTCACTCATCCCACCAGGTAACAAGCTTTTCAGGAAATAAATTCTAACCACTGCCCTCCCCAGCCACCCACCAAGTTACCTTAGCCAACCTTTTTCCCTTACTTTCCATTTGCAGTATTATGGAAAACCCACAAGTCAGGTTACCGAAACAGAAACAAAACCCAAGGTTTTATTCAAGTTGAATTCAAGAACTCTGTTTAATACCATTGCTAGATAAATTTCAGTCAGACATATTATGTTTCTAACAATGCAGTTGAGTTTAATTTTTTAATTATTTTTGTATGAATATTCACTGTGATATTTGCATGCATTTGAGTGGGTCTATTACATTCACCATCTCTTCAATTATTCTGAGGCAAACTAGAGTCCCAGAAGTACCCCAAGCCCAGCACGTTTACCCATTATTGTCTTAATCGGGAGGGGGAAATCAAGATCACAACTTCTCATATTAATCTCCACTTGATCTTAACAGAAGCAAAATATCATCACCTACTACACTGGGCTACCAGCAGAAATTGAGCTGGTATTTCTGGCCCTCATATGGCAAAGGAATCAGCTTGCACTGCTGATTAGTAATATTGAGCTGTTTGCACAACCTAGGAAAATTAAATGGAAAGCATTTTATGTCCGCCACTTTGAAGTATGAAGCAGGTATACCAAAAAGTGGCAAATTAATATTTACTCAAAGACCGAAAAATAACCAAGGGTTATCCTTGTCCTTTCCATCAGAGGAAAGAGAATTTAAGAATCACATACTTTTTTTTAATCACCTACTAAACCCAATGCCACTGAAACTCAAGATAATTCTTATATCATTTCGCCCTGTTTGAAGGGCAGGGATCACAAGTAGGGACAATACAAATACAGGGTCATGCAACTCCTAAACAGAAACCAGAAAGTGAACTCACACCTCTGTTAGAGTAAGCTGCACGAGACTCCATGCAGCCCTTTCGCATGTCTGTGCTATACATCAGGAATAAATAGACTGCAGTCAAACTGAGAACTATGTTTCCCTTTAATAGCTCACATCTTAACTCAAGAGCTGGACAAAAAGTTATTAAAATTAATGCAAACTATCATAACTCTGTCTTTTTTATTACTGGTAATATTCCTTCTAAAACATTAGTCTCCTTGGCTGAACCAGCATGTCTTTTTCAAAGTTGCCTTTGAAGATCAGAAACTATTTAGCATAAAGAGTGAAACATGCAATCATGTTAATTTGACAAGGTACAGGGAAAAAAGAAATCACTATTTCTGAAACTCAAGCTATTCTTTCATTTCTTAAAAAAAACCAAACATTTTTCTTTCCTGGTTCCCACTACAGTACCTGAAGTAAGGAGGTAACAAAGGCTTATATCAAGCTTGGCAAGTGACCTAAGCAAACACTTCCCATTGAAACAAAATTAGTAAGTTATAATACACTGCTGAAGCACACACAACCCCAGCAGTCCAGTGAGTACTCACTTTTCCTTGTTTGCATGAGAAATACTGCAACAATATATATACACATACACATATATATATGAAGGAGGCAAGAGCATGAGCACACATGTGTTTTATGAACAAGAAATCCAAGCTCAAATGTCTCACTCTTCCTTCTGAAGTTTAAGTGGGCTGTGTGCCTAGCCAAAACACCACGTTATCCAGAACTGTTTTATAAAAAGCAACAGAGCATCCACACATTTCAAATTTTATTAAAAAAATAGATCTTCACAAGTTTGGCAGAAGTATCAGTTTTCCAATATTCAAGCACAGTTTATGGTAACAGTTCTCACGTGTGAATGTTATACTCCTGAATCACGTTACTCTTGTCTGCCTTACACCAGGAAAACCAGGTACTGCACCTGAAAGACTGAGAATAGCCCATTTCTTACTACTCCATGTACTACTGTTATTAGTAAGTAATCCACATTACCATAACTGTTTCTAAATATTCAGAAATACCTTTGCAGTCAACAACAGGCTCCAGATCACAGAGTTCTACTATAGTCTGTCTGCAATGTTGATCAGCACTTTGAGAACTGCATACCTTTCAGAGTCATCCTGTGGGACAAACTAAATGCCAAAATTCAGGAATTAAAAATAATCTAGTATATTATCATGTTTGTCTGCAGTTACATTTTGCAAAAGTATTCCCTTTGAAACCAGAAGTTCTACCTCTATACATGTTTTAAGCTTTCCTCAGGACATACACCCACATTCTACAGACATGCAAATCGAGACACACCAAGTCTGAAGTCACAAAATAAATACATAAACAGAAATTCTGATTGCCACGACTGCTGACTCCCGGATGCTTTTTCAAATACCCAATACTCAACTCTGACAAAAGGAACCATTTACAGAAGTGGCGACTAACCTCCTTTTCATAATTGCTCACTCAATTTTTAAAAGCGTGTTCCTCTCCCTTACAGTTATAGAATTATTTCAAAAGCATGAACCCATTAAACATTTACCTCAGTCTGCCCTCAACAATAGCCTCAAGAGATAAAAATTCTCATTCATTTCAACAGAGGCCCTATTGATTCTGCTGTCACAGAATATGACTATTTTCTCCTCATGCTGCCTCAGAACAGAGCATTCTGTCATGGAGCTATACATTTCCCTTTCCTGCCTTTTTACAGCAGCTTTGTAGCAGTGGTTTCTCACACCCTACCACCCTTCTCTACCCTAGCAGATAGCTTTCAGCAGTCAAGATGCACGTAAGCCTAGTCCACACATGCTAATACACAGGAGAGATAATTTAAAATAGCAACAATAGGTGGGCTTTAACCTGCAGGCGTTCATAGCCAAATTGAAGGGGAAATACCAAAAGACTCTTCACTACCACACACAGTTTCACACTATCCAGTAAGAACATCCAAGAATCCAGGAGCCAGCTGGAGACAACCACCCCTCTTCAAGAAACCACCCACTGCACCACACAATGCAGTCCTTTAGAAAAAGGTAAGACTTATTACTGGCTATTCTGTAAATGTGAAAGTCTCCAGGCGTGATGCTTGGCTGTCACTGTAAAGCTACCAAGTTTTATTAGAGTTGGGGAATATTGACTGCATTCTGTCCCTTGAATGTCAATGATCTGATTCCTCAAGTCAAGTCAAGCACAATTTCCCTTTCCAGTGATGCAGTCAGCTGATTAATTCATGTCATGGTTACAGAAGCTTAAGAACAGCTGTTTAGGAAAGCCAGTACTACTTATCACAACTGGATGTAACTAAAGGTGTCCTTTACGCAACCTCCAGTACACAAAGATTAGGACTGCCTAGTCCCCACTAATCGTTCAGGCTCCTTGTTTCCCAGGAAGCAAGTCACATAAAAAAGTAGTTCTGTGGGCAACAAAACCAAGGACCTTTTGGTAGACTGGTGACTCCTACTAGAGGGAAGGGAGGCTGGTTTTAGGCAAGATCAAGTTTTTCCTTTCCCCTCCACAGCTACCTGTGAGATACCCCAGACATTCACTTTCCCTAAAATCCTCTAAAGACAAGCTATGCTCAACAGAAAACAGAGATGAGATCTTGAGTTTCTACAAACAAGCTCACAGTCATTCAAGTGCTACGCTTTCCTCCATACCTCTCAAACATAACTAGTTGATCCAGTTACTCAGACACATGAAGGCAAGCTAAACAGGTACACCTGCTACCACAGAAAAACAAACTACTGACAAGATTAAAAACTACACTCAGCACTTGTAAATCTCTCTCCATCCAGAATTTATAAAAAACAGTCTCCAAGAACAAGAGGATTTATGATTTGGGGTTACACACCTTCCCCCAATACTTCAACCACCACTACTAGTATACATTTCATTGCTCTATCATTTCTTGATAAAGTTCACCACAGATTTTGAGTCTCTAAATTAAGTGCTATCTTTCCCCTTTGATTTTTTGCCAATGTTTAAAGCACTTAGCATTCTTCCTTATCAAAAGGGGATGCTACTTTGTTTCATTTGGTTTGTTGTGGTTGGTTGGTTTTTTTTTAAGTGTGAAACATGACATTGGACACAGTTTCTCATCTTGATAGTTTACCACCCAGAAGTATTTACTCATCTTTCCACACTGCAAACTAACACAAACCCAGGAAAGGGAAATTGCAGGAAGGCAGATGGGGAAGACTGCATCAAATTAAAACCAAAAGAAAGCTACATGAGAGGAACCTTTTGTACAAATTGCTTGCAGAAGAGCAAACTAAGCAGAAAGATCAACAGCCACAATTCAGAAGAGATCTCCCTGCTGAGTGGGCTTTTCAGAGCTTGACATGGAAGAGCAAGAACTATTGCTAGCTTCCACAAAAATCAAGCAAGTTTTTACAACTATGGCTTTAGAGAGAAACCACAGGGTATCACTACAGAGTTTAAACCTGCATCTGACCTTGTTGGTACAGTCTAGCTAGGTAGATAAACAACTACAAAGACAATACTGAAAATATTTTTTTATTTAGTTTGGCCTCTAAAAGACTAACTATTCAACGAAACTTAAAGGCAATTTGAGCAAGCCCTAACTCAAGTCTCACATTTCCTTCACTATCTACTTTCCTCACTGCAAGATGTGAGGTGAGCATGGCATAAGGAGAAGTACAAAGAGGAAACATTTTCACAAGAGAAGCCATTTCTCACAGCACTCAATTCAACACTGTCATCAAGTTACACTAAGCTAACACACACACAGGATGAGTGATCTTCTGTAGCATAGAAACCTTGAACCCTTGACTATCCACTTAGAGATAAAGCTGCAAAAACACATACAAGAGAGCCAAACACATCAGAAGAGAAAGCACTGCCCTTTCAGTCATGTCATCTTAGCATGTCTTCGTTCAGCTTGCGGGTGACAACTTGAGCCGTCAGTTTGCTACAGTATTTTCTAAAAAAAAAGTTTTAAAAAGGCAATACAATTTACAGAAATTGAGAAAAAATCAGTTTGCTAATATATGGGTCAATATAGACCAGTCCTGCAACATTTCTCACCGATTCCATTTCCACCACAATAAGAACTAGAGACATCAGAATTTTGCAGACTAAGTACTTTATAAAGCTTACAGTTGGACCTAAAAGCATTTTCAGTGATCCTTCAACTCCACTTTAGTTATTATACCACACAGTGCCACCTTCAGCTCACTAAAAAGAGATTCTGTTAAGTAGCACAGAATTTCAGCTTTGGTAGTAAGGAAAGAACACTTAGTGAATCCATTTTAAAAAAAAACAAATCAGCTTCTACACCTGAGATATGTGGGGACTACGCTAATTCCAAGAGCTACATACAGCTACTTAGTTTCAGAAGCAAACAGTGACAAAAATCAGAACTCTTGGTGACCTTGCTAATACCTTGAGACAGACTACCTGTACAACCTGACACCAGGGCCAAGTGATTTTCTGTAGCAGACAGCTCACTGTCCTACCGAATTCAAATGTTCCCAGTCCTAGCAGAATATTCTGACAGCCTTATAAGTCTCCTCTTAGCCTCTCTACTTTCCTAATCCTCAGAAGCGTAGGACCGTTTTTTCCCCAGTATCCTGAACAGTTTCAGTGGTATGTAAGTCACACTTCAGAGCTAACATATGGTTCAAACAAGCATCAGATTGTTGCGTGGTTTTCATACCAGCCCTCATAATGCCTGCGTTCCTAACATCTGCCTTTCATTTGTGATACAATTACACATTTATTTTCATTTTACTGGTTTAATTTCATACTTTTTACTTGATCTTGAGTTTGATTTTGCTGCAGCCATGGGACATCATGCTCATTCTTACCAATGTGAACATGTTTCATCTGAGTTTAAGTTCTGCAGTTTTCTTATTTACCAACACATCCACCTATGTATAGAAGAAATTTACTCACACAATTTTTTTCTCACTAAGTTTTTATGAAGTATTAAGAGTTTTAGTTTAGGGGTGGAAAATTACAGGAGCTTGACCAGTTTCTAGAAAAAGCAACTTTAAAACAACTGCAAAAGCTTTAAGAGTGTACTGGAAGGTGAGGGGGGAGAAAGAGGTATCAATATTTAATCTACTGCTAAAAATGTTGCATCAAAGCGGCATCAGGGCAGCATAATGTTGCAGCTGGTTCCATTTTCATGTTCTTACATTAAGAAACCAGATTTTCCTTTTGCATTATGTATTAAGTAGTACATATTTTAGAATCTCAAAAAATAATCTCTAAGCCTTGCTAAGTCTTTATAATTGAAAAACTTGCATTTAGCATTTTACTGGCTAGACATGCATGAAATACTAAATTCAAAGACAGAGCTAATGTTGATTTCTTGATAGTCCCTTCTGACATATACCCCGTCTCAAACTCACTACATCTGGAAACCAGAGTAATCAATGTAATTAATATGCCTAACTTCAAACATGAAGAATGCAAGCATGCTTTAGCAAAGAAAGTTCAGACTTTCTATCCACACAAATCCCTTTACTGAGAAAACTGCCAGCACATGGTGACTAGCTATCATACATATGCATTGCCTATCTATAAGAACATGAAACACACCAAGAAGTTATGTTTCCAAACATAGTGATGCACTCATCTGAAGTTCTGCAACAAAAATCTGGTTTTGCAGTTTGCCACAGACAGGAATTGTGTTTTCACAGTTCAAAGCAGAACACTAGGCATGGTCCCTGCTTTATAACCTTTCAAATTGAACTCGCACATCTCACTCAATACATGGCCTCTAATTACAGTCACATAACAATCTTTCTGTAAATTCAGTAAGCTAAGCACATGGTTACACTGACAATATAACACAACCATCACGGGGCGCAAGGAAAGAGGGATGAAGACAAATTGGACACACTGTTAATAGAATACACTTTTAGCAACCGAAGAGCAATAAAGATTAAAATTCTTAATCACCTCAAACGCCTCCAAATTTGAGAGAATTGTATTAGCATGTGGAAGAATTAGTGCTAACATCAAGATTCACTGTCACCATCAATTCAAAACAGCAGGCTTGGCATTAGGCTTGCACAATGTTGGTGCGAGCCTGCCCTGATGCACTGACTGCAGGCTATTCACACACAGATAGATCTCCTGCTCCACCAGCCCATGCAAACCCAAAGGACCTACATGGGAAGTTCTTGTCAAAAGTGGGAGGGAAAAATATTTTTTAGAAGACACAGGGAGTCAAATAGTGCAACACACCTCTGTAGCATCACAGAATGTGTTGGAAACTGGGTTTACAATATCCATTAACAAGTTAGTCTACACACAAGAATTCATCCCACAGATCACTTTTCAAAATAAGGTCGTGTTTCCACAGTATATCTGTGCATAATCAGACAACATACAAGTTGGCCATATCTCCCATATCAGTCTTTCCTTGTTGTAGCTAACACACATGCAACTGTAGCTAGAAGTTCTACAGCCTGCCTGGTATCCATTATTAAAAGCTAAACAGATGTTTACTCAAACTGTAACATCATTGTTTGTAAAGCATATAGGAACTGTTTATATCAGCACAGAATGGATGCCATTTACTTATACTGCTCTAGGATGAATCACAAAGCAAAACAATGAAAGGCATTTAAGCACAGCAAAACTTGCTAATGGATTTTGATAACAGCAGAGACACCCACTGTATTCTTCATTACTGCTGCAATATATTTTACAGTTAATTCTAAACAGATCTAGATGCATACAATCACATTAAGCACTGTATTTCACCATATTATTTTTCTAAGAACAGGATTCCTCCAACACCTTTCCCACATTGCCTAACTGACCAACACAGCAAAGATTTACAAGTCCACCGTAATGGAAGCTATCCTCTCCAGGATCTGCTCATCAGTTCTTTATGCTCGTTTGTGCCCTCCATGCTTTAAGTGGTTTTTCCTTCTTTAATAAAACACTTTTCTGGTCACACCATCCAGATACCATCACAAAAAAACTGAAAAAATATTCTTCCATTCAATATTTCTGAACATCACATGTAAATGAAGATACCATCACTCCGAAATGTAGCTTGGTTTTGTCAGCTAGCACAGATTTTAAAATTCAGATGCTTGCATTTTACTTGTCTGCCATTACTGGCAAATTAAAGCTAAGAACAAATGCTGCGTAGGCAACAAATAATTCCACTAACATGCCAACAATCACTTTAATCTCTTCCACTTAACAACTCATGAACCTTTTATGAACATAATCTTCTAGAAGGTAACTGGTAATACAAGATAATCCCAGTACAAGTTTAATTAAAAACAGAAACTACATATAGCTCCATGCTTACCAACTCTTTCATGCTGAAAAAGCAAGAGTGGCTATTATTAATAGCTCTGTTAATCTGGCAAACTGAAGTGCACAGAAACAAGCTAAAGCAGCATTCAACAGACCATTTCACACTGAAAAAATAGTTTACACAAATTATAACTTGCCTTAGCATAAGCATTAAAAACCCTATTTTAAATAACTGAACTGAACCATGCTTGCAGAGTTATGGATCCTACTCTTTCAAAGGAAATCCAGTACAAGATTATTCATTGTTACAGGTTAGAATAGAATTAATCTAAAAAACCACACAAAACCCACACATAACCATTTTCCTTCAAGAAACACAGAATTTGAGTTACTTGACTGTCAAGTGGAAGTCAACATTCATTGTTTGTTTTGAATGCCAAGAACCTTATTTGACTGGACATAAAATACATTTGCTATTTATAAACATACCTCATGTCATGATTTAAGTAGAGCCCTGCAATTCAAACTGGGGAGCTCTCTTCACATTAAAAAGCTAATCAGAAGACATGTCTTTACAGCTCTGTTTAAGTGTTGGCTTGTTTCCATAAAAACATTTTGCACTCCCAAGCTCCCCTAGTAATCGTCTCCACAGCTCTTTCTCCTTCTAAACCCAGTTAGAATATTTCAAACGGCCTGAAAGCCTCCAGAAAGCTTTTCCTGCTTACCTTTACCACAGCCACTACCCCATACCTATGGCAAGCAAGAACTAGTCCAGTCAGGTCAACGCTGACCACACAGTGGACACTCAGGAGGCTGTGTGTGTATCCATCTCCTTGCTACTCTGGCCAAGAATAATCAAGTTCAAAGTTTTACTCTATCTTTTCCTGTGGTGCTAACAAGCAAGCCTGTCACCAGTACAGAAGTGGCATCTAACTGTATCCCAAACCTGAATCAATTTCTCACCTCAAAGACTTCAACCGTGTAATTCTGAGCTTTACAGATGTATTTACTCTTATACATTAAAGAGAATTCATTTTGTGACTTTGAATAACTATAATGATCTATCCTGACCCACGTAAATTGATTTGTAGGTGAGCTGTAACATTCCTGTTGTTGAGAAGCACATTCCCCAAAACAGTAAGTTGTTTATACACACTTGTTCTGGATTAGACTATGTCATGATGAAAAGCACTGCATGGGCTCTTCTCACACAGAGAAAATAGCAAGAAATCGCATGTTGGAGGGAAAAAATGTGCACAAGCAAGCACAATTAAACCTTGTAATCTAATGCAGATTTCTTTAAGCATGTTTCAGCTATGATTCTTCACTGAGAAGTAAATGCATAGCAAATATTTTTGCCTCCTACAAGACAGCATCAAGTTTTAGACTATACAAAGCCTTTGTCTTTTCAGGAATATACTCAACTAATCATAAAGGACAAACATAATTGAGATGGATATCCAGCTGCTAAAGGGATCAGGGAGGGATGCTATTGCTTGTAGGAAGTTCTTCTACATTTTGAAGCCAACTCCTTTAGGTGTTGCACTGTAACAGCAAAGGTCAGACTTTCTGCACACCCTTCCTCTCTAAGCAGTTTCTCACTCATGTGAAAGCTTCCAATACAGGCTTCTGCAGCGTTCAGTCCCTGTAGTAGCAGAGGTTTGTTTTGATACCAGTAGTTGAAAGCAAAACTAAAAAATTAGAAGCTGTACTGTGCTATAGACACTACACTTACAGCCCACCCAGACAGGCAATTTATCTACAGTCCAAACTCATAGCTAATCAAGTCACGAGAGCAAGCGTATCAGCCACGTACCATGCTCTACAAGTTCCTTCTGACAAACACTTAACATCTGCAGTCTTTTGAAACACAAGACATTTTTCCACAGCTACAGAAGTCAGACTGTGCTATGGATGACTGGCCTCTAAAGTCTTATTTCTGCAAGTAGGAACTGATGACCTGGGAACTGTTAACATCAAGGGACTAAGCAGGCAACAATCTCAAAGGGATGTTTAAGCGATGCTATCCAAATACTTTTTTCAGACATAAGTCTACTGCTTTAAAAATTTAAAATACTTTTTATCACTAAAGCATTTGCCTGATCTTAAACACTGAAGACAAGGGCTCTGCTGATACAGTACTTTTAAGCCTGGTGTTGTCTGTATTGTCATAGTGTGGAAAGTGAACACAGTGCACATTGTCTTCATTTTGTCTCAAAAAACTAGCAGGGGAAAAAATCATATTCAACAACTCACACATAGCCATGCCCAAGTACTTTCAGTAAAGGAGAAAGAAACCCCTTCCCTACCCCGATATGCTCACGGATAATTGTTAGTATGACATTGAGTTTTATTTTGAAGTATGAAGACTATTTTGGTTTTACTCACACCAACTCATTACAGTCACCACCTCTTCTCTTAATCACAGACTAGACAGAAAGGCTATACAAGCTCAAGAAGTCATCCAGCCACACAGAGAATACACCTGGTTGGACTTCAAACAGAAGCTTAAGATCACAGAAAGATCAATGTGTTTTCTGTACTGCAAGTATTAATCTCTTCTATCTGATTTTCTTGTCTGGAGCCCTTCTTCTCTTTCACCTGGGGACAAGGGGGAAAGTAAAATAGAGAGAATAGAAGTTTTATTCTTCTTCATACACCCACTGAAACCACAGACTGATTTTAAAGAATCTTATTTAAATCACATTCAAATTATGTTCCTACTGAACTAGGTTCTAAAGAACATATTAAGCAAACATGTACATAAGAAATAGCTTCTGGCTTTTCTTAGCTTAGTGGTGGGTGACGCTGCCTCTCTCCATCTTGGAAGGCTCATTCAACACTTACACCGTCACCTGTGTACACCTGGAAGCAAAATCCAAATTTCATTCACTTTAAGGAGGTAGAGGGAATGTTACTCAATCTATTTCCAGTATTGATTCGGAACTGTTCTCTGAATGAGCAAACAGTCAATTAGTAACAAGAGGGAGACTAAGTATAGGAGGTCTCCATTAAGAATACCTAGAGACACCCTGCTATTACAAAGCATAAAGGCATATATTTACTGCTAAAAGCACAAATAAGCAAGCCAGGGAGTCAGAAGTCACAGTAATTCCTACAAAGCTTATTTTGAAGGCAGATTTGGTTCAGGACAAGAATTGTCACATTAAACAGTTCGGAGAACCATGGAAAATAGTAAGCTAGAAATTTATTCTAAAACTTTAAGATAATTTAGCATAAATCAAATTTAGCATCTGACAGAACAGGCATTTAAAACAATAACAGTAATTTCCATTCAATACTGTAGGTCTTTTCTACAGCTCCTGTTATCAGAAGATCCTTTTAATTACTTTGATATGGACTAGTAATACCAAATAGATGTTAAAGATACATCAAGACACAAAATAACAAATGCAAAGAGACTACAGAAAGTTGCCATCAGACTTAGACTTTTAAGTAAAAGAGCAACCATGTCTCACATTAAATGATGAGTGATACAGTGATGATCTATAGCCACATGGAACACAGCTCACTGGTGCCTTCATGCAAATTAACCACCTAATATATATCTCTCTCAATCTCCAGACATCAATATAGGAAAAACACACCCCCCAAACATAATCCATACTTTTAAATCACACCTTACCTCCCCGTTATGTTCCAACAGGACAAAAAATAGTAACATGCACTCCTACAATATCTCAAACCTTTAATGGAGAACATTCAAGCAGCAAAGTGTCAGAACTTCATTTTTTACTGGGGGAAAAGAGGTGCAAGTAACCACAGTAAACACAGGACAGCTGCTCAAGTTATATTTTTGTAACATAGTCATTTCTTAACCAGTAGAATAACAGGTTCCTGTTCCCACAACCCACTGCTGAGCACATACTGCCATACAAAAATCCCCACGTATTTCATCATTATTTTATAGCTTGCTGGTCCTCTATAGCAAACAGTAACATCCATAGGAAGATAGCCAAAGGTTTGCCACAGCACAGATTTTCACAGTTCTGAGCTATCACGCCAAGCTCGCTCTGTACTTGGGAGTGACCAAGCTGCTAGGTTTGGGAGGACTTTTTTGTTACCTAGCTATTTCATCATCATTGCAAAGAGGAAACATGTAATGTGTAACTAAGTTATCATGTTTTCAGATTAGCAAAAGCAACACAGTAAAAACAGCATTTCCATTTTGTTTCACATCTATAAAACTTCCTGATAACAAAGTATCATCACACCTATTTCATAAGCAGAAAAAACAGTTGCAATGAGTTGTTCAGCTGGAGGTCATGCAACACGGTGTGGGGGTTTTTTAAAGTGCCTGGAGCACAATGCAAATCTTGTGATGCCAATGACATTAAATTCTTATGATGAATTAACATGCTAACTTTCCAGCCTCTCTTGTGGACTACTTGTAGCATAACCCTTTATCACCTTCAGGAATTAAATGCATGATCTAATTGAAATACCTCCGGGATTTAATACAGGAAACATGTTTAATTTGAAGCAATGTTATAAACAAGAGGCCTCATTCATTAATAATTCCTCCCAGCCTTTGTTTCTACTCAAAAAATATCTAACATGCATAGGGCCTCTGAAGAGTTCCAGCAAGGAAAAGTGTGAATATAACTTACCAGGACTCAGAAGACTTCACTAAACAGACACAAAAGTAATTACTTTCCACATCTTACTAAACTTGTACTTTGGGACAAAAGCTATGGAAGTAGTTATTTGATGAATAATTAGTGTAGGGAAGAGAACAGGGCTCTCATTAATTGAAGCAAGCCTGCATGGAGACAAGCGACATACAATGAGAATACAAGTGGAGCCAGTTTCATTTTTCATATTACAGACATGGAAAAAAAAGGATGCCGTAAGACAATAAAATTCAGCAATAAAAGACTAAGTCTATTCAACATGAGAAGCAGGAAATAAGAATCAAATGGCTTTTTCCAACCAGAAGAATAAGCAGATATGCTGTTTACAGAACTGTCTTTAACAAAGCCAGCCGTGGAAGGTAAGCTGTGATAGTGCATGAGACTCATGAAAAAGAAACAAGTCTTCAAACACCCACATTAATCACCAAAAAAGAACAACAGCAGGTAGAATTCCAAAGTCTACAGTAGGAAAAGTGGTACAAATATATAAAACATAAGCAGAGATAGAAAATAAGTATGTTACAAGCCACATACATTTCTACTGACCTGCTAAAGGACATACAACCTGTAGCAGGATGCCATTGATAATTCTGGCACCTCCCTACAAATTAGTACAATGAAAAGTATTTTAAGACTACTAGACTCCGTGCACCATCATCTTTTCACCTACTACACTCCTACAATATCTCAAAACTTGAAGAACATTCAAACAGCAACCAGGACTCTTTCAGCAGGTCAGAAGAGAACTTGATTCTCCCTAAGTTTTCCTCCAAGAGCATGTGGTAACAGTTGACTTGGCCATTTCTAATCCAAATATTATTCAGACTTGTATCCAGAAGCATGCATCGCGGCCTCTCCCAACACCAAGAGCCTGCCTATAAACAGAAAAGCCCCAAATCCATATACTCTTTACTCAGACATTAGGCTGGTTTATTTACATTTCTGCCTTAGAAGAGCCACTTGCATTACCATACACGCTTCTTAAGCACTCGCCTTCATCGAGTTATCCATGTCTGCCCCTTTTCCATCAATCCCTTCGATTTCAAGTTTAACCTCTGAAACAATACCCTACTCCAGCTTTGGCCAGCCAACACAAGAGCAGGCTTAAACAGGTTTTCTACTGTCACCATGTGCAAGCCCTCCATAGCTTCTGCCCTGATTTCAGTTGAGTTAAGCAGCAAGGAATATAAAATTGGCCATGGAAACTGAGTCACAGAAAATGCCGAACAAGAAGGGGGAAGGAGGTTTCCCTGAGTAACCACAGATACAATGGGAAAATCACAGCAAGTTCTCAATAAAATGGGTTTCACTTCACTGAAAACATGCCCATTTTCATTTTCTTCCTAGTAACAAACTTGTATGTGTTTGCGATAATAATGAACCTATAGTTTAAGCTTTGCAAATAAAATACATCAGAAATTAAATGCACTGCTCAAACCAGTGTTAAGGTAAGCCAGTTTATTTTCTGATGGCTCTTACTAGCTGGGTATTTGGCTCTCAGAAATCTTTAAATGTATAGGTACCTTTAAGTTCATTCTATCATTGGGTAAAGTTCCTCATCTTACGGGTTCATGTTAGAAGGCAAGTAGCATAATTCAGTGGTTTAAGGAGCAGTCAGAGGCAGGTCTATTAAGTTTTGTGAAAATGAATGACCTTGGAGACATAAATTAGATTCCCTGCATCTCACTCCCAGTTTGTAAAAAAATGAAGATTAAGTGTTTAAGTCTCCTGCACTGACCTCATTTGAAGATCTCTATTAGAGACATTGCATTCCTTTTTATATAAAATGTACCATCCTGGCACGGAGATATCAGGTACCAGAGGAACACACAACTACTGTTTCCCATCTTTAAATTTAGTAAGAACAAGGAGGAAGGCAAAGCTTTTTTTGCAGAATCTTGTCAGATACTGGGCCTTAACCAGGTAAAGTTTAAGCACCTTCACCAGTACAAAGTTCACAATTCTACTTCCATACTTTGAGGTTTCTTTCATACTTCTAAGTTCATACCTCAGTTCTAGATCATGTGCCTGAACAAGAGGTAGAGTACCTGCATTAAAGTTATCGCAGACAGAGCGGATGGGAAAACAAGATGAAGAACGACAAAGGAACACAGGTAAAATTCCAAGAGACAGGTTAAGTTGGTTTTGTGGGAAAAAAACCTTCCAAAGAACAGATGAGCACCATTACGAAAAGAAAACCAAAACACACCTACACACTCACAGTGGAAGGCAGAAATTTAAGAGAAAAACAGCTCCCTTCAACTCAAAGTTTTCCAAGCTCAGAGCCACTCTTCAATTACAGGTCTAGGAAAAAGCATTTGATGTGTGTCCATCCTATTACCATGAAGAACCTTCCTACACGCTAGGTGCTCTTTCTTAATTCAAAACCAATAAGGTACAGATTGCCTGCGCACCATTATTTTTTACCAGGTATAATTTCTCGGAGAGATACAACTCTTAAAGCACTTAATATGCTATGATGTACCATCACTTTCTTCTTTCACATTCATGACACTTCTCATGTTAACATGCATGAATGGATGAAGACTACTAAATCAAGGAAAAAATAGAGGCATTTTAGCATCCACAGCATGTATTCTAGCCCCTTATGGCTGTTGGTATCAGCATGCTAATGTCATATACACACTTATTTAAGAAGATTCATAATCCTTAAACATATATTTAATAACTTTGATATTTAAGACAAGGTTTCTGATCCCCTAACATCCTACAATACATAGTTCATCACTAACTGAACTTGCCATTTTTTCTTTAAACCAGGGAATAAACTGGTTGCCAAAATAGTAGGCTTTGACAGACACCATCCTGTTCTGTTTTAATTCTCTTTTCCACTACACCAATACACTCAAGTCTAGATCACCCTGTTTTACATAGCAATGCAACCACATAATTTTCATAAACGCTCAGGTTTAAAGCATAGTACAGTCTTAAGAGCTCCAGCTAGACCACAGCTATTTCAGTAGCAGTACAGAAAAGATCTCTCTGGCATCACAAGTCTGACTCAACACCTTTAGCTGCCACTCTAACACTAGAAGTCTACCATCCACTACACATTTTCGCTCTCCCACAGTCTATATATGCTTTGAACTCTCTCTCACTTAAAAGGAAACTTAAAACCTCTCTTCATTAGAGCTTCTATTGCCAACATTACAAGTGTCTTTTCTTCAAACTTCAGATATTAGCTAAAACAAGACAGTTTGTTAGTTCACATAATAAATTGGTGGTTATTGAATGAGCAGTACTACAGACTGCTGACTTAAGGTATACATGCACAGATGAGGTCCCATGAGTCACAGCCACTGTGTTCAGTGCCCAGAGCCATTTACTAAAGGATAAACAGGGCTGCTTGAAGTTACCTGTCCTTCAGGGAAAGAAAATCAGCCTCTCACATACATGCCAGTGAGAGTGAATGCTTACTCTATATATCTAACATACATTAAGTTACACAGCAACTCACCCTACAGTAATTTATTAACACACCCGTACCTCACACTAGGCACAAATCTATATATAGGTTACATGTGTCATGAAGTGCACAATCAACAATGCCTGCCCCCACCGAGATTCCTCCATCCATCCCCCCACACCCAGACTACTGTGATTGCATGCACAAAAACCCAGCTGCAGGATCAAGAGTTTAATATACAATATCTGCCTGAGAATTAAATACATATCACTTGCAAGATATCTGAGATCAAACAAGATCTATCATTTTTTAGTTTCCTAAAATGAATTAAGCTTACTCTAAATAAGGATGCCTTTGGTGGAACATTGGTATGAACACACCAAGAGCCATGTCAAACCAAGCAAAAGCTTGGTTTCCTAGAATTTTAAAACAGTGATTTCTCACTAATAACAAGTTCTGCTCCTTAGTGATTTTATTCATTTTTAGCATAACGTATAAGAAAAACATTCCCGCTATGTATTTTAACCAACAGTTGTATGAGATGCCCGCTCCCAGACCAGCTGATCACTAAGAGTGCTTCCAATCAGTTACAAAAAAAAAGGACATAAGATCTGCAGGAAGATGGGCCAAGTGCCCAAGAACTTGTCTGTTTCCACCTCAAAGCAGCTGGCCATATCAAAGAGACATAAAAGAAAAACTGCTCATCATGCATACAGAAATATTTATTAGTGCTAGATGACCGAATGTCCTTTCCCTTTCTTTAACCAGGTTCCTCAGAGAGAATGACTTCCTTAATGCACCTCCCTTCCCCCTCTCCCCTCCTCCCTTACCCTCTCATTTCATGCCAGTAACTTCTGGTGCATAATGAATTTCAAACAAGCCTGCCATGACAGTCATCTCAGCAATAACCAACATTCCTCAAAGTTTTGTGCAGACCAGCAGATGGATAGGAAAAAACTCTCTAATTAATTACATCCCCAGTAAGGCACGGCCAGACAGAAACCAGCATTTTAGGTTTTTCTTGGCAGCCAGCTAGTCCGCAGGCACACCCGTACCACTTGCCCATTCAAGTGTTACGAAGAACAAGGGAAAAAGAAGTAACTGGCAATGGGGATGGAAGGGGCAAACTTCAGGCCTTACAAGGTCTTATCCTCTGAGAAGTGCTCCTAGAGCATAAGCTTCATTAGTACTGCTGGTCATGACAATAAGTTTATACTATAACCCTCACTGTACGCACTAGAAAAGACCATGTAACATCCGTCATTCTAAAACAGAAATTCTGTTACGTATTTGAAATACGCCAAAATTGACTCTCAGTATCAGAGATTGCTAAAACCATTATGACTTTTTTTTACTATAGACAAGTAGATTCAATAAATAGATTAACTAAGGCCTCAAAATTAATCACCACTCATTTTCTTCCACTTATCAGGAATCTTAAAATGGTAAAACTAGTCTCACATTTGTGTTCTGTAGGAAGAACAAAAGACAGCCAACATGTTCAAAGCATTGCCCGCTTTTCGATAACTCAATCATAGAAATTTAATCTAATAAATCTATGCAACACCTAAGCTGATCTACATTTTCAGAGCTGCACTTTTAGTAAAATTAAGATGCCAAATACAAATGCAATCTTTTATGCCTAGAATTCGGTGAAACACCATCGGCTTTGACACAGTGCGTTTCACTGCACGCATTTCTAAGAATTTCGCCAAAAAAAGGCCACATTATCCCCATTAGGCATAAAGGGAAAAGCAATGTTTGTATCCAAGCTAGTTTCACTTTTCTCTAGGTCAATGTACTATTCTGGATGCTCAGCGAACTAAACAGACATTTGTACAAAAAACCTCACAACAAACAACACCTATTGAGACAGGAATAGCCAAGCTAATATTTCCATCTGTGTGGTTTTTTCAGTCACTTACAGCAATTCCTTGCCCCAGCAGACTTCTAAATCAAAAGGAGCCAGCGCAGTATTCATATCTTGTTTGCTCCTTTGTTCATACATCAGCCTCTCTGAAAAGAGCAGTTGGGCACAGCTACCAACATTATAAAAGCTTGTGTAAAATGCTGCTGGCAAACCAGCATAAAGAACACAATACTGCGTTGTAGATCCTGCTCCCTAACACCTCCTATCACTCCAAAAAGTGGTTAGATTTTCTTCCTAGCAACTTGCTGGAAACCCCATTTCCAAACTGCATCTGATCACACTCGCCTCCCTCTGAATCCTTCCATGCCACCAGTGCCAATCTCCTACTTTACAACTTCCCTCCTGCAATGAAACAACTAACATCAAGCTTCATTTCCAGCAGCTTTACAAGAGCACGCTAAATAAAGAAGTCTCCAGTCAATAAGGGTTTTGTTCTGTTTTGGTTCCAAGATAGTTCTTTTAAAAATGTGCCATATTTTAGGCTTATTGATTTAAATTTAAGCTCTGAGCTAAAGTCAGATACTAAGCATCCCTTCAAGTCAAGCAGGATGATTTGTTTAGACTTCAGGCAACTGAAACAGCTGCAATATATTTCCATAGCAAAACCAGAGTGAAAAATAGCTGCACCATAAAAATAGTTAGTTTAACCAGGATACCAACCTAAAAAAACCACACACACCACTCACAACTGTACATTAGAAAGTTTGAGAGGGCTGGGTTTATGTCTGGGATTTTCTTTAACAGTTAACTCCAACCCCGACCACCCATTTTAAATTTATGCAGTTGCTCACTCATTTCAGGACCACTAATAACTAATTGTTTTCCAACAGTAATTATTTTTTTCACCTAGAAATTAACTACAATTCAAGTACTGTATTCATACGCCAATACCACGGAGCGTAACATGTTACTAAAGCTTACAGTGTCCTTAAACATGGCACGTAATGAAATCAAAGCTACCCTCAGGCAATCTTAATGTACACGCTGCTCTGCTGAGAGGATAACAGGTTCTGCTGCGCCATTAAACAGCCAGTGACACACACTTGCAAAATTCTATATGCTCACAGCACACTTTTTTCCTCCCACTCCCAAAAGTGAAATAACTTCTTTATGGGCAAAACAACTACCCACAACGGCTAGAACAGAAAGATGCATTTTGTAGCTGTGACAGTAAATTTACAAATCGTATGTTATTTTTAAAAAAATCAATTAATAAACTGCAACATCAGAATGGCATTTTTCCCACCTAAGCTGTAAACAGCATTAAGAATTACACACTCCGTATCTCTTCACATTCATGAATGCTGTTGACTATTAGCCTTTTGCTGCAGCAGCACTGAATCTATACACACAACTCCACAGGATGAACTTCTGCATGCATACAAAACACCCGCTACGGTAAAACACACCCCTGGAAGAAATCACTAGTTGTTAATCCAGCTACATAATTACTGTTTAAGGCAGGTCTGTCCCTCCTACCTCCAGTTACCTCTTCTACCAGGGAAATGCTTCCTATTTTGCATAGAGATATCAAGAGCTTTGTCCAAATGGAGAGTTATCCCCCTCTACAACACTCCACAGTACAATTTCACATGCCATAAGAATCATAAAGCCACAGAGGCAGCGTAAGGATTTCCTTGTACTTCTCAACTCAAGTAGTAGCTTTCATGTAGGCAACAGCCTGCAACATCAAAACTATCACTAGCCACACCAAAGCTTATCAGTGGTAACAAAATACAGAATAGATGCGTCCTCAATCTAGAGGCAATGACCACATTTTATTCAGGTATGGAAACTGAAGTCATTTACCGTAACTATACACTGAAGTTAGCTAAAGAGTCAAAAATAAAACTTAGAGGCCTCATGATTAAACTATGACTCTCATTGCTGCCTATTTTCCAAAGGATTTAGCACACTGGCATCTCCTCGTCAACACCCACATGTTATTTTCTTTCCTCCCTTCCACATACCTCAGTATCATTGGCTAGCTGAAGTTACCGGAGAGCTCACTGAGATTTTACCATACCTCAACAACCCAATCTATGGGGCAGCTCAGACCCTTGTGCAGCAGTCACCCTTTCACAGCTCCAGCACACCGTATAGCACCAGTACGAGGAGCAGGGAGTTGGACTTGACCCTCACGGGCCCCCTGCCCTCTCAAGGTATGCTACGATCATACAATTGTGGACAGTTTATTTGTTTTTGTTTGGGGAGGGGTGACTTTCTTTAAGAGATGCTGCTGTAAAAACAAAAACATTAAACATTCATCAAGAAAGGAAACCATGTATACACTGAAATCAACCTCTGCACACTTCCTTTTACTTTTACATCCCAATGCCTTTCTCTGAAGCGTTCTCCCTTGACAGTAGTTTTCCTTGCACATGTGCCTCCAGACCAAACATCCCAACCCTAATAAAAATCACTCCACTTCAGATTTGTGTGTTTCAAGCCAGCTGGGGTTTTCATTTGCAGGGGGAGAAGGTAGAACATCAAAGAAAGTTGAGAGGGGTTCAAAAGAATGTACTTCCGAGTCTCACCTCATGTGCTCCCTCTCTCTTTATATATTCACTTACAGACAGAGAAAGCAGCAGAGCCAGCACTGGGAGGGGAGGAGGAAAGAACATACACAATGTTTTGGCGCCCTTTAGCTTCTAACATACTATTTTGCTAGGTTACCAAAAGGCCATTCTGGGGAAGGAGGAAAGAGGTAGAAAATGCTTCCCATTCTCTATCTTTCACTTCTCAAAAGAAAAAAGATACCATGTTTGAGTGAGAACACGGTCCCAAACACAGTAGAGTGTACAGCAAAGAACAATGAGCTCCCAAGCCTGGGCATTGTGTGCATCTACCTCCTCCTCCTCCCTCCAGACCTCATCAACCAACAAGACAAATCTCTAAAATCACTATTCATCCAAACCAGGCCACTGAAATCAACCCCCATTCATAGTTTATGGTACAAACTCCAGGACTAAAACTAAGATAAGACATATTTACCGCTTTCATTATTATAGAAGCACTTCCACCCCTCCTAACCACCATAGATTTCTCATTTCTAAGGGAACAGTGTACAAAAAACTGAAACGTTCGCCTGGTAATACTAGAATTACAAAAAAAACACTATACATCACACATTTAATGGAAATTTGATGCATGCCTTTTATGACCAGCTACTTCTTTTGACACAGGCTTTGTTTTTATCTGGTTAAAATCCTTATTTAAGAATAGGCACACTATCTGAATTATGTCACTTCAGATTTGTTCCAAGAAAGCATTTTTACTGAACTGTAACAGTAAGAACTAGTGGCTGAGGATCCTCGTTCCAGTCACATTGGTGTACAAGCAAAATAATATTTCTGATTCCAATAATTGGTCAATGTAACTCAGGAGTAAACAGACATCAGACAGTAGCCTGCTGACTGCATAAACACATTCTGAGCTTCTAATCTCCGAGAACATTACTGCTTTGACGAGAAACTCAGCATAAGAAGTCAGTAAATCAAAATAACTGCAACCAGCATATAAAAATAAATCTAAGGAAAAAGACAATCCAACAATGAATCACATTGTTTTCTTCCCAGTTATTTCTTGAACAGCCAGTTTCAGCAATAAAGCCTCTAATGTTGTCTGCCTCCTACTACTTTTCTGATTCTGGCCATCATCTTTGCACACTTTAAAAAGACAGATGCAAAAGGGAAAAAAAAAAAAAGAAGAAAAACCCCACCCCTTCCTATGCTACTGAAAATGTTATGATTAAATTCATTTGCATAAAACCTTCATTTCACAATTCCGTATCTACCACACAGAAAAATAAGTGCGCCTTTTAAACACCTAAGCCCATTTCCTCCGTGTGTTAAGTTAAATATTTCCCAACCTCACGTTTATTTAGAAGGTTAACAAGTTAAACCTTTCCCTGAAAACCCTTCCTCTATTGAGCCTTAAACAGACACGACGCTCCAGGGGAAAAAAAAAAATAATAACAAGAGAGAGGAAAACAAACCCCAAACGCAAAGACCCCCAGAGCCGGCAGCCCCCGGGCAGGCACCAGTCCGGCAGCGACTTTCTCCCCCTGCCTGAGCCTGCAGACACAACCCCCCCCCGGGCCTTTCCCGCGTCAAGCCCCGGGCATTCTTCCCGGAGTTCCCTCACCCGGCGCTTCCTCTCCTCGTCTCCCGCACTCCTCAGTGCCGGTAAACAAATAAATCAACCCACCTCCGCCGCGCACGGAGGGCAGGGCCTCACCCACCCCCCCGGCTCCCGGCCACAACAAAACCCCGGCAACTTCCTCCCGCTCCGCGCCCACCTACCTCCGCGGTGCGCTACACCATCAACGGCGGCTCCGTCTCGCTGCCGGGACAAAGCGGCGGCG
>VWZZ01007735.1:611973-643177 GCA_013399095.1 Psophia crepitans | reverse complement strand
CCCGGGGCTGCTGGTCCAGGCTTTGGCACAGCTGGCCCAGGCCCTGCACTGCTGGCCCAGGCTTTGGCACAGCTGGCTCAGGCCCTGCACCGCTTGGCACCACTGGCCCGGGCTTTGGCCCTGCTGGCCCAGGGCTTGGCACCGCTGGCCCGGGCTTTGGCACCACTAGCCCGGGGCTTGGCACCGCTGGCCCGGGGCTGCTGGCCCAGGCTTTGGCACAGCTGGCCCAGGCCCTGCACCGCTGGCCTGGGCTTTGGCACCACTGGCCCAGGGCTTGGCACCGCTGGCCTGGGCTTCGGCACTGCTGGCCTGGGCTTTGGCACCGCTGGCCTGGGCTTTGGCCCTGCGGCCCAGACCAGCCCTGGGAGATGCACGAGGCCTGGTGCAAAGGCGGAGCAGTCCC
The DNA here is from genome assembly GCA_013399095.1 of Psophia crepitans. Classification (NCBI taxonomy): domain Eukaryota; kingdom Metazoa; phylum Chordata; class Aves; order Gruiformes; family Psophiidae; genus Psophia; species Psophia crepitans. The sequence goes on along the minus strand of VWZZ01007735.1, from coordinate 642,774 downwards.
GCTGTTGCACGGCTCCGTCTGTACGCCACATAGTCCCCTTCCACTGCAGCTCCACGGTACTACGTGTTCAACGTGCGTTTCGCATGCGTTTCTTCTGAGTTGTCTCTCTCTCATGAATAAGTGAATAGCCATCAGCGTTACGAGTAAATGTGTCTGAAGTGTCTTCAGTGGGAGACAAGGTACGAAATTTCATGGCTGGCAGGAGCCTTTGGCTGCGCCGTGGCCCAGCCCGTCAGACCTTTCGGGTCCACGCTCCGTATTAGTCATGTTAAGCCGCTGCCTCTGGTCTTGCACGGAAAGTCAAGTCTGTGCGTAAGTGCATTGCTAGATAAAAAGCTGCTGCTGCTGCTTACTGCTCTGTGCGACGAGGAAGTTGTCACAACAGCAGGATTTGGAATTAATGAGTAGCAATTAATAAAATACTTGGTCACTTAGGAGATTTTTAAGCTGCTTCATCTGTGAGCTGTCACATAGATAGCACGAAGGTACCAGCGCCGAAAATAGAGCAAACTTGTTATTTAGCATTAACCTCACCTTTCAGCCGCAGAACACAGGCCAGCAAAACAAATCACATGGCTGTAAAGCAAGTCACACGTTCTTCCTGCGGATCTGAGGAATTTCATGTGGAATTACGTCTCCTTTATGAAAAAGCACTAGGATATGGCAGGACAGATTTTGCCCTCAATTACACTTGTGTAACCCCAACTGTTTGCTGTCTCTGTGAACTGTCTTCACGGCTGATTATAGCAGTGGCACAAGAGATAAGTCTGAGGCTGTTAACGCTGCTGCCTGTAGCAGGGGGAAGTGGGGACTGGTTTCGCTGAAGAGAAAGGCACACACAAGGAGATCTGAGGTCTGTACATCAGAGGAATTTAGTTCTTCGCCACGAACGTACAGGGCAAATTTATCCCCAGCATAACTTCAGGGACATTACCGCCCGAGGTTGAGGCACAGAGTCGATTGTGTTCTAATAACTAATTTAGATAAGCGTCTAAAAATGCGCATCAGTTAAATGTCTGACACAGCCATTTTGGAGGCTACACTTACGCTGTCCTTGATAGACTCTGATTCCATCTCTCCTATTTTCTCTGCTAATTACAATTTCATGTTCCTTCGTCTCTGGATGTGTGCATTAAAACCTGTACAAATTGCCACGACGGCGGGCTTGCCTCCAGCTTTCTCCAGTCACCATCTCCGTGGTAGGAAAATTCTCCACAGCAGCCTCTCCCTGTGCCCCCCCCAGAACATCAGCACACAGGGGTTAGACGCATTTACTCGCCACGTTTTGATGTCATATTTTCTTGTTAAACAAAAATAATCCTGTTTGGGGGGGGGAATTTCCTCCTACATTGTATAACTGCCATCTGCGTACCCCGACGCTCACGTAAGGTGAACTGCAGAGTAGGTGATTGTTCACAGCCTGTCCTAGCAGGCGCACCCACAGCCTCATACCACGCACAAGCGATCTAATTGTAAGTTTGCTTCGTAACCAGCGGACTGTTGCAGGAACAGCACTTGAAGCTGCTGGTTTGGATTTGTTTGTTTTGGTGCAGTTTGGGTTTTTTGCAAAGATGCAGCTCACCCTGTGGACGGTAATAAACGAAGCCGCAGAGCTTGTCCTGTAAACTTCCACCAGCTGAAGTAGTGCAAGGTTTAGTGAATACAAGGAAGACCAAGGAAGACCCAAATGCTGCAGAGAGAGATCATCGCTCCTCTGTCTGGTGACTGCATATTTTCATGGTGTGCATCCCAGTGGAGAGAGACTGATGGTGGAATGACTGGGCATGCTCTACGGGTACAACATTTTATGTACATATAGATTGTCTATATGAGGTGCTAGCAGGTCTCTAACAAGGCAGTTTCTGACATCTTTGCAGTGTTTTGTGCGGCTGTCCCTCAGTGCCCCTGGGAGATATAAAATTGCTGATGCAGGGAAAGGCTAATTGGCCAAATCCACGAAGAGACTTAAATTCCAACATGCCACGTAAAGGATCTACACACAAAATGTTAATCTTCAAAATCCTGTTCCTTACCCCTGGATATTTCTGAAGATCAGATGCGGCAATATTTCTGCTAAGTATTCTGGATCTGAAATGCTGCTTCTGCTGTCAGCTGGAAATGCCTCTCTCTTGACTGCAGGCAGGGTCACGGCAGCGTCCCGTCAGTATTCACAAACCCGCTGGCAGGGCTGCCTGTCCCCGGTGCTTGCGTAGGTGTCCACGCAGTAGCTGCATCACGGAGCTCACTTAGCCAAGAGCTCGCTCTTGGGCACTCCAGGAACCCCGCTGAAGGCTGCAATCTGCCTTTCGGGTTGGCAGAAAACACACGGTGTTGCTCCTGCCTCATCTGCTGCTTCCCCATGGCCCACGCTCTCACAGACCTCCTGTCCCAGGTCATTCTGCCGCCTCCCTTTAGGTCTCTCAGCTACCGAGCTCCGTTCTGCTGCTCATGCGTCCGGCATCCATTGAGGCAAAGGCACAGCAGAAACTTCAAATGTTTAGCAGTGTTATGCTACAGAAATCCACCCGTGTCCTGGGCTGCATCCAACCCAGTGTGGCCAGCAGGGCGAGGGAGGGGATTCTGCCCCTCTGCCCCGCTCTGCTGAGACCCCCCTGCAGTGCTGCCTCCAGCTTGGGGGGCCCCAGTAGAGAAAGGACATGGAGCTGCTGGAGCGAGTCCAGAGGAGGCCACAAAGTTGGTCCAAGGGCTGGAGCCCCTCTGCTACGAGGACAGGCTGAGGGAGCTGGGCGTGTTCAGCCTGGAGAAGAGAAGGCTCCGTGGAGACCTAATTGTGGCCTTCCAGTCCCCGCAGGGGCTCCAGGAAAGCTGGAGAGGGGATGGTTCCAGGGCAGAGAGGGACAGAACAAGGGGAATGGGTTTGAACTGAAAGAGAGGAGATTTAGATTACACATTAGGCAGAAATCCTTCCCTGGGAGGGTGCTGAGGCCCTGGCACAGGGTGCCCCGAGAAGCTGTGGCTGCCCCTGGCTCCCTGGCAGTGCCCAAGGCCAGGTTGGATGGGGCTTTGGGCAGCCTGGGCTGGTGGGGGGTGTCCCTGCCCATGGCAGGGGGTGGGACTAGATGGGATTTGAGGTCCCTTCCAACCCAAACCATTCTGTGATTCCATGATTATTCTTACCTTATGGAAAAATCACACTCTGTTTTGTCTGTTACCATTCCATCTTCGTTACAAAAAGAACAACCAAAAAAAGCCACTCGGTGAATGGGCAGAAAGCAGGCACTGATGCAAGAGGAAAATCACTTTCAGACGAAATAGGTCACCCATGAGAGCAGAGTTAACACGTTTCATTACAACTTTGCTGCCAAATCCAGATAACACTCACGTGCGTAGAAAAAAGTGTCTGCAGTGCATCCAGCAAACCTTAGAAACACTCTTGAAGGGAATAAATGCATTTGCATAATAATGATGCGAAGCATTTCTGGATTTATGAGTGTGATGCAAGAATTCTTACCGTGGGTGAAGGAGGATTCTGCAGACAACTTGTGACTCCTTTCAGATGCTGATCTGTTTCCTGCATGTGTATAAAACTTCTCCGACGCTTGCCTTTCGCTGCAGAGTTTACTGTCAGCGTATTACAGACACCATGAACTTAGCTGTTCCGACAGTAGCCACGGAGGTTTAGTACATGGATAATTGACTCAGTCCTGGCCTAAATTGTTTTTTCTTTACAGTTTTAGATAACATTTCTTTCTTTCTCCCTTTGTCAGTCCTTGTGTCTACTCTATCTGACATCTGTGTGTCAGTGTTTGTGGTGTATTTAACCCTTTACAATTATCTCTTTGTAAATGTGTTTTAACATGGCTCTTTTTTAAATAACCGTCAGTTTACCAACTGAATGGAACAAAAATCCGTGAGAAAAGTTCTAACTAGGAATATGAAGTCAAAAAACACCAACACTGGGAATTCTGTGAACACCTTTTCAACTGAACTAGTTAAATTAAGGAAGAAAGGGTGGGCTTTTTTATTATTCTACAGTCATGAAATTACAAACCAGCCCTTGACCGTGACAGATGAGTCAGGTTCTAACCTCAGCAATGCGGTAAAAACTCAGCCCTAATGAAACAGGCAAATGTCAATACAGCGATTAGCTGGGGAGATAATATTCTGAGAGGCTTTTACAGATGACCTAACTCCACTCGCAAAAAAAGATTATATTCTTTCTTTCCCTTTGTAATGCCTGAATACCAGCCCTTTAGCTGAAAACTCTCTGCTTGGGGGTTTTTCTTGTTTTGTTTTGTTTACTGTAGAAATCTCAGGAATTTAAAATCTCATTTTCACGCATGTTACTAGAGAACTTTTTGGAAGTCTCATACCACTCGAAGGACGATGCACTGGATGGCTGTGAACTCCTCCTGGACACAGCTACCTCTATTTAAGACTGGCTGTATGGGTTGCAATGAAAGCAAAAGTAAGGTAAATGAGAGTTAAATCAATCTGAGCATATTCACACATATTCAAGTGCACACGAAATTACAGTGGCTCGACAGAATCTGCTAAAAAGAATCATGTTATTCATTAATCTGATGCAGTTTTTCAGAAGCTGGAGAAAGAAGTTACCAACAGGATGGGCTAAGGTGATGAGTTACTGGGTCTCAGCTGCCCCATGGGGACCATGGTACAGATGCTCCCGGTGTCTTGCAGGGCCACTGGAAGAGGAAGAAGCTACTGGTTATTCATCATGGGATGGAAACATGCCCACTGCGGAGATCCTGGCGTCAGTGGCACACAGCGCGTCCGCACCCAGCTTCCACCTTGGTGGTGTCTTTCAGATTTTTTGACATCAGGCTCCTAAGTCACCTTGGAATACATTTTCTGTGGTCCTGCCTGTGTCTGTGCACGTGGCTCAAGCACTGTATCTTTGCTATGAAGTGCTGAACACATCGACAGCACGTACAACCCTGAAATTTCTGGTTATAATTTTCTAAAACATCCCAGAAATGTGAAGTGTTATAAATTGGTTTCCTCATTAAAAAAAAATAAAAAATCTTTTTATCTTTTAAAGGTTTTCCATTTCCCTGACTCAGACCGTTTCCTAGTGGGTTCTGCATAATGAATATTAGCAGAGGTTGGCTTACCACAGTGTCTGGTGAGACTCATTTATCAAAGCCCACGATGTGCGCCGTGCGAAGGGAAAAAAAAATGCCATTGAAAAAGAACAAAAAATTTCAGCCCTAACAATCGCTCCTCTCATTTTTGTATACTTGGGCATGTTCCAGTGCAGGCAGCGAGAAGACAAAATGGCCATCTGCAGAACGTGAAATGTACCTAACGAGAGATTTGTGCACCTTGAAAGTCACCAGGGCTGAAGCTGCAGATGACTAATGACAGTCTTTCCTCATGCGTGGGATTAATTGCATCACCCCTTGATGCTGATTTCTGTATCCCATTTATACCTGGGGACAGTGACGAGGTAATTCATTCTGTGAGGTACACACCAGATAAGATCTGGTAAGTTAAGATAATATAACAAACATTTTCAACCCCAAACAGCTTTTGGATAGCAATAACGCCCCAAAGTGAAAGCAGCCCTTTCAGGCAGGATCCCGCAGAAGGCATCCTCAGCACCAGAGGGTTTGCTGGGTGCTACGGTACCTTTTCACTGCCCAGGGTCAGAGCCTGGCGTCTGAGAAGCAGCAGCCGCCGGACGTCGGGCAGCAACCGAGTACGTGCACATTCACGCAGACGAACACACGAGCGTGCGCTCCGCAGTCAGGCACCGGGGAGCCAGAGGCACGGCAACCTGCTGCTTGCCATGGAAAGCGCCGGTTTTGGATAAGGTCACGTCCCACACGTGGACAAGGTGCCTCGCGTAAGCTGCAGCGGTGGATCCAACGCGGGTCAGCAGTGGGGGTATCTCCAGCTTCACCTAAACGCTTGGGCTTTTCTAAAGGGACTGGGCTGTCAGTGACAAGTTTGGCTCATTTCTGGGTTTCTTATGGTTAACATCTGTAATGCTCATCACAGAACAACCAGTTGAATCTGAAAAAAAACCCCTAAAAACTAAAAAACTAAAAAACAACCTGAAAAAACCCCTAAAACCTAAAAAACTTTAAAAAAAAACTGAAAAAAACCCTAAAAACTAAAAAAACTAAAACCCAATTGAATCTGATATTACAGACTGGAAAGCTGGCTGCCTCCAACACATCAGAAGTGTGATGGTTTTGGTACAGACTCACTGCCCTTGCAGGAAAGGGAGCTCTGGAAGAGCAGCATTGGGCCGACAAGGCACGGGGACTTGCTAAACCAGGCAGCAGGTGGTTTCCACGTGCAGTCGAGAACAGGAGCGATGGGAGTTCAGATCTTCGTCACACCTGCTGTTAAGACTGCTGAGCTGCCAGCAGATTCCCCTGCTGCCCAGGGAGCCCAAATTCCACCACTCTGGGAAGGACACAAGGTTTTTTGACGCGGCTGGCCATCCCCGCGGTGGCAGGGAAGGTTCCGGGGCAGCGACAGTAAGTGCCAGCGCAGCGGGACCACAGACAAAGGGGAAACAGCCCCAAAGGAGATGTGGCGTAGACACCGCTGTGCCGCTGATGGAAACTCAGTGAGGGGGAGAGGAGTCCCCAAAGCTGTTGGTACGTCTGGCTTCCAAGGCCTGCGTGCTTTCTGTTTGTTCAAAGGTTTGCTCTGATATTTTTGAGCCATCCTGTACCGCTGACGCACACCACCTCATCTGCGCACTTACTGCATTTCCACTAGACATTCACCCCTTTGCCTTTAGTGCAGAAAGCAGTAAATGGATTTACAAGCTTCTCCTCTTGTCCTCGGTGCCTGACTTCACTAAACTGTTACAAATGGCCAAAGCCTTCCAGGGACAGAGAGACGGATTGATTTCAGATTTGCATTTCTGTCCTTCCCACCGCAAAGCTGCTCCTCCAGGAGGAGTTTGTGGCTCCCACCCCCCCGTTGTAGCTGCTCTTTCCCCGGTGTAGCACCACTGCTACCTTCGATGGTACATTTGAATGTGCTTTTTTAAAAGGAGAGAAAATAAAGAGACAGAAATGGGGAAATTTCCATTTCAAGCACCATCTCTTTTCTTCCCCTCAGCACTTGTTATCTTCAAAGCACTGTACAAAATCAGCCGATGAATTCTCCCCACCTTACTGGAAAGTGTCATCCATCCCACGGGACAGGCGAGACAAGTGAGCAACAGAGAAATGGAACAACACATCGGAGCTCTCAGGTAGGTCTGGGGCTGAGGAGAGCTCACAGCCTCCTGGCACCTGCGTGGGGACTGTCTCCACCGGAGAGGCCTGTTCTTAACTCAACACTCTTCATCCTGAGCAGCTGGGCAAGAGGATTTTAGTTTTTGTTAAGTAACGGAGAAATCTGTCTGCCTTCCTAAAGACATTACACCTCTCCTGTTCAGAGCCTGACGACAGGTTCAGGCTGTAGGTACCTCACAACTCCTGCTCTCTGGGTTTTGATGGGACAGTAGGCTTTTAGGCTCTGAATTCAGCTCTTCCCACTGTCAGTGATTTTATAGCCTCATAGAAGCCACAATATGCATCTTCCAATCGCTGTTTATTGCAGGAGATGAGAGAAGAACCTGAGGACTACAGAGCATCAACCCCACAGGTCAGGACCTATCTGAGGTAGTGCAGTAAAGTGGCTCAGGCAGCTTTGCAACGGAAGAGCAGTGCAGCCGCCTGTGAGCTCTTCTTCCCCAGCTTTTGTTTGCAGACCTGCTTCAATGAAGAAACAAATCAAAAAATAAAATAGCGTGGAGGTAGGAGCACGTCCTGGAACCTGCCTTCACAAAAGCCCTGCAGCTCCACTGATTAGCAAGCAGGTCTTTTTCAAGGATTTGTCACCTACCCTCCAAAGCACTAGCTTAGGAGCTTTGGCGCACACTGCTTTTTTCAGCACCTTTTCCATTTTGCATGTGCTCGCAATAGTGCAAATGAGACGTGGCTGGCGTTAGGTTTCTGATGCAAAAATCCCCAGGCTCAGCCCGTACTCACATTCACCCACCAGCTGGTGCCTCTGAGCAACCACAAGGCTGGGACGTCAGCGGGGCGTTTCCTAGGCAGGACTCCGTTCTGCACAGCCACGCAGCAACACTTCAGACCCCTATGACCTACGAGGACTCTGGTCACGGTGAGAAGGAAGCAAAGGGAGGGCACAAAAATATGTTCTTCCCTGCAAAATCCCACCCCTCCTTCCTTCTTGGTGTGAGCAGCATTTGGGGAGAAAAGAGGCTCAGGTTCAGTGCATTTGTATAGCCTTGGGGGTTGGCTCTGGTTGGGGCAGTGGGGAAGTGAAACCAATTCCATGTGGTTGGGTTGTAGAGGTGTCTTCTGTCCTCGAAATCTATGAACGCCGATCATGTGATGATGGAGGAGGCTGATGCTGGAGGTCTCTGATCAGGAAGAGCCTGACATTCACTGGGTCAGTTGGATGAACATCCACCCTGTCACTCTAAATAAGCAACAGGGGGGTCAGGTTATCACAAGCCACCCTAAATGAGGTCTACACACTTTGCTGAAGAGCTTTCAGAAGCAGACTGAAAATTCTCAGTGGAGGCATTTCCCCCATACCCTCTCCCGAGGTCATCCTCGCCCCACACCTTCTCGCCGCCCCACGCCTGGTAGCAGGGGCCGAGCTGCTCTGCTCCCTGTGCGCAGCTGCAGGGATTTCACGGCTGGGACTTTGACTGAACAGCATCTTCAGTGGCATTTTGGTTTTAATACCTGCAGAGGTAGCTGAATTAACAGAATCAGGCCTCTCATTTTGCAGCACTGGGTGCCTGTTTAATGTGATATATATTATTCAAGACCCTTCTGCAAAATTGCAGGGAGCAAGAACGAGCACTTAAAATGAGACACGGATAAAACCCGCAGCAACCGACTGAGCATATCAACATCTTGATGTACAAAGTTCTACTGTGTCATTTGCTTTGACTAACGCAGCTGCTGCAGGACACTGCTGCCTTCGTGACCGACACTGCTTGCAAGCACTTCGTAAGCAGGAGTCGGCTGTGGTTTTGGATGACTTCTCAGATTAAAACATGTCACGAAATGTTTGGTATTAAACAGAGACTCAGCAATAAAATTCAGTGGGTTTTATGGGGTGAGGGGTTCAGGCAACTCACAGGCTGCGAGCTAAATGCACACAAAAATCAAAGTTTCTGTTTCCCTGTCCACTCACAAACCGTGTTGGGTCACTCTGAAACTGAGACACTCAGCAACGTGCAACATGAGCAAAGAAAACGTTTTGTCTGGCAGGAAGTGTTTGGTTTCCTTGTTAGTTTGTTTTAAAAACTTTCTTAAGGAGTTTTCAAAAGAAACATCCCTTCAAAACAAACGACCTTAGTGCAAGTGCTTTGTTGTCAAACTGCTGAAACAAAACGTCCTGTCATGCAAATAATATTTTGAGCTCAAATCAAGATGCCAAGTCTGTAAACAGTTTCAGGGGGACAGAAGTCCAGGAGCTGTCTGAAGGGAAGCAGCCGGCAGAAAAGGAGCCACTGCTTCTGAAAAAGGCTTTTCTGAGCAGCACAGGAGGATGCTCGCTTGGGACAGTTCTGGTCCTCGCAAAGAAACCAAGGACGACCACGTGTGCTGCTTTTGGAATGCGCCAGTCCAGGCGCTTCCCCAGCTCTTTTTCGGAGGGAGCGCGACACCCCCTGCCTGCCGCAGAACTCCCTCATTCTCCTACGACTCTTTGGGTGCCCGGGTTAACCTCACACACCGCGTTCAACCAGCCAAACTGCCGGTTGCTGACAGCCAGCATCAGCGAGGGGAGATGCTGAACTTGGCTGGGCTGCACGCGGAGCGGAGGAGGAGGCTCGGCCCCGTGGGCAGCACGAGGGGACAGCCCAGGCATGCCGAGCGCGGGCCGCGGTGCCTCCGCCGCAGGCACCCTTGTCAGCAAGGTGTCCATTTGCCTGGGCTTCGCCCAAGGTTTTCGTTTTGCAGAACTAGTTTGTATTTCTTTTCTGGCCTGTAACTGAAGCCTGTAACTGCCACCCTGGACGATTAAACCTCTGCGTTTCTAGACAGAGCCAAGCCTGGGCATTGTATTGTAGACGTGAGATTTCACCACACGCACGCTTCCCGTGTGGCACAAGGAGGCGACCTGGACCTTGCGATTATGTTCTTCCTTAGAGTTTCTTTTGGGTTTGTATCTCTCTTTTTTATCATCCGAGTTCTTGACTCAACCCTTTTTCTTCTCCCTGCCTAAGTTCTTGTACTCGGGTTTTGGTGGGTTTTTTCCTTCCTTTTTTACCTTCAGCTTTCCTTAGCAGAATCGAGGGCCGCAGCTCCTACAGCTTTATTTCTTCTTCCTGCCCTCCTCCACACCCCGCACTTCCAGTCCCTGCGGCTGTATCTATCCACGGAGCACAAAGTGCGTGTAGCGTGCGTCAGGTCTCACAGCACTTCAGTCCCTCGTGGGGACTGCAGGAGGGAACACAAACGGGTCTCCCTCTCACTGTGAAAGTCACTGAAGGGGGGCAGCTTGAGCACCACCGTGGTGACCCCAGCAGCCAGACACGGGCAGAGGCAATGTTCCCAGGTGCTCAGAGAGGAGCAGGGTTCTTGCATTTTATTCTCACACCCACCCACAGCTCCTATCTACAAGGAAATCATTTCACCCAGCAATACAAAGAGAACAGTAATAAAAGCTTTCCAAGGGAGTGGAGGGACTAAGCTGGTGCCTGGCACAGTTCTTTAAATCCTGCTGTGAAAGGGAGCATGAGGCCACAGCCCAAGATGCTGCTGCAGGGCAGGCAGGGCTGGCTGCCTGCCCGGCAGAAATCCTCTCTCCCTGCATCCACCATCCACCCTCGTGTCTCCTTGCAGTCTACACAGCAGCAAGAAAGCCAAATCTCCTCCTCCCAGTGAGGAAAACACAGCAGCTGCGCTCCCTTCCTCTGCTCTTACTGGTCCTTCGTGCTGTCGTGGGGCTTCTCCCCTCCGCCGCCCGCTGACAAGCCCCCAGCAGCGTGCGAGGCTGTTTACACAAGTCTTCATTTCCGTGAATGAGCGAGTGGGTGATGACAAAGCACTGCAGGCAATGAGTTCCCTTCAAAGAAAGATGGCTCACTCCCACAGCTTCTGCCTCTCCAGAGACAGGGAAACGTGGCCCAGCTTGCCAAGGTCCCTTCCCAGGGACATCAGAGGGCACGGCAGCCCAGGGCGAGCAGTGCGTGCCATGGGCTCCCCCAGGACCATCACACTGGCTGCTGGATGCACACAATGAGACAGCGACGGTTTTGTGCCCGGGATAAGCAAGCAGGAGGCAAAAAAGCATTGGGTGTAAAATTGTTCTTACCACATTGGAGGCAGTAAATTCTTCCCCAGATTTCACTGGGCTGAGCACATTCTGCAAGGGAACAGGGTTGATCCACCGTTCAGTTGTAGTTTTGCTTCTTTTTAAAATCAACGCTCTAAGAAAAAAATGTCCTTTCTATCATTTTTGATTGACACAAAAATCAGGGAAGAAAGGTGACCAGGATGAAACACAGGCACTAAGGAACCCAGCTCATCACCCCAACCAGCGTCGCGTTGGGGACGCATGTGAAGTCAGGTCTCTGTGCTCAAGGGACAGAGCTGTCCTCACCCGGTGGGTGACCTGACAGCACCATCTGAAGAGGAAGGTGACAGCACTGCTGTGTCGGACACCGCCGCTGCTGCTGGAACACAGGGTCCAGTTCTGATGCCCACGATACTAGAAAATGAGTGAGCTCTAGGGGCGGTTCCAAATAACAGACGGATTGGAAGACATGCCCTGCACTGCCAGCTTCAGCTCCTGAGAGCGCAGCCGTGAGGGATGTGCTTACGCCCTACCGGGGGCTAACGTCTGGGGAGAAAGCCAAATGGTGAATCGTTTGGTTTCTCATTCGCTGTAGAGGGATGGCAACACTCCTTTCTGTCCAGAACAGACTCCTTGAGGCAGGGTCTGTGCCAGACCTAGAAGCCAAGACAGTAGGAAATTAATAGGAAGAGTAGGCTGGGCTACAAAGCACAAAAGTTACCTTTCCAGACCCAGAAACAGAGCCGGTGGGTAATGGGAGATCTTTCCCACTGCAGTCCTTTGCATCACTCCATTATCTATCCTGTTACCTGAATAGCTCCCGAAAGTGCCACCTGCCTCTCCCCTCTGCTCATCAGTCATCCCTTCTGCCTGCTTCTCACTTCAGATCCGCTTTTAAGGCTGCCTGCTATTCTCAGAATAGCCTCCCAGTCCGTGTTTGCTAAGCTGATGCCTCCTTCTGCTCCAAAGAGTGCCGTCCCCGCAAATTATTACAGTAATAAAGACACTGGCTGTGCTGCATTTGCACTCTGTTATAAAGCACAGCTTTTTGAGTAGGAGCTCCGCGGGGACGGTACAGCAAGGTGAGGAGCTGTGCAGCAGGATTCAAGCCCTGATTAAGGAGCGGACACATCTCGCCCCCTCTCTAGCACCGCAGGTTTAGGGCTTGATTTTCAGCAATCAAATCTCGTTCCCTGTTCACTTATTCCCCTCACTCCAAACACACACACAGAGTTACCAATCATTCACTTTTCTCTAACGCACTTTAAATTATCTACAAACCACAGTTCTGCGTTTCAGCACTTACCCATTCTGGTCTCTTTTCTTCCTTTGCAAGTAACTCCTTTCAGCGCTCCAGCCTCATTAGGTACAGCCTGAATCCTCCGCAGCTGGAAGCACCTTGCTGATCTGGCCCAAATACTCTCTGAGATTTAACTTGAAAGCTTTACCTAGCTCTGGTTTGATGGGACAGGTGAGCACAGCACCTGACACGGTGGGACTGATTTCCCAGTTCAACAGCAGCTGACTTTAGCTTTTGGCTTTAGAGCCCAGGCAACATCCGCCTAACGCCGCCGTATTGCACGCTGTTTCCTGATTGTTTTAGGAGATGACACGTCTGGTAATTGTACCCACAGAGTTCTCCATCATGCACTGACAAGAAAATGTGCAGGATAATTAATTAATACCTGGGCTTCATTTGCAGCATTGTTATCCAGCAGAAATACAGAATCAGAATGTCCCTGAGATGGAAGGGCCCCCTAAGGGTCATCAACTCCAACTCCTGGCCCCACACAGGCCCAGCCCAACCAAAGCAGATGGCTGAGAGTGTTGGCCAGATGCTGCTCGAACTCAGCCCAGCTCGGGGCGGTGACCACTGCCCTGGGGAGCCTGTGCCAGGGCCCCACCACCCTCTCAGGGAAGAACCTTCTCCTGATCTCCACCCTAACCCTCCCCTGGGGCAGCTCCATGCCGTTCCCTGGGGTTCTGTCGCTGGGCACCAGAGGGAGGAGTAGAGGGCTCTTTTGTCAGAGCTGGGACCAAACTACTCATCTGAGCGGAGGATTCCAGCTCAGTGCAGGAGGTTACTTTCCCCCCAGGTTTATGTAGCTGCAGCCCAGGCACCAGCCACTACCCACGTCAGTCATTTCGGGCAGCAGTACGGCGACATAGGGGTTTGTCCCTTCACCGCAGCCCGTGACCCCATTTCCCGGCTCTCTCTGCCTCTGGGTGCTTATTAAACGCAAATCCCAGGAAAGGTGGGCTGAGAATTTGGACTTCACCTTGGGAGGTACCGGGGGGAAGCAGCCCCGCCACGCCTCCCTAACACGGTTCTGCTGAAAAGCTTTCTAAAGCGTTCCGCATGTATTACAGGCTTGCCTCTTTGACAGAAGAGGAAAAATCCCTTGATAGGATTTATGTGTAATTAGCTGGTTTATTCATTTAACAGGTCTAATTCAGAGATCAGCTGTGTGTGAAAAGTGCACCGCGTTTCAAATCTGCATGGAGCGCAACCAGCTTAGACCAACGCCTTGTGAAAGGACAAACTGGTGTGAGAGGAGGCATTGCCCCTGTGCTGAGCTGGGGCTGGTAAATTTGGTATTTATAGCAAAGCTCTTTCAGAAGGGCTTGATGGAGGAGATAAATCTCGGAAGGAGGAACAGTTGCCAAGTGCCCAACAAAGGGATGGGCTGAGGGCAGCAGCACTGCCTTTGTTTCAGCAGCCGGCTGCGCCTGCATTTGCTTTCCGACTCCCTCTGCTGAAGGGGCGGCAGGGCCGGGGGAAGCCTAAGCTGGGGCTGGGGTCTGTGCCCCCCCGCTCCCAAGTGCAGTGCTTGGGGGCTCACTCAGACACTGCAAAGCACAGCCCTGGAATCAGACCCCCCATCCTGGGGGACAGGAGTTACTCCTGCCACCTTCAAGGCGAGCGAGCTCACAGGCCCACGGGCCGCATCCCCCCTAGCCGCGAATTCAGCCTTTCGCACAGGGGCTGCTCGTGGCAGCAAACGCCGCGCTGCCCACGAGCCCTTCTCCTCCCTCCCCAGGGTCAGTTCTAGTGAAGATGCCACAACCGCCTTTCCCAGGGAGGTGTTCAGCGTTCCTGGTGCTACAGCCTCTCCAGTCTTTGTAGGCAACAAGGTATTTTGGAAACGCCACCACCAGATGAGCCTCTCTCGTTAAAAGCATTGACCAGCAGACGCTGCAGAGGCCAGGCTTTCCCTTCAGCAGTCCCCTCTCCGCTAAATCCTTCCACAGCCATTACTCAAGCGAGTACCAGGCAGACCTAACATCTCCACACAGCACTCGGACACTTCCATCCTGGTGTTACTCCTTGCAGGGCAGCCTCCGAGCCTTGTCCTCCCACGGCAGAGCCCTGTTGTACAGATTTATTTAGGGACGTAGCACACAGCCCTCACCCCTCGGCATTTCACAGCTCTCTACTTCCTAACAGCAGCTTTTGAAGTGAAATGTGTTGTTTCCCCACAAATCAGGATTGAAAGTGTTCTTTAAAATCCGGGGTTTAAGGTAAATGATGACACATACCCCAGAGCACCACCAGCTTCAAACGTGCTGCTTCCATCTTACTCATTTAAAACCCTGGGAGGTGTAACATTGCCTCACCACCACAACGCAGCACACACAACTCCCACAGCGGGGCACTGTCGCGCTCCTCACACATAAACTCCCAGCCATAGGTAATTTAGATTTCTGGAACTGAAAGACCAGGTGAATAGTTACTGAAATGAATCAGAAATTAGTTTTTTCCCTTACAAATCCACTATTACAAAACGCACACAAGCAACAACTGACTTAAACAACCCTTCCCTCCACTGCGCAGTAATTGGCTTTTTTCTGGCAGGTAAGGGACAAACATCAGAACTGTGCTCCCCATTTCCCCTGTCCAAGGGTGCTGCTCAGAGGCACACAACCCCAACCACAACAGAGCCACTCAGCCTCCTGCCAACCCCCAGCAAAGAGGCATTCCTCCTCCTCTCCACGCACAAGCCCTGCCTGAGAACGAGCCATATGCTTCGCAGTCTCTCCCCCTGCTTTCCCTTCCAACCTGAACAAAACAAAGGGGTTTGGAAATAAAAGCGTGTGCTCATGAGCCTTTTGTTTACAGCCATCTGCTCTCACACAGCTGGAAATCCCCTCAAGCCTTTTCTTCCCCCGTGTGAAATATGGTACCTGGATACTAATGGGATAAAAATTGAAGTGCAGCTATCAGATCAACTTCCAATTACACCTTGTGTTGGAGTGCTGTTCCAGCACAAGGGTTCAGGAACAGTATTGTTCCACAACTCCCGTTGCGCTACATCTTCTCATACCATGATATCAAAATGGAGGGTACACATTTGCTTGCAACTCTTCACACTGCTCCAGCCTCTTGCTGGAAGCCAAGGCTGCCACTGCATTTTCAGTAACACCACGACAAGACCAACAAGCAGATGGCTGCAACAGTCCTTGATAAAGGTTAATCACAGCACTTGTTGCCAGGTACACCTCATCTTTGATAAATGAGGGCAGACCTCTGAGCTTTTTCTCTTCCCCTGCAGGATTCGGTCGATCTAGGGGTTCGAAACCTATCTTAGTCCCCCTTCCAAATGACTAAGCGTATCCTTGAAGGCCGCCACTTGATAGCAGGCACATAGTCAGCTAATTCTTTGTCTGTTTGTCACAAACCAACTGAAGTGTCCCCCATCACCACAGGGACAACAGTCCAACTCCCACCTCCCAGCAGAACAGCTTTAAAACAGGATCACGCAGAGGTACGTATGCCTGCTCCTCAGTCACCCCCAAGGTAACTCCAAGCCACACTTCCTTGGGTTGTTTGATGCTTTTATTTATCACATGTAAAAACACTACTGTTTCTGTTTGCAGGTACCTCTTGCTGCGCTGTAAGTCACACAGCTCCAAACATTGAAGACCAGACAGGCAGAGAAAGGAATTAAGTGTTTATGCCCAGAGTCACACAGTCAGGATCCCAGAGGGTGCTTAATACACAGAAACACCCCCCCAGGGATTGTTCTACAAAAGCAGTAGAGCATTACAAGTAACAGAGTTGGTGAAAACACTAGGTGAAGGGATCATCTAGAGGGGAAGGGAACCTGCAAACTGGTCTCTTTCTTTCAGCTGCCCTTATCTTTCTAGTACAGGTAACTGTGATCTAAGTAGATGACTAGTGCTGCTTTAAACCAGAACGGGGGTTGGCTGATCCACACAGCTTAGTTGACACGCGGGTTCCTGAAGTTCCTTCCGGCAAAACGGGCCTTGCTGCCAAGCTCCTCTTCAATTCTGATAGGAAGGGAGAGAGAGCTGGGTGTGAGCATGCAGTGCAGAACTCCTGTGCCAGCACAGCTGCTGGCCTTGTACTGCATCACCTCAGCTACCTGGTGCTGAAGATACTACCAGAGTCACAAGCCAGTTCCCACCAGGCAACTTCATATACCGCACTGCTCAGGATCACCCAGCTCACACAACTTCATTTTAGATGCTTGCCCAAGGGAACAGCATCATGCAGACACAAGTATGGGGTCTCACCTACCTAGTATCAGAGTACTCTCTGTATCATGTTCCCTTTTAGCCCATCAGCTATGGGCATTACCTGTCCAACTCATCATTAGCCTACAGCCCGCTCTGCGAGCACAGTGCCAGCCCAAAAGCGCCTCTGCCAGCGTCAGTTTATGTCCTTAAGCTGCAGTGTGTTTCCAAAATGCAGAAGACCAAGCTGTGCCCCAAACAGATTGGCAGAGCACCCATTCTGTGTCAGGCTTAACCCTCAGCCCCTCCCCCCTGAGTCTCACCTCAGCAGCTGGTTGTACTTGGCGAGACGCTCAGATCGGCAAGGGGCACCAGTTTTGATCTGAAAGAGAAGTCAGAAAGTAAAGAACTATTGCAGAAATAAGGCCACAGATGCCAACACAAGACTGTTCTACTCTGTTGAGAGTAATAAGCATAATCACAACCTTTATCTCAGCATCAGGCTCTAATATCTGTATACTCAAGCAGGCTAGGGCTTGGGAACAATAAAGAGAGTTCATTTGCTAACGGCTTCAGTATCAGGAAATCCCGATACACCCATGGGAGTCAACTAAGATTCCTTTAAATTGGTGGCTAAAGGTGAGTTTACACAAGATAACACGTTCCTTTGTTACACACACACACACACACACCCCCCCCGTTAGACAAATCAGCTTCCTATACACAGGAACAGAAAATGCGCACACCTTAGGTCAGAGCAGACCCCATCTGCTGTGCCGCAGCTTCATCATCGTTTCACTTCATCAAGCAGTAATGCAACCTACAGCAGCTACAGATACCAACCTGACCAGTGCAGAGACCAACTACCAGATCAGCAATGAAGGTATCTTCTGTTTCTCCAGAACGATGACTCACCATCACACCCCAGCCATTGGACTGGGCAAGCTTGCAGCTGGAAGAGATAAACATGCAGCCTCACACCATGCCCACGTGCTCAGCAGCCTTCGCTCCAGTGACGCTGCCAAGTGGCAGGCATGCCCTGCTTTGGCAACAGAACTGCCCTTGAGAACAGCTTAGGCTCACGTGACACAGCAAGAGAGCTGCTTTTACACATGCGAGGGTGTTTGATGTGCCTACATGACTTCAAGGCCACAAAGGCACAGGTTCACTTGCCAGTATCCTCTGTTTTACACAAATTGTTCTCGCCTCAAATGGCCACAAATGCCAAACCAAGAGATTTCTGTTCCACTAGCTCTAGTCTATGTATTCATCTCCCTCAACCAGACAACCCACCTCCCCGGCATGGCCAAGAGGGGAGAACTTACGCTTGCAGGGACTCTGTCACGGAGCCAATCTGGTTGACCTTGAGGAGGAGGCAGTTGCAGGACTTCTCCTCCACGGCCTTGGCAATACGCTTTGGATTGGTCACAGTCAGATCATCACCAACCACCTGGATGCCAACACTGCCAGTGAACTTCTTCCAGGCAGCCCAGTCATCCTGGTCAAACGGGTCTTCAATGGACACCACTGTAGAGGGATACAAGGAGCTTTAGAAAAATGCCACCCTGAAAGTTCTTGTTTGAAAGCAGTGGTACTGAAGTGCTCAGTCACATACTAATTACTTCAAAGAACATTCTTAAGACCCCTAAAAGGCTAGCTGTTCACTCTGCTCTTGATCCCTCTTATAAGCGAGGCTGCATCCTAACCCCTTCCTTCAGCAACCGACTCCTATTTGCCACTACCATCGTGCTTCTGGTTGATGAACTCACCAGGATAGTTCTTGACAAAGCCCTTGTACAGGTCAGCGAGCTGATCAGGCGAAATGTATCTGCTGGGATCATCGGGGGATTTGAAGTCCAGGTCATACTTTCCATCACGGTAGAACTCTGAGGCAGCCACATCCATGCCAATGACAACCTTTTCAGAATAGCCAGCCTTGCTAATAGCAGTCTTCAGCAACTCCAGAGCTGAAATATGGTAAGATGTTTCTGAGTTCCCACCAAACATCTTAACCCAGAAGCTGTTCATTTAGCAACACTTGGTACATTCACTTGGCAAAGAATGCCAAACCAAGCCTCAGAAAGCCCAAAAGCCACATAGAAAAGATGCTTACAACCTTCTCACTTCTGAACTGACTGGAACAAGGCACTACTTGAATACTGCTTTTAGCCTGTAATACCCTTGAGACACCATTATGGGATTCATAATCTCTTCAGACAGCACTACATGTCAGCCCAGAAAGCTTAATACTAGATGATACTACATCCGCTTTCAGCTTTATGCATGTGGGCAGGAAGCAGTGACTGCACTTTAATCCCTTTTAGCTCCAGACCAGGTGTTGACCATGAAAGTTGTAAGCACCCTCCGCAAAGGGCACACACGCTTTGTGCCTACTTCTCCACTTGCACACAGACATGCAGGAGAGGGAACAGAACCACTCAGTAGCAGTGTCTGCATACTACCACCCACTACGCTACCCTGTTTGGTACAGCTCAAAGACATTCAGTATGGTCATGACCAGTGAGACCCCCCCCAGTCACCCTGACTCAAAAGTAAGCAGCTGGGTCAGACTACTTAGAGCAGAAAGCTTGGATCAAGTGGGGTGTTTTTTTTTGTTGGAGTTGTTTCGTGGTTTGGTTTCTGGTTTTGTGTTCTTAAGAGATTAATGTAGTACAAACCACAAAAGCAACTGCTGCCAGCAGCACAAATTGCTGGAATTTAATGGTCGTTCAAGGTTATCCCCACTGCTGTCTGCTAGGGTACAGACCTAGCAAGAGCTGTATGTGACTATGGGGTTCAGAAACACTCCAGTTCCTGGTGCTGGCTGAGTATCTTCAGTGTCGGGCAATGCAGTTCAGAGGCCACCATCAGCAGTAATATAACTAACAGCTTTAAAGTAACAAGCAACTTAGAGATCTAGTATTCTACTAGCTTATCAGCAGCTCTGTTTCTGTAAAAGACAGAAAAACAGCTCTTCTGGTATAGTTTTTGTAGGAACAGGTATTTTGCTTTCCACAAGACAAACTGCCTCCCTCCTCCACAGGTTTCTGAACAGAATTGTTTGGCTGCAGAAGAGGCAATAGATTCAACTTCCCAGGCAAGCCTCTGTGCACTCCCACACATTACCAGGCATAGTTCAAACTGTTTTTCTCCTTGGTCAGCAGAAAAAAACCAAACTCACTCCACCAAACTTTAACTACTGACTTCTGGAAAACTTGCAATGCACACAGCCATTCCCACACTGCTTTTCAAGCGGAAGGGGGTAAGATTCCCTTAGGCTGCCACAGGAACAAAACAGTAATGAGGCGCTGAAGTCAAAGCCATGCTATTAAGCTGCATGAACTGATGCCCAAGGGACTCGCTCTGTGGTCCTACACTGGACCACACCAATACAGCATCTTGGAAAGTTTGTCAGGACAGAAGCAAAGCAAAGAAACAGCAGCAAGTCCTACAATCTACTGATCTTTCTTTCCAGTCACACTGGACAGACACGGTCTTCATTCTCCGGTGATCAGTTATGCCTGCTCCCACACTTAGCTCATTCTTACCTTCTTTGTTTTCCAGGATGTTGGGAGCAAAGCCACCTTCATCACCTACATTGGTTGCATCCTTGCCATACTTCTCCTTGATTACATTCTTCAGATTGTGATAGACCTCTGCACCAATGCGCATTGCCTCCTTGAAACTGTCAGCACCCACAGGGAGTATCATGAACTCCTGCATAGCCAACTTATTGCCAGCATGGGAGCCACCATTGATCACATTGAAAGCCTGGAAGTAACCAGAAGGAAGAGTTAGAACTTTTCAGGGTAAATCGATAGCAGCATTTATGTCAAGACTCTCCGTTCTGGAGACAACTTGATCTAAGTCATCATGAAGTACATAGTCAGATCAAGTCTTTAGCCAGCCCTATCAAGAGACTTACAGGAACTGGAAGAATGACTTCTGCATTTCCAGCCAGGTCAGCAATGTGACGGTACAAGGGAACTCCCTTCTCAGCAGCACCAGCTTTGCATACAGCCAGAGATACACCCAAGATGGCATTGGCACCAAATTTAGCTGCAATAGGAAGAAATTGTTTACAGAAGTGTTATGTCTTCATAAAAAGACACTCAAATACCACCACCAGGGTCTTGGTTACGGCAGTGCACAGCATATGCCACGCACTGCCCAACGTTTCTGATAAGGTAACCTAGAATTCTGTAAACCAATCTTCTTCATTTCATGCCTCACTGCAACACAAAGCCCACTTACATTTGTTCTCCGATCCATCCATTTCCAGCATCAGTTTGTCAATCTTTTCTTGCTCCACAACGTTGACATTCTGCAGAGAGAAACAAGCACATCACTGCTTGACACCAAACATGGCTCTACAAACTCTCACCTATCCACTGCATTTTTGTTTCCTTGGCAGACACCAAGAACTGCTGAAGGACAACTACCAATGGCTGAAGAGACTAGGTCTTGTCATGAGCACACAGCACCAACTTCTGGTCACTTCCAGCAGACCAAGACTGACAGGTAAGTTGGACATATCAAAAGCTTGGTTTGTTCTTCACATTCAGAGCTGTAAGGCTATCATGTCCCTTGACTTCCTGACATTTACACTACTATCTGCCTGGTACGGCATAAGAGAAATCTCATTTATGTCCCCTGCCCCTTTCGCACAAGCTCAAAGACAACCAGATTGCTCACAACATACACTCATTTGTAACTTCGTATATGATGTTTGGAATTGTCGCTAAGAACATGCAATCACTTTATGCATTGCCACTTAACGTTCGCACCATCCCTCCTAGCTAGGGCTTAGTGCCCACAGAGGGCAGGGGAATCTCACTCAGACTTCACCAAGATCCCCTCAGATCTCCTTCCAAATTAGCCGGCTTGGATAAAACCCAGGCCCTCCCCATCATTCAGCCACCCTTTTAAGCATAAAGCAGCTTGTATCTTAACTGCACACCACTGAGGTTCCCAGGTGTGCAAGTATTTCCGTACACTGCAACAGTAGGCTGCTAGAGATTGTTCTGATTAAGTGTTAGATAGGTAGTAATTAAGTAAAGCAATTACTGTAGGTCAGTCTGTTCACATGCACTCTGATACCCCCCCATAATACAGTCCCCATAACTGTCTCCAGGGAGACTGCCCATCAGTTTGGGTGCACAGGACTGGCATTAACTGATGTTAGCAGAAGACAGATTGCTCCTACCTTGCTAATCAGTGCAGGCGCAATTGTTTTATTGACGTGCTCAACAGCTTTTGAGACACCTGGAGGGAACAAGCAAATCAGACACTGGTCAACCACACTGGCGATGCAGGCATTAGTAGGTGATCTCAGTAACAATAACATCTCAAGAATACCGCCTCATGCTATTCAAACCCCAATCCAACCTGAGCTTAGCCAAGTCTGAACGCTTATAGAGGTCACATCAATTGAATGGAAGTTGCATGAAGTAAGCATCATCTAGGAATGCCTGCTGCGACGTTAGTTTGCAAGACCATGCACTGGAGAAATTCATCCAAGTGACAAGGTTGCACTGAAAGCACATCCATTACCTGTGTACACAATGCTGTCGCCAGGAACTCGTTAACATACTTAACAGCTCTGGATACACCTGACAGAAGCGAAATGAACAAGAGAATCAAGGAAGAGAT
Source organism: Psophia crepitans (assembly GCA_013399095.1). NCBI lineage: Eukaryota > Metazoa > Chordata > Aves > Gruiformes > Psophiidae > Psophia > Psophia crepitans. The sequence goes on along the minus strand of VWZZ01007735.1, from coordinate 620,364 downwards.
GAAGACTCACAGCCAAAACCAAAGCCAGTCATGCAAGAAAAAGAAAAGGACACAAAAAGGCAAACAGACCTACGAGTTAGCAAGTGCCTAACACTGAGCAGCAGACCAGAAACAAAAGGGTTCAAAGGGCAGAGGAAACTCTGCATCAGTCAGCAAGGCTGTATTTGGTCTTTCCACCCAGGTTTCCATACTATTGCAAACACCATTGCGGGTCCAAACCTTGAGCGGCTGAGTGACAGCATTTAGAAAAGGTTTTAGGATAGGCTACTCCTATCCATTCATAGAATGGATGAGTAAAGGGAAAGGAAAAAGGTTTCCCCAAAAGTTCAGCATGCAGCAGCTCAGGCATTTCACTATTTGCTATGTTTTTTATGGTTTTCTAACACTGCTAAGGCATTGCCTTAGCACACATTTTACCCTTGATACAATGTCTCTGTACATGGATGCAGGCACAGAAGTTGTCTGCTCTTGCTTCAGACAGGGAATAAAGCACGAACACAGCACCACCCTTTTAATCCGTGTGGACCCACCACTGCGTAGAACAGCAGCTCCAGTATGAACTTGCTTCTTCCCCATAAAGAGAGACCATCAGACAGCTATCGATACTGACTTAAGGAATATTGTCATCCCTGTGTAGCATTTAAAGATTTCCAAAGCCCTAAGCTTCAGAACAAGTGAACACTAGTTAGGTGGACCCTGAACCACATTAATTGTATTTTCAATGGTCTAAGCCTGCAGATTTGTATAACCAAAAGCCTACCAGCTATCTGCAACTCACCCTATTTGGTGACTATTTTTTCATAACTCTTGTTATTCCCTAGCTGACAAAACCCTTCAGCTGCAATAGCCTGTCTGGAAGCTCAGACTACTGTCTAGTCAGCCCCACGGTGAACTGCCTGTAGGATCAGATTTAACGTGTCTAAGCACACACACATTTAGCACACTGAGGTAAGTACACATTTACTTTTCAAAGAAAAGTGACCCAGGTAAACAGTGCAAGCTCCTCAGCTCTTTGGGATATTCAGTCCCCTAGGAGTTTATTCTGTGTTAAAGTAGTAACAACCATACATCATCTCAGACAAGGCTCTCCAACTTCAATTCAGTAGTAATCCATGCTAACCACGTTCTTAATAGACACAAAATATTTCAGCTTCCTTTCACCTGACTGGCAGAAGAGTTTGGAGGTAAGTAACTTTTGGCTGGGAGAAAAAATTAAGTTGATTAAGATTGATTGCATCACCAATGCTTTTACAGCAGCAAGCTAAAAAGAAGTCTTGACTGTTGAAGGTCTCAGAGCAGTCATAAGAATTAATATTAGTGTGTTTATTAAGTAATGACATCTTGCATGTGGCTATTCAATTTCCCCCATACTTGTTACCAAGCCAGTCTGGTGATTGTTGTGTTTAGTTTTCTTTCAGAACAAACAATCAGTCCCTAAACAACTAAAATATTACTCCACTAACACAAACTTAAGTATCCTGGCTACCTATAATGAAAAACAAAAAGCTAAGGGGGCTTCAGCTATTATGCAGTCCAAAACAAAAGCACCTTCCACGATTGCCAGTGTAAAGCTGCAAATCAGCCATGGTCAGGCACTGGCATAAACCTCAGGCTCAGGATTTCACATGCTGTGACCTAAAGAGTAACAGTGCCAGAACATTTCACAGTTCTTGGTAAGTTTGGTCTATAAAGAGAGCTTGTGACCAGCTGCAGTATCACCGAGCCTTTTGGACCAAGTCATTTAGATGCTTTTCCAACACACTACTCAAGTAGTCTGTACTCATGCACCAACATGCCGGGCAACAGGAGTGCCATAACGTATGTTTGGGCATTCTGTACCCGAGACACTACCACCCAGCCAGCATGCCTGAGCTCCACGCACCCACCTATGGAAGTACAGTCAACTCCACCACTATGTAGCTGCACTCTCCACACTGTCCCTGGAAAACCCAGCACTCTGTGCTTTACCTGTGCCCTGGTCAGGCAGCCCAGGTGTGGTATGCATTGCTATCATCTTACTGTTCACCTGTTTCTATCACTTAATTGCCATGCCTCATACAGAACGTGGACAGCAGTAAAGGAGCCCATGTGTCCTCTGCTACCATCTGGCATAAACATATGCAGCAACACAGCCATTCTAACAGACCAAGCTGGGTGCCTAAATTCAGGTTTACCTTTCCCCATGTAGCGTGTCTTGTCATTGTCACGAAGCTCCAGAGCTTCATAGATTCCAGTTGAGGCACCGCTGGGAACAGCGGCTCTGAACAGACCTGTTACAACAGAAAGAGACCTGTCAGCACATTCAAACCCACAAAACATTCTCCACCCATGCATCATCCCAACCTATCACATACTTCTGAAGATGGGATAGGTAATCTCCAAATCACATCTCTGCTCACTTGTACAGTGATCCTGAGAGAGGTATCTGCTCCTTTACAGCATCACCAGTTCATCAGTGTCTCCCCTCATACTCATCCAACAGCAAGCTGACTCATTCATTCTCTTCCACTAGGCATTTCAAGTGTTTAAGTTAGGAAAGACATCCATTCCCCTTCCAAAAAGGGTGGGTCTATTCACTGAATCTACTTTTGCCAGCTCAGTCTGGCAGGCAAGCTCTTAATTCTTCTAAGATAGGGCATACAAGGAAAAAATGAGGAGGCCTCGTTTGTTAATCTGAGTTACGAACTCTTCCAACAACAGCACAGCCACCCAGACAGCTCATTCTTCCAGCTAAGGATGCTGAACTCACAGGCAAGTCAGCAGAGTGGAGTCTGTTCTCCTGTGGCTCAAGATGCCAACTTCAGGCTCCAGTCTTTCCCTCATCCCACTACAGCAAAGAGCTTAATAGGGGCAATCTCATTAAATGACCGCATTCATCATCTGAGGCGGAAAGATCAGCTATTTTGTTAGTGTATTACAACTATTGTGCTTGCTCATTCCACCAAACCAAACTGGTACGTGTTTGCACAATGCCTTTGTCAGATCCTATCAGATATGGGATGAACAAGAAACAAACCAAGGGAAAGTCCTACAATAATTAAAAATAAGATGTGAAAACCCAGTCAGACAAGTTTAGTCATGCCTGAGTGCTTAAGCAGAGAAGAAATCATTACCCAAGATTCAACTGTGCAGCAGAAGACTGTTTCATTACACAAAGTGACTGCTAGACAAATCAAGAATTAAACTTTTAAGTGCAGTCATACAGAGCTCAGGGAACGCTGAAAACCAAGACCATTAGCTGCTGCTTAAGGACAGGAATGAAGACCTTGTTAACTCCAAATTTTCAGCTGCTGTCCCAGTTCACACTCAGGACAAGGGAAGGAAGACAAGTTTGGATTAACACTTGCACAATTTAAACTAAGCAGCAGCACACTTGAAGAAATCCTTCGCCATCCAGGCCAGTATCTTGAGCTCAGCAAATTCAACCCAGCAGAATGAGGTAGAAGTTTTTCCTCTAAGTCCCGCAGCAAGTTCAGCAACATGTTATATGCATGGAGGAAAGAGTAAGCACAATTCCAGTGCTACAACAGGACAGTTTGTATACTTTTGACTGCCTCCTCAGTTCTATCAGATAGAAGAAAGGAATACACATCTACAGTTAAGGGCTCACCTTTGTTAGTATAGAGGTCTACCTCAACAGTGGGATTCCCACGGGAGTCAAAGATTTCACGGGCGTGGATCTTGAGAATGGACATCTTTGACACCTGAAAAAGGAGAGTTTCGCATTAATCATAGAACAGTTCGGGTTAGATGGACCTTTTCAAAGATCATCTAGTTCAATGTCCCTGCCATGGGCAGGGACATCTTTCACTAGGTCAGGCTGCTCAAAGCCCCATTCAACTTGACTTTGAACACTTCCAGTGATGGGGCACCTACAACTTCTCTGGGCAACCTCTTCGTGTCTCATCACCCTCATCATAAAAACTTCTTCCTTATATCCAAACTAAATCTACCCTCTTTGTTAAAAACTTTCAGTTTAAACCTGTTCATCAATATTCTTCAAACACAGCTCCTCATTCAGAGGACAGGGAAAGGTTCTTCCACCCCAGCTGGAGACACCAGCCGTCTCCATCTCACAAGTTACTCGCATCAGTTAGCTCAAGGTTGGATTCAAGCTTTCCTTCCCCTTGCACAGCGTTAAAGCAGGACTCAGCCTGGGACAGTACACAATCCCATGTATTTTTCTCCTGCCCACACCCCTGGATACTGCACTGCCTATTCAGCTCCTCTTGTGATACAGCTACTTTCCCATGGTTGCACTTGCAGCTATGACATCCACTGCTGCCCTCGTGTGCCAGGGGGACTTTCAGATACTGAAATTCCATGCAACTTAAGATCTGGACAGCTATTCCAGTCCTTGGGAGGACTGTTGGGGTGGAGATATCAGTACAGGCAAGCTGAAGTGCTTCTGCTTGGGTTTCAGCCACAGCCTGGCAGTTGCAGCAGGTAGACACAATGTCTTTTCAGCAGGTCAGTCTCCTTGTAGTGCTTAAGAAAAAAAGAAGTCCTATTTACCAAATGGTAAATCTTTTGAAAGATGGCATCCTTCTAATTCCCTGGAGACCTCAAAGCTCCTGGGTAGGCTTGCCTAGTCACTAGGCAAGTTTTGGTGACCATCAGTTGCTGCATAAGCCTGCAGGTTAGCAGAGCAGGCAGCAGCTCAGTCCCTGGGGCCCTCTTGCCCCACCGGCGACAACTGCAGAGGGGCTGGGCCACACACGCCCTTCCCAAGAGAGCTGCCATACAAAACGCTAATGCTGCTCCCAAGAGATCCCACTCCGTTTCCATGCCCTGGTTGCTGGTGCTCCCTAGAGGCATCCAGCAGCTTAAAACTGGCCACAGGCACAGCAGGCACCATCTAACTCTCACTCGCCTGCGCAGGGGCCGAGTCCCCATGAGACCTGCTACCTCTTCCACACAGCTCAACAGTGCTACAGGTACAGAAACCCCCCCAGATACCCTCCCCAGGGATCTCAAACGAGCCTTGCACTCCTCTCTGCATGCAGCAAGTGCTGCTGCTAGCATCAGTGTGGCATTCACATCCTGCAGTAGTACCTGTGGTCATGAGAACAGTACACAAACACCACACTATTTCAACTGGAGAAAATTTTTTGTACTTGGTATAAAAATTAGTTGTATGTTGAGAGGACAGAAATCTCAACCTAGGTGGGAAGAACAATGTAACACCAGAAGCATTGTTTCCAGAGAGATCTAAGGGAATGTCACCTCACCACATAAGAGCTGCCAGGCAATCCTAATACAGAAAATCTCTCCTACCAGTTCGAACTCTTATCAGAGACTGAGCTCAACAGTTCTTAGTATGCACAGCAGCTGTTCAGAGCCAAATGTAACCTACCTCGAAATAGAAACAGACAGTCACAGCTCTAATTGGGACCTTGCATTAATAGCTACACTGTCTCGAATATTTACAGGAATAGCCTTTCCTCTTAAAAGGAAGAAAAATCATTACAATCTTTTGAATACTTTCCTCACCCCACCCTTCTCACACATCTATACACTTTTCCTTAAGTAAACTGCAGTAAGGAATGTCTTATATAAGCCTAACTAATTTTAAAAATCAAGTTACACAAATGCCTGTAAGCCACTGACTGGCACCAAATCCAGCTCATGTGCAGAGAGAAAAGATCAGGCCGAGAAGCAGAACTATCTGGAAGCTGGCTTTTTGGCAAGCCACTATGGGTGGTAACCGTGTTTACAGAAATGGTCATGAATCTCTCTGCAGTTACTGCAAAGTTAAGAAAACAGGACTTTAGAAATAGTGCTGCTTTTACAGTGTGTGTGTCTGGGGAGGGTTAACTTCCTACACCCATTCTTCCTCCACAGCAGTTTTTTCCTTCCCCATATTCAAAGCATGAGTAGCCATTTGGTTTGTCCCCTCGGCTTTACAGTGTCCCTTCTAGTAGTCCTGTCACTAAGCAGAACGTTGTATAGTGCAGCTCGAAGATTTTAGATATTGCCTGCTTTACACTAAGACAGATGATATAATGAACCTAAGAAGCAAGACAACTTTGTTCAAGCTGGCCTTCGTGCTGCCACTACTTATCAGTAAATACACAAGCTAGAAATAAATCCCTGCAACTCTCCAGTTATCAGTCCCATCCATGCTAACACTTATCTCTCTGCACAAGCACTGAGCAATGGCTCACAGAAAAAAAATCCCTGTTTATCGGAAATGGGCTGAGCTTATTAGACAGGCCCCTGCTATGCCTTACTTTCATTTTCAGAACGAAGGCTTTGCAAGAAAACATTAGGTGCCTTATTCTTTAAAAGCACAGCTCACAGGAAGTCTCAGTGCAATGCAAGTAGTGTTTCTTCACCTTCACAAATACGTCACTTCAGGAATACACACTGCAAGACCTTCCATGAGGAAGGTCTGCCAGCTTTGGCATTACTCAAGCATCAAATGACCTCCCCAGTAGTCCCTCCCTTTTCTTTAGAAGGAAGCATTTCACAGCACCATGCCATTCCAGAAATTCCTCACACGGTTTTTTCCCCCATCTCATTTGCAAACCCCCTCACTTCTATGTTCAAGAAACAGTTGTCCCACTGAGCTATTCTTGGGTAAAAATCTGATGCTGTTTAGCTCATCACAAGCTGAGCATTACCTGTTCTGCCTCAGTCAGTGCAGTTGACTCATCTAGGAAGGGAGAGTCAGCCCATGCACAAGTCTAGCTGTGGAAATAATTGAATGCAAGAGAGCTCCAGACCTTTGTACTCAGTGATGGAGCTGGACAAACACACACAAATACCAGACTGGTATTTAATGCATGCATTGCCTAAACCTTTTTTTGTACTATGAACTGCTGGCAAGGTCAGTGTCTCGCTTTAGGGGAAGAACTACAGATACTAGCTTTCCTGACCTTCCCAGGAGTACATGTTATTACCTACTTCAAGGCTAAGTTACAGCCCAACCTGCCGCTGCCAGTTCTGAGTACTAACATCACTATCAACTGAAGTCCAGGAAATCACTGCTTGCTCCCTATCTAACCCTGTGGTCTGCACAGGGAATGCAGTACTCCAACACCAGTGCAGACTACACCAATTGAAAATAATTTTCAGAGATTTTATTTATAGCCAGCCTTATCACCAAAAGCTATACTTATGTCCCGTTTTGCAGCCGCATGTCTCTTAAGACAGAGTTAAGACTGAGCACTGCAAGCATCTGAATAGAAATTAAAAAAAAAAAAACACAACACTGAAGTTTGGCTATAGAAAGAACTATTCTAGTTTCTTATTACAGACCTGCCATTCAGTCATCAGTAAAAGTCTTACATGACACGAGGTCCTGCAAGACTCCAACTCTCATACCATCACCACCCTGAAAAAAAGCTTACAGCTCATTAGACCTTTGGTCTCGCTGTATTAGACCCTAACATATCAATTCTACTGCTGAAGCACTTCTAAAAACTGGACAAATACAGACCAAAGGCACCTTCAATCCTACTCCTTTGTACTCCACGTGGTTTTAATTCACCTCTGTGCTCTGCAACATGATGCAATGTGTTTCAAATAATGCCTGGCAGGGAGTAAGTCACAGACATGCTGAACCACTTTCTCTATCATCATTTAATAAGATGGAGGCCCAAAACTGCGTTGCCTCAATCTGCGGGTTTGGATGACAAACTTCACTACTTCCTGCCCGCCTCAGAAAGTCCTAGCCCTACCCTGTGACTCAGCAGCCAAGTAACGGAACCGGAGAAAGACCAAGATCCTCTCCTGCAACCTCACACGAGGCCAGCTAGGCAAGAGGCTTTTTTTTTTTCCTAGATCTTAACACCCAGAGATGTACAGCAAGTTGCCAGGTGAAATTCCCCCAAAAGCTGCCTTGAGATAACTTACTTAACCCTACCGGGAGACCCACGATACATATTTCTGAGTGCTGACACCAAACATTAAATATTTGAGATACAAAGCTGAAGGACATCCTCTGCCACTAAAGAGGGGAAGGTCCAAATCACAACACGCAATCCAAGAGCGACTGTTAATGATTAAAAGAGAGAGGTTAAACCGTGCCGCTGAAAGAAGCCTTGATCCACCGCACTCCCCAGAATATTTTACCCTTCCCACCTCCCCTCCCCTCCCCGCACGCTGGCGGGGCTATGGCCGGCGCAGGCCCCCCACCCCCGCGATGCGGCGGGCAGCACGCCCACAGCGACCAGCATCCGCTGGGAGACCGCCCAGGCCCGGCCTGCTCCGGTAAGGCCGCCGCGGTCCCAGCCCACGGGGGCGGTACGGGGTGCGGAGCTGCTGCCCGGGGGAAGGGAGAGGGGATACCGCGGCCCCATCGGGACCCCTCGCCCCACGGGCGACAACTGCAGAGGGCCTGGGCCACCGGGGCCACGCAGGCCCAACAGGCCCCGGCGCCGCCAC
>VWZZ01007735.1:558770-611507 GCA_013399095.1 Psophia crepitans | reverse complement strand
CAAAGGGGGGGTTATATTAGCTCTAGGAAAAGGTTAGTTACAATAAATCTTTACTTTGATTGCGAAGTGAACAACCGTTACGCTCCTGGGGTGGAGGCGGAGCGCTGGCTCCACTGATGATGGTGCCCCAGGCCCCGGTGCGCCGACAGGACCAAAAACTGCTCCAAGGGTTTTGCCAGAATCTGCGCAAGGGCATCTGGTGCCCCCCCACACCTCCTTGGGGACTGCTGCGGCTGAACAACGGTGGAGCAGAACAGCTCAGCACCAGGCTGCAGAATTAAAGAAGCTGCCGAAAGCCACTGGTGCTCCTGAAAAACTCCAGTCCCTCAGTGGATGTTCTGTAAAGGGAAAAAAAAGCCAACGCCGAAGTATTCGTTGGTAATTACTGAGCCTGGTGCGTTATGGTGTAGTGTGACCTGCGCGCTCTGATCGGCGAAGCCTCCGTCCCTGGAAAGTAACACTCAACTTTCCATGGACTCAGCAGCAACTGTGCATCACAGTGTTTAAAAATGTGTCAACTCACATGAGCTGCGCCACACTGGGGGGATTCTGTTCCTTCCTGGACTGATTTATCTATCCAGCTGCCCCCGGTAGCTGCTCCCTGCCACCGGCTTGGCACGGCCCCTCTCCATCTCCTCCTCTGTGCTGGAGTGTTGGACCATGGCTCCTTCCCCCTTAGCCCTGGGTGCCACCCTTCCCCCAGGCTCCCCCCCAGCTCCCAGGGAACATAACTGCTTGGGTTAGGTTAGATGAGCTGCAGTCGCAACACGAGGTCTGTGGGGGTTTATTGTGGACAATAGCTGTGCCCATGCTTCCCATAAGCCTGCTTTTCTTCCAGGATTTTTTAACTGAGGGATAGTCACACGCTGCACTGCGGAAAGGAGTCTGCAACGAGGGGAAATCCATTGCAAGGTCAAAACAGCTGAACATTTGAACAAGGCCATAAGCTGACCTGGGAAAGGCACGGTCCTGTCCCTTCTCACCTCCCCAAGCCCTTAGCCTTCACTCCTGGAGATGATGCTCCCGGTGAAGGCAGAGCACCATCCCTAGCTGTGACAGCATGAAGCTCTGAGCAGAGACTGGTGCTTTGTCTTGCTGGGACACTGCGGAGCCCAGACCCATGCACGTAACCCCCTGGGGACTCCCAGTTCCCCTGGGTGTGCTTCCTCCCATCCAACTGATGCTACACAGCCTGCGTTCAGACCGATGGGGGCCTGACCCTGCAACATTTCAAGCACATAACATCAAATCTGTGAAGTTCCCCAAGCCTGGAGTTGGGGTCTAGGGGCTCCAGGGGTCTGACAGTGCCCAGTTCATCCTGACTGCACCTCGCCAGGCCAAGTTGTTGTTTGCAATGTTAGTTATGTTTGTGCTTGCTCCAGACCTGCCTCACCCTTCCAGCCTGACTATGACTGATCATTTCTTCTGGGCACGTTTTTCTCTCCTTCCTGAGAACATGCCCTGGAGACAAGCTTTAAGTCTAATAAAAAGCAAAGGAAATCTGTTGAACCAACCGCCGTCCCTAGGCACGCCACACTGACGCAGTACCCCGTGAGGTGCCCTGCGTGACTCCTGGGCTCGTAGCAAGGAGACGCCGTTCGAAACCCAAGCTGTTTCGTGACAGCGCAATATGGCCCACATGCCCGGCATGGCACTGCATGCTGATTTTTGTGCTTTTTCTGCCTTGCTGGGGGTGCAGATTCGTGTGGGTTGCACAGCCATGAGTCAGGTTGAAATCACAGCTGAGATAAAGCAGTATCGGCCAGGAACAGCCCTTGGAATGAAACTGTCACTTTACAGGTAAACGGTTCTTTGCAGTGCCAACCTCCCCAAAACTGCATGCTATACCCCTTAGAGCTGTGTCCTGGGCAGTGGTTCCTCACTAATTCTGGAGCAAAGGTATGAGAGGGGAGCACTCCCTGCAAAAACACGCTCCCGAGCGATCAGATGCTGGTAATCATAGAACTGGATTTTTATGCTGGATAACTGCTGGGTTAGAGATGGTCCACCACCTTTGCACTTTGTGAAAGTGCCTTCACTGCTATGCATGTAAAATCATGTAGAGGCGCTGAGTCTTATAATGACCTAGAAAAGACGGAGCACCAGCAAGCCAAGGGAAATTCAACACTGTAGTAGTTGAGCAAAAGATTGATGGTGAGGTACGGTAGGGTGGTCTTTGGGGATGGAAGACAAATTGTGAAGGTCATAATTAGCCTGGTGTCAGGCAGAAGTGGAGCATAAAGCAAACCCTCTAGCCTGGGAGGCTGAGCACTGAGGACCTTGTATCTCCATATTCCTGTTCAAATGAACCAAAGCTGTGAGAGGACTGGCTGTGGAACATCAGCCTAAACTCTCCCACTTGTCCCTTGCCTAGGCTCTTCTTGCCTTGTGACCACAAAACCAGCACAAAGCAAGCAAATTGCCTCTGCTGGAGTGTGAGCACCAATTTGTGCGTGCTGAGAACCTGCATCCCCCCCTACTCGCACGGTCCCATCCCTGGCAGGCAAGACTCACCCTTGGTTCTGACCACAGACACTGTGCCAAAAGCCGTGTCCGCTCCACTGAATCGTGCGTCCGCGAGAGAGGGTGCAGCTGAAGACGCTGGTACTACAGTAGCTAGAGGCAGCATTGATCAGGCATCCATGATCAGAAGTCTGGCACTGTTCAGGTGTTGGTATAATTTTTCCTGGATCAGCAGATTTAAAATTGCACTGTACCATACATATTAAAATAAAAGTCAGAGCCGATATTAAAAGCACCACTGCTCAGTCATGTATCCTGCCTAATTCTTTTTTTTTCCTTTAAAGAAAAAGAAGTTGAGCATCCCTAAGGCTACAAGAGATCTAGCTGGCATGAGTTTCTGTGGGAATCTGGGCTTGTTAGTAGTTAATCAAATACTCAGTGCATTCGTTTAAAATAATACATTTCTTCCGTGGTTTGGGAGGGAGGTGTATGGCTAATGGGGTGGGTATTGGGACAGAGAGTTTCGGGGAACAAAGCCACTGTAGCAGTGATCCAGTCTGACAGCCCACACAAGTACAGTAACACAGTGGTATAACAGGCTGAGGGAGCAGATGGAGAAAAACCACCGACACAGATCTGGCTTACAGGCACCCACCACCCAGAAATAGAAAACAATTCTCATGACCAAAATCCCCTTCCATTGCAAGGCCTGGCTGTTCCTTGTGCCTTACAGGCCATGGTACAATGGTAAGCATAACACATATATGTTTTTTGATTGCTTGCAACATGCTCATGAGCACAGAAACCAACTAGGCCAGTCTTTTCCTTCCCAGTTTAAAGTGGTTGGGCTGGAGGGTTCAGAGCTTTGCAGAGCGTGAAATCGGTGGTTCAAACGGCTGAGGATGCCGAGGCAGGGCGCAGAACCACCACAGATCAGGACTTGTTTGCCGGTGCATTAATATGCTTAATAACCATTATACAGTGTAGGGTGCATTCCAGGGCGTGAGCTTTTTAGCACCTTGAACGCCCTTCCTGAACACTGCAGGGACTTCTCTTTCTCCTCAGTGCCTCACAAAGCACCTGAAGAACATGTGCCTGGGTCGCTGTGGATGCACCACCCTCATCTACTCTATCCAACCGTCCTGCAAGTGCCAGCCTGTTTACGTTTTGACAGGTTTCTTTTTGAAAAGCAGTTCTGCATCCCAGCAGCCTTACGAATGAGGCTTTCTGACTGCGTCACCACGTCACCGCCGTCGAGGCGAGATCTCCTGAGGAAGGCGATCAGATGCAGAAGTCAGCGCTGCGTCACTCGGATTTCTTCTCTTCATTCACTCTGCAGATCGTGGTATTTTTAAGGAAATTCATTGGAAAGGTAATGGCAGAGCCTGACTAATGCTGTCTCTGGGTATCTCTTAAAATTACTGAATGACTAAGATGTTTTCTTCCAGGCATTCAAAGCCTCCCCTGACTTTACATCCTTCTCTCTTGCTTCTCATCCCCCTTTTCTGTGATGCTTTTGTCTTACAGTTTAACTCAATGCGATTAAACACACGTTTTAGGCACATGAATAATGAAATTACTTGAGATGACAGACCTGATCTCTTTCTTCTACTGCTTCTCCTAATTCTCCTGTCTTCTCCCAGGATTTTAGAGATGGATTGGTTAGTGTCCTGAAAATGGCTAAAAAGCCACCAGTTCCTGAATTTCATAGCCATTTGAAAGTAACTTCAGTACAGTGACTGGGGAAGGGAAGGACCTAGACTGAATTAGATCTTTTCAGGTCCTTATATAGAAAACTTGCGATTACAGCACAAAAACTAAGAGTTGTTAGCAAGGATCTGCTATCAAAGTGACAAACCCTGCACAGCTGCAGGGACCTCAGCCTGCTGTCTCACCTGACAGCCTGATTTATGTTTTTCTCCAACTCCAGCTGGCTTCAGTAGGTTTGGGATTTTAATTTTCTACAGAAATAACTGCTCTCAGTTTGCAAGCCAACAGGGACGGGCCAGGGAGCTTGCAGACCTTGCCTGGAGAATTTTATGTCTGATTTTCTATGAAACAGGAGCTCAGAGTTTATTCAGTCCTAAAGGGGGTTTAATGGATGCTGAAGATGCAGGTAGCATCAGACTAACTGGCCATTTTTGAAGAGTGATATTACGGACACAGGTTTGTGTGTAGCTATGAATACATAGCGTGGGTCAGTCATCAGCCCATATGAGTAAGAGAGAGCTGTGTTAGACACTCATGTTCTAGGCAGAATAATTTGAAGATATTTTATTTAAAGTGGAACGTTACTGTACAACAACCATGGCAACAACAAAAAAAGCTGGTAAGATGGCTGGAATAGGAAAAAATATGTACTACTTTTCAACTCCTGTCAATGGTCACCTATGTATATAACTACTACATCCATTTTCAGGTGATGGTGACGGGTTATTTGGAAGTGAACCAATGCACAAATTAGGGTGCTAATACCAAAGAGTACATTTCCCAGCAGCTAATGATCTGATATGGTGATTTAAGGTGAAACTGAAAGCTTTTAAACCATCTGGATATTAACTGCCAGGAATTGTGCATCCAAAGGGCATAGCTGCTCGTTCATACCACGATAACACCATTAAATAATCCTCTTTATGGAGGCCAGCGTGCAAGTCTTGCGCTGTCTCTTACAGGGTGCTTGAGAGTCTTGAGAGAAGGTCTTTCCCTCTCACTTTGAAATATATTCTGCTATAAAAGGGAAAGCAAGCTAGAAATCGATTAGCCGTTAAGAAATTATATTTGGTATTTAGGTTTTTTTTAGAATGGAAACCTGAAAGAAACAGTATGAGTAAACCAATACCAACTCATTTGTTTTCTTAATGAGCGCATAATACTTATGTAAAGCATGAAGGTTATCAAGCAGGATTCTCTTGCCACAGAACAGGTACAGCACAAACAGTAGGAATTAAACTTCCCTCATGTTGTCTTCCTGCCTTAATAATTGACCTCATTCTCATGGGAATCTCTTTTAGCTCCTACCGCCTTCCCCTTGTTGCACAGGCAGAGTGCAGCGTTGATGAGCTGCTGGGAAAGGAGGGATTGTGGGTGCTTCTGATCTTGCTGAATGTCCCTACGTGGACCTTGCCTGCAGCAAAAAACCCAACAAACCCAAACACCGCAGGTCTGAACAAGCAAAAACTGGGGCACAGACAACTTGGAGAAAGCGTGGGCTCATTTCTTGATCTCTGAAACTGGATGCATCTGTCCATGTTTGGATCTCTGAGTCAGGCAAGTCTGCTTTTCTAATCAGGAGGAAACAGGCATGTCTGAATTGAGCTCAAAGACACCATAAAAAACACAGCATCTGTACCCAAGCTGTTTCTCTGCACAGGCTAGAAAGTAAACTTAAGGTGGCAAACTCATGCCTAGAAACATGATTTTTACGTGGCTTCCTGAATCCTCCACTCTGTGGCATATGGAGTAACTGCACCTACAACACTCACTGAAAACTAACTCTCATGGGCTGTCAGCAGCTCAGCAAATACATTCTGGCCCACCCACTCAGCTCCAGTGGCATATATCTCAAGCACAGGCAGAGCTGAGCAAAGCCTGAAAGGCAGCAGATGCCCTAACTGCAACGATCACACCTCTGCCAAAGACTTTATGCCCACTATTCCTCCCCATTAACACAGGCCTGTGAAAACCCATCTCTTTGTCCATTCATTTCTGGAATAGATGTTTGCTAGGCTCAGTCTGGGATGCTCTGCTCCATGGGCAAGACCAAGTTCCTTTTTGCTTTCTTGTTTTCTGTATCTTCCAATTTATCTGTCACAAGAGGAATCCCAGTTAACTGCTGGGATTTCATTACAGTCACATTTCTTTGATTCCACCACTGTATTTCTTAATCCAAACCCACGTTTGCGCTCCCTTTCCCTACCTTCCACATCTATCAACAAAGTCCTCTGACATCTTCAGAAAATCACTGCAGAAGTCTTTTCCTGTGGCCAGGCCTCTGACAAAGCATCTCTTCCAAATCAGCTCTGAGTTTGCTGTGTCCTCTTATATAGCTTTCCCCAATCCTGGCCATGGGCTCACTTGCTCCAGGAAAAAAGCTCAACCCTTCTCTCAGGTGTGACCTCCTCATCAGATGCTGAATGAGCTGCATCTTCCTGAGCCCTTATCTCTCAGCAGCTGCTCTCTGCAGTGGTGGGTGGAAGTCCTGCATTCTGGTCCTAGGGCATGCTCCTCACCACCCTGGAGGGCTGATGGCCATGTTTGCTGAGAGCTTGGAGAGTGCTTTCCCCTTCTCATGCGCACTTTGAGGATCACTACATCCATCTGCCCCACTGAGCTGTGCAGGGGTTAATAAATTACTGTTTGTACATCTCTTTGAAGATGAAAAGTGCAATGGAAGGGCTCTGTTATTGTTACCGTGTCCGAAGAGTTCTGTACCAAACCCAACTGTATTGTGTTTGGCCACTGGATGTCACAGCTGCTCAACACACAATGCAGCTGAAACAAGAAAGGAAAAGTGCTTACCCAGCAGTGGGCAACAGCCACATTTCCAGAGCTGTTATTTGTTCTGCGAAGTGGTTGTTTGTTAAGGGGCTTCGGGTCTTCTCCTGTGTTTATGCACCGCTAATGGTGATTTTCAGAGAGACTGAGCAGAAACTGTGCTTCCCCTGCAAGTTATTACAGCGGGAGATCAGGAGCAAAATGGCTATTTTTATGGAAGGAGATACAGATTTGTATAAAATATTAATAACACACTGTCTGAGAAGGTGGACAGGCATTTGCACATGCTGACAAACTGTCTTGTCACTGAATTATTCCTTCTTTATCCCTCCACCAGCAGTCCACAGCATGGAGCCCTCATATGATGGAAAAAAATTCTCCCAGGCTGGCTCTAGACAGCAGTCTTCAATCCTCTCGCTCAGGCCACATTCCTGTGTACCTCACACTTAAATGCAGAGGGAAGACTGACCTCCCCCTCCTAATCCTCCCTTCACACTGCTTTTTTCAGCCTCAAGTCGAGATCCAGTACATGAAGTCACTTTCAGCAAAGTCTGTAGAGCAGACCTATATAGACATGACAAGGACTGGAATTACATTTCCTGGAAATGAAAACAAAGAGGGATTATTTGACCATGTTCTCTTCTTTTTATAGCAGCACCTTGTCCCTTTCATCACCTTGGGGAAACGGTGAGGGAAAGGCTGCTCCTCGTGCTCGAGGTGATAACCAGCCTAGAAGTGATGTGAACATTAAAGAGGGAAAAGCATTTTAAGATAATCCAAAGACTATAGCTATCACTGAGAGTAATTGGCTGAAACTGAGCAAAAGAAAATTTAGGTTGTCAATGAACTGCAGGCAGCTAATGCTGAGATCTGTTAGACCGTGAAATGGAATTCGCAGAGGAAACCTCTCTGCTATAAAACAGGCAAATCCTGCTTGTAGGAACACCGGTGTAAACCTCCGGTGTCTATCTCTGACTGCATCAAAGCCCATTTCTGTCACGAAGCTTCAGGAGAATCAACAAATGCATCTGAATTTATGTCGGTAGAAGGTGATTTAGCCAAGCACATCAAAATATTATATGAGGGAGGAGGCCTAAAGGGATTGTGTGAACTGGAGAAATGAATTCTAGTGCTTTTCTGCCTCTGACCTGTGTGATCTCTGTAGGCAGTTCAAAGCCAGGGGGCAAAAAGGTTAAAAAAGAAAAAAAAAAAAGCACAGGCAAAATTTCAAAGAAGTGATGGCCAGTTTTGGAAAGAAGATGTAAAAACATTACAGAAATTGTTGAGTATCAGGATCTCATTTTTCAGCCTGCACAGCTATTGCCAGTGTTACTCCTGGGTTTGGACCTACCAGCACTAGCTGCCTTTTGTCTTTCAAAACCCCTATGTAGGCTCTGAATACTTTTATTCATCCACCCAGAGGGTGGTGGGGCCCTGGCACAGGCTCCCCAGGGCAGTGGTCACCGCCCCGAGCTGGGCTGAGTTCAAGCAGTGTGTGGCCAACGCTCTTAGTCATCTGCTCTGGTTGGGCTGGTCCTGTGTGGGGCCAGGGGTTCAACTGGTCCTGTGTGGGGCCAAGGGTTGGGCTGATGGGCCTTTCCAGCTCAGGATATTCTGTGATTCTATGATCCCACATGACTTCAGCAGAGAGAGCTCTGTTTGAAGAGGTTTTAGACTCACTTACGAAAACCTAGATAGCCTGATTGGAGGTGATCTGTCCGTCTCATATCAGTCTGTTCCTGGTCAAATGTTTGCTGGACTTGGGAGTGATACAGCTATTACTGCAACCCCTGACGAAATTCCTGCTGATTCAGAGGGAAAGGCGTTAACCCTTTTGAGTTCTGGGTCAAAGGAGCACTGGGGGATTCAGACAGCTACTTCGACGCAACGTCAAGGTTTTAACGTAGCTACCAGTACTCAGAATGGATCTGAAAGTCAGACCTGAGCTGAGCTTTAGGCCAGCCAGGACAGAGGGAATAGCCTGGGAGAAGCAGGATTTAAAAGATGACGAAGAGTGAGGGAAAACTTAGAGATAAAAGTGAAGTGTACGCAAGTCAATGATGTGGGATTAAAGGCTTATTTCCTACTGTAGCTGGAGCGGGAGGGGGGAGGCTGAAGTCTGTACAACTGCGTCTGCGTGAAAGCAGCCTGCCTTTTTGAAGGACTCATGCCAAGAATATTCATGGCTGAGATATCCGACATAAGACTTTCCCACTGGCTAAATTTGGGTGCAGAGATGATTCCTGTTAGACCTACAGTCATCTTCACCTGTAAACCACCAGTCTACTTCAAGCACAATCCTGCTGTGATATCTGGAGTTCCTAGGTACTACGTCCATACTTCTCTCCAGCAATTATATTCAGGTAGCAAGAGAGATGACTAATAAAGACAAGTCTCAAGCTAGCCAGATTTAATACACCAAAAAAAGCTATAGCTGCAAGAATCAATAAGTGACCGCTGATGTGTGCAGGACTTTATACAGGAGAAGGACTCTTTCTACATTATTCAGCTCGTAGTTAGAAGCTTAATATTCAAACACGTTTAAAGAGTTTAGTTAAAATTATTGTTCTGTTGCAACTCCAAAATAAATTCCTACTTGGTGCCCTTAGTAAATCCTCTCCACAGATCGCTGTGTCTACCAGAGCAGCCACTAATTTGGCAGAAGCTAACTTGAGCTAACGGAGACGTGGCTTTTGGATGTGCTGAGCACCCACAGCTCCTGCTGATGCCAAGTGAAATGTCACAATTTTAGCATGTTGCAAAAGCTCCATTAAAAATTAATTCACTGTCATCTTCAGTTTCGCTGGCACCAGTACATTCCTGAATGGGCTTTGTTTCAGATCCCTTGTGCAGACTGGGCTGGCTGATCGATAAAGCGCAGGCAAGAGAACCAGCTTGTCCCTAACTGACACCCATTTAAACACCCTTGGCGCGTGCACGCAGGCAGGGTGACGGGAGGGATGCGGAGGCGCAGAGGTGACCTCCGCTCTTCACTCTTTTTCACACCCTCATGTACTGCTGTGTGGAATCCTGGAGTGTAAACAGGTATAAACCCCCAAAATTTCTCCCTCAGCTAATTTCAAAGCTTATTTACCCAACTAGATACACAAGGATTATGAAGTGCATTGCAGGGCATGTTTGATTAGTTTAGTCCTTACACAGTTCAATGCAACTGTCAGAATAAATGACTTCTTTAGGGAAGAGAGGGGAAAAATACACATTTGGTGAATCAACTCAGTATCACAGCAGTTCCCAAAGATTAAATACACACTGCACAAAACAGCAAACCAGGAAAGGCCTTATAATGTTAACAATTCACTTGCAAAGAATAAGATTTTGAATTAAAAAAAAAAACCAAACCTGCTTGTGTTCTTCAGCACAGTTTAATCCCAGAAACCTGAGTTCACACGAAATCTGTAACTCACCTATAGCTCTTGCTGTTACGATGTACCTTATTGCTGAAAATAATAATTGCAGATATTAGTGTGAGTGGCAGGGACATCGCAAACAGAAGTGCTGAGATTTCACCGACGTGAGTTTTCTTGCCAAACATTTCATATTGCTGCCCGTCACCTGAAATCAACAGCGAAGTTGCACTGCACTGGGGGGGAGCTGCAGCTCTTCGCAGCACCAGGTGAAAATTCCATTCCTAGGGAGATTTCTGCTCCTCTTTTGTTATTGAACCGTGGGTTTATGGGCTGGGAGGCAGTGCTGGGCAGAAAGGGCTCTTGGTAGTGTATCATTCTTGGGGGGGAGGAGAAGGCTTTTCAAAAGGAATGACATTTGCCTAGTAGCAGGATACAAAAAGGCAGGCAGAAGATCCATGGTCTGTCCCCTGGTTTCGTGAATTACTTTTTTAATGGATCTTGGGCAATTAATTGGTTGGGGCATATTTTTAAGGAAATCGAGTGTCTGAAGATACAGAGCAGCTGCCGAAGTCCGCAAGAGCATTTAGACACTTGTCACTGGCTAGTTTTTATTTGAATTTCTGTCTGTTTTTTAAAAAGCCACCAGGGTTCCAGGATCTTGTATCATACCTGTATCTTTCCACCGTCTAAACAGTTTTTCAGAGCTCTGAATGTTCCAAAGGCTGCAAATATCTCACATTCAAAACTAGATTTTCAGTGAGTAGGGAGGGTGTTGAAAGGAAAATGCTTTGAAATACTAGGCTCGTGGGTGTGGAGTGCTTTTAAATCTGGCCTCAGAAGTCCGATTTTCAAAGGAGTTAGAATTTTGACTTCTAATAAGATTGTGAATACTCAGCACTTTTGAAAACCAGTCCCTGAAATGCTTTCTACCTCGGCTCCTTCCTCCCTCGGCATCACAAGGAAATAGTTGGCCACCTCAGGGCAGCATTTGAGATGTGCGTTGGGTATCTTTGCTCACAAAGCCCAGTTTTACACGTACTTGCAGTGAAACTTTTCTACCTGCTCATCAGGAAGGAACGGACAGGAAAAGTGGGCAGAGAGCACGGAGCAGCTGGGGTCAGACAGCGAGTTCGAGGCCATCAGGGGAAACCTGTTCCATTTGCATGGACAGCTTGGTTAAAAGGATCGATGAAGTGCCTTCAGCGTTGAAAGCTGTCAAAATAAAACAAAACCAAACAAAATAAACCAAACAAAATAAATCTGTGGCATTGCTTGCTGTTATGGTTTTGGATGGGTGAGAATGGTGGGATGGGTGCTGCCAGACCTAGAGTAAATCGATACGTATGCTTCCCGAGGATTTTGACAGAACTGCACTCCCCCCCCGCCCCGGTTCTGACTGCAGATACAGCGAGAGACATGTGGATCGCAGCTGCCTTGTTCCACCTGCTGCATCTGAGCTGCTCTCACAGGGTGCACTGGACATACAAAGGTAATGAAAAATGAGGCTGGTTTGGGATTGCTGCTGACTGCCAGCTTGCTAAAGACGCCCCCATCCCTTTTGTGTTGCAGAAGCAACACTCGGCTTGACTCTCTTTCCGTTACTGAAAGATCTCCACAGAGCAGCTAATTTATTTCACTTTAGTGATGCCGCTGTGTCTTGAAAGTGATTTCCTTCAGTGTCACCCCTCTACTCCTTTGTGTGGTTAGGACACATTGTCAGAGCTGGCAGACCACTGAAGTTCAAACAATGGGGAAAAACCTTTACAATATGTTAGAATAAAAGCTGCCCTTTGGATGATCCTGGAAGGAAAAGTTTTAAATAACGCCTGCTGATTATTTTGTTGTCATATCCCATGCAGTACAGATCACTAAGAAGTGCTTATTTATGTATTTATATATTCTGTGAAATTTTATCCGATTTTCCTTTGTCTCATGGGGTTGTTTGCAGAGCTCACTGAAGTGAACGGTAGTCCTTTTATAGTCTTCGCTGGGCTGAGAATCAAGCTAGAACAAAGGACAGCGCTGAACAGATGCACTACTGCAATTAGGACACTAAGCTGTTTGCAGAAGTCCTCTCTGGATGCATCTAAGCACTCCACATTTAATCAATGTCAAGAAACAAATATCTGCAAACAGACACTGCTTAAATAAATAAAAAGAAAAGAATTGGCAAATAGTCACAAATCCCCAGGTGTGGCTGTAATTATAATAATTTGAAAATTAGGAAGTAGCTTTGAACTATTTTTAAAAAAAAAAAAACCAATCACCTTCTCCAAACCATCTCTGCAGGATTTCAGTTCAACACTCACATGATGATTATTCCTTAGCTGAGGCTCTGTCTCAGCCAGACCTGACTCTGACATTGGTCAATATATTGCACTTCTCGAGTGAAAAAGTAAAGGTTTCCATGCCGATTGTCAGTTGCAGCCATACCAGAGATAAAATAAAAATTTCCACTTATCCTCAATATCCTAAATATAGCACTATGGAGAAGGCAAATTAGCCATTAATAGTTTCAGCAGCACCCAGATCTCTGCTGGAAAGATTCAAATTAGGGCTAAGAGGTTTAGAGCCATTGGAAAAAAGATAGCACGCAGCATGCCAGGCCTCCTACACATCTGCTTCCTCCACAGGTGACCACAGGAGGTTTTTAGTAATAAATACCTGCAGAGGTGATGAGTTTGTGCAGGTGAAGCTCGGCCCTTCAGTTCTTGGTCCCACATCAAACGTTTTTGTCTGAGCTAATGACACTGAGTAGGAAGAGGAGCTGGTACTAACCTTCGGGGTTATTAGGCCTGGGGGCTGAGGGGGCATCAAGAGCTCAGAGCAATCAACTGAATCCTGAAATTGGGACGCCCAGGTCCTATTCCACACCAGGATCTGTCTCACAAAAGCAATGAATCACTGTCATCATTTGTTGTGCGTAAAAAGGGGGCTCCAGGAAGAGGCATAGCACTGTGCTCAGGGGAGGGGTGGGTTTCATTAATAAAACACACCCCCAGGACGTCAAAGCCACCCCAGACCACTCCTATCCCAGAAAACATACAGAAGGTTCCATTTATTTAAACCATTTCACCCCTATTCTTTTCCTAGCTCTCTCCCTAGGTTAAATATAGCAAATTTGCTGCCAGTTCCTCATCCTAAAGAGAGACTTCCCAGCTATCGCCCTGATCCCATGCACTCTCACATCGGCTGAGAACCTGATTCCACACCTTTGGCCACTGAGACCCATTTAAATCCCCATCTCTATATTAACACCGCTGCTTTTTCCAGTCTCCAGTGATCAATAAGCTATTACTGCAATGCAGGTTTCTCATTTTGCAGCACAGTTGTCCTGCAGACAGAATAATGTGCATTTTCACTCTAGGAAAGGCAGAGAAACCTTTTATTGCAGCAGCTCCTGGTGTTATAATAACGAGGCTGGCATGCCCTGCTGGCAAATGAGGAGAGTTTTCTGACTCCTGAGCTAACAGCAGTTCTCACCACGTCCTAATAACCTGGTTTGCTTCTCCTCTACACAGAAGGAGAGCTGGATGAAGAGCACTGGGGAAAGCACTTTGCAGACTGCGCCGGCAAGCACCAATCTCCAATTGACATCCAGAGGAAAAAAGTGAGGTACAACCCCCAGTTGCTGCAGCTGGAGCTGACTGGTTATGATGGGCCTTTGCAGGGGGATTTCACGATGACCAACAACGGTCATTCTGGTAAGACTGGGGGGGATCCTTCTCATCATCTTTTTCTTTTGAACTCGCCTCACTTTGCTTTGCCATCTCACTTCGTTCTGCTCTCGCAGTTCTGCTGTTTTCCCCAATCACACAGGAAAGCTCTCCAGAAACACAGATAAAACGCAGAGAAATACAAGGCAGTTACATTTCTGCAAGCTGTTTTTTTCTGTCAGACATTAAAAAGGGATAAAGGGCAGCTAGAGCATTACAGATTGACCCTTTCTTTCAGCGTACTACGAGACTGCAGGACTACAGTAGCAAGAGCTATTTGGGGCATACCGACCCCTCTCTGCGTTCAGAAAATGCATCTTTTGCCCTGTGCAATGATAAGAACGAGAAGTGATCGGAGCAGAGCCCCGCAGCTCAGTAGCAAGTCTGGATCTGAGGTTCGGTTAGATGCAGTCACACCAAGTGTAACGCAGGGAGAATTCCTCCCTCAGTATGTCAGGTCTGGGGAAGGGAAGCTGAAGCACAGCATGGGTTAAGAGCCTAGCTTTTGACCACACAGTCTCAGGGCAAGGCTTTTAATTTAGGTGATCCTGGATTCCCCTGCTGCAGTCTGTAATTCACTGTTTAAATAATTCATCAGCTGGTAGCGCTGGGATAATGCTTTTGGACTACAGATGAGCAATGAGAGAATTTTCTAACAGCTGCGGCGGGGAGGGAACGAGTATTTTTGGGAAGGTGTTTGGAACATAAAGCTGGTAGCTCTGTAATCCTGCACGACAGTCCTTTCTTCCCCTCTGTAACAGAGAGGTATGGAGTGAAAGCAAGGAGATCAAGTGATGAGAGACATACTGCCTTCGGAGAAAGACTGTTGTGATTGTTTCTAAAAATCATAATGAGTAAGTACTCCTGTTTGTCACCCACACACGCTCAACATGCCGTTAGAAGCTCTCATGTCAGCATTGCTACCCTGACAGCCTACAAATTAATTCCTGCAGGTTCAGCGCTCAGATCTCTGACTGCACACCTGTCTTCTCCTATTCTTTTGTTAACATCAAAACAATGATTTTCTGATGCAGGGCATTTTAGAAAAGCACAAAGGCAAAATGACTCTCCTTATTCACAGCTCCTCTCAAGGCAGGCTAGGTTTTCCTACTAGCTTCAGCACAATGGGACAGGGTAACAATGCCTTTCTGACTGGGCCATGTCAGAAAACATTCAGCACATCCGAGAGGGACAGGAGATGGGTTTATCACAGCAGGGCTCTCCTTACAGGCTCTCAGGAACTGAAGACCAAGCATCTCACCTAAGACATCAGCTAGACTTTCTCTCTAGCTGTATAATTACCAGGCTAAATCCCATCTGATAAAGCCTATTTGCAGTAGTGTGGAGTGTCTGCACAAGGAATTTGCACCTACCGCATCCATGCAGACACACTCACGCAGGTAACTGTAGGTTAACAAAGCCTTTTATATTTTGGCCTTTTTTTTTTTCTTCTTTAAACAGGGTTGGTCCTCTAGTAGGTAGGGAGGACACACATGGCTCTAGAAGATTAAAATATCATCGTGCAGAGTGTGTGCAACTTCCTCCAGCAGCGTATTTTCTTAGAACTGGGACCTCAAGCGTGTCCTTCATTAACTCAACCACCACAGAGGCCAGAGGCAGGAAAATCGGCTGGCTGCGTGTGCCATAACCTCGAAGGCAGTAATGGCCAAGAGTCCAAAGTGCAGAGCAGAAGGGCTGGGGAAAGGCACAGTCGCACTCCGACTCACACCGCATGAGCCCGGCTGATTTCCCACCACCTGGCAAAACTAGAGCAAAGCAGGAGTAAGGCCCTTCCAGCTCAGGGCAGTCAGACTTTCCACACGCACTTCACACAGATGATAAGTAGAAGCAAACTGGGGTGTTATCTACCTTCCTGCTTTCAGCAAAGTATTTGCATAAAATACCTTAGAGAAAACTTAAGCTGCCCATAAACTCAGAACACAATTCTCTGGCAACGTTTTGCAGAATAGAAATCGCGGTGGGGTATTTGAGTTAAATGACCTTAATTGTTGAAGGCAGTCAGCAGGGATCTTACATAAAAAGGTAGACAGGGTTTTTCCTACTCCAGACTTCTTGGGATATTACAAGGAGACATGTTTTCATCTTGTCTGTAAACAGTTTACAAACAAAAACTTCTCACAAACCCAAACTATGCCTAACAAATCATACCTACTGGGCCACATCTTGCAAGGATAGTTGCTATTTTTTATATAGCAACTTCCATTAGGATGAGGCAATTTTCCATTTTCAGCCCTAGGTTTGGCATATTTATTAACATAATATGTGATCTGTGGCAGTATGTTAGCAGGAAGACAAACGTTTCATGGTCTCTTTGTGAACACAAGGAGAAGGTTAGCAAGGAGAAGCAAAGAGATTTGGCTCTACAAACCCTTCAAGCACTAACACAAGCTTTTCAACCTCACAGTTTGCCTGTTCCTACAAGATGCAGAGTCCAGAATACTGGAAATTAGGATGACAGGTTAGATGAGGCCAGTCACTTTGTTGATTTCTATCCCCCTTTTCTTCCTTCGAAATAAAGCAGTTAAACCCGTGCAGAGCCCTGCCATGTGTGCTGCACTGTGCGAGATGAGCATTAAAACACGTCTGTTAGTGCCTAAGGAAAAACCCAGAGCTGCTCAAGCCTGAGGTCAGGAAAGATTTTAAGCACACCTAGCTTTAAGCTTCAGTGGTTTTCCTTGCGCTGTGGAATTAGTTCCCTGAACATGACTGTGCCAGCTTGCTCCAGAGAGGGTGTTACCGGCAGAAACCATGGGGCACTGTCAGTTGAACTACAAGAAAGGGCATGACTGCACCCATTGCTGGCACCAATCCTGTTTTTTCAGTTCAGATTGATTTGCCACCCACCATGCACATCTCCAGAGGGCTCCCAGGCCTCTACACAGCTGTACAGATGCACTTGCACTGGGGTGGCCTGGACCTGGAGACCAGCGGCTCTGAACACACCATAGATGGGATGAGATACTTCGCAGAGGTACTCGCGGGGCGGGCTGGAGGGAGGGTGCGTTGCCAGTCTGGCAATTGGGAAATGGGAAGGTGCAGCCCACAAAGCCTGCAGGAAGCAATGCAGGGGCAAGTGAGAGAAACAGGGCGCCCATAAGTGCAGGTAGCTGGTGCAATGCCAGGGCTGAGCCTGATGGTGCTGGCACAGAAGACTCGTAAGAAAAACTGTTGCAGCAGCACCAATATCCCTCAAAGATGTAGTTGTTCCCTCACATTCATCACAAACCTATTAGACCAAAGGTCTGTTTGGCTGTGCCGTAAGCAAGCAGCAGGAATTGGGATGGTGACTCTCCCTTCAGCCTGTGTTGGGTCCTTTAAAGCACCGAGAAAGCCATTTACAGATTCTTGCTAAATGACCCTGTCTCTCTTCTGACAGCTGCACATTGTCCATTACAACTCAGCTGACTACTCAAGCTTTGAAGAAGCCAAAGACAAACCAAATGGTTTGGCTGTGCTTGCCTTCCTGTATGCGGTAGGTTTGATGCCCAAGCTGCTGAGCAAGGGGGATGTTCAGCCTGGAGAAGAGAAGGCTTTGGGGTGACCTAATTGTGGCCTTTCAATAGTTAAAGGGGTCTTATAAAAAGGATGGAGAGGGACTCTACTTGGGTAGGCGATGATAGGACAAGGGGCAATGGGTTTAAACTAAAAGAGGGGAGATTGAGATTAGACATTAGGAGAAAATCCTTCCCTGTGAGGGTGCTGAGGCCCTGGCACAGGGTGCCCCGAGAAGCTGTGGCTGCCCCTGGATCCCTGGCAGTGCCCAAGGCCAGGTTGGTGTGGCCCTGGCCAACCTGACCTAGTGGGTGGCATCCCTGCCCATGGCAGGGGGTTGGAACCAGATGATCTTTTAAGGTCCCTTCCAGCCCAAACCACTCTGTAATTCTATGATTCACTGTTCTAGCAGAGATCTATGTGCAGATACCTTACCATGCCTAAGATTGCAGATCTCTTAATAGTCTGGACAATCTTCTAGGTTCTTTGTCTCCCCCAATTCATCAGTTAGTCCCTCAAGCTGATTAGTAGTATAGAAGGACAGGCAGGTGACTAACCTTTTGTTCAAGTTTCTATGCTGTGTTTAGGATGGGCACTTTGAGAATACCTACTACAGTGAATTCATTTCCAAACTGGCAAAAATCAGGTTTGCAGGTAAGACCTGGGAACACCTTTCTCTGTCCTTGATATTCTCAAAACCTGTATGTACGTACTGGGTCTGGGGACAGACACTTTGCTTGCACTTACATGGCCAAGCATCCTCAGCCACGCACAACTTCATGTCATCTCTGCCCACGCAGCTCAAAGAGCACAGCAGGGTGGCATGGAAGATGCTCAAGGCAGCAATAAATATATCCCTGGTAGGTCTACACAACACAAGTTGTAGACCTACAAGACCAACACATCAAGTAACAACTTCCTACGATCCTGCAGTTCGTACGCCCAGATAGCAGGTGCTTTGCTGCACTAACACACTGTGCTTCCCAGGAGGACTAACAGCTACTGGCAGAGCACTGAGTTGTTGGTGCCCACCACCTCCAGGACCCTAGATATCTCAATAACAAACTGTAGATCCACTGAAAGGACCATTCACTTCCCTCCATCTTCACCCAGCTCTGCCAAAGGTCTAATATACCAGCTGGCATGATGATTTGCCAACCCCAGCTCTAACACCACTCTCACCTTTCTCTTTGTTCCCCGCTAATTGTTAATATTGCCTCTCTGTTTCCTCTTGAGGTCAATCAACAAAGCTCGTTTCTCTGGATGTCCAAGCCATGCTGCCAGAAAACCTCTCGCACTTCTACAGGTACCTGGGCTCACTAACAACCCCACCTTGCTCCGAGAGTGTGATCTGGACCATCTTTCATTCTCCAATTGTCCTGTCACACACACAGGTAAGTGATAGCTGTTTACCAGACAAAGCAGCTTCTCTTTCCTCCACGCTTCACCTTTCCACACAAGTTTCCTTCTCTGTCCTTCAGTGATTTTGGGAACAGCCTGATAGAGGAGCTAATAGGGTATTTCTCGTTCCGGGCTTTTGGGATTGACTCCTAAGCAACTGGAATTGCAGGTGACTGTGATGGCACAGTGATGCTACAGCACAGGCCAGTTTTTCCATGGCAGGACTTTACCTGAAGCCTGGTAAGCGATAACAAAGCACCCTGCTCAGTTAACCATACTGAAGCAGTATAAAAAGGAAGTTACTAGTCAGAATCAGCAAGGCAAAAATTACTGCAAGAGAGTGCAAACCCACTCACCCCCAAAAACCCCACAAGAGCCATTTATAACATTAAAATAATTACAGAATAATTGGCACACTTTTTAGAAAAGTATTTCTTTTTTTTTTTTTCCTTGTCTAAACTTACATTGTGCAGCTAGATGGGATCATTTCAGGAGTGGCCTGCTGTGATTTTTCGGCTGGGTGACAGGAGAGGGTTCATCCAGGCTCCAGCAGAGGCATTACAGAGGACCTTGCTGAGTGCACAGGAGCACTGGGCAGTGACCCCACTTGTCCCAGCAGTTCACTACTTTGTCAGGACAAAGGCTTCAGCAGGGAAAAAAGCAACAAGTAAAACAAGCTTACTGTCGAGTCTTGCAGAGCGGTTCGTCTTCCTTAATGAAAAATCAGAATCAGAAACATTTTCTTCTAGGAGAACAAGATAAAGTGGAGACTACAGCAGTGGAGGATCACAGTGTGTTCTCATTTGAACAAGAACTACTCTTCTGGGCAGGGGCCAGGCTAGTAGGCACTTGCAAGAAAACAGTACAGAATAGCAGCAGAATCTCCATCCATGCACACCATCAGGCAGGTGTTAGAATCTTCCTTCAGGCAAAATATCTTTATTGTGAATTAGCTGATAAGAGCCCTCATATTCTGTTCCTTTCTCCTGCCAATACTCAGCAAGAGACGCTGTGGGTTCCTCTATAACCAATTGCTAGGTTTAATCTCGAGCTGCAGGATCTGCCCGGCGCTTCTCTGCAAAACACTTACTCCCGTTGCCCTCCGTAACAAGCCTGCATCGCTCACAGATCAGCCTCCTGGAGAACACCCTGCTGGACTGGGAAAACAAGACACTGCGCAATGACTACCGGCACGCTCAGCCCCTCAACGGGCGGGTGGTGGAGTCATCCTTCAGAGCCGAACTCAACCAAGGTAAAGGGAGTCAGCAGGCAGGACTCAAGCTTTCCCCAGAGACCTACGTGGAAGGAGTTAAGTTGCAAGTTAAACTAGGCATGGTGGGGATCACCCCTCCCAGGAGCAGCAGTGTCCCTCTGCACAGCAGGTGGAGATGGCCCATGTGCCTCTGCCCCCTGCCAACCCATCTCATAATGGTGCAGGGGTGGCTGTAGGTGTCATGCCAGCCCCTTGTTTTGACTGCAGTGGTGTCACACAGGTCTCCCCAGATAAGCGGTGCACAACAATACCGGGTTCAGCTGTGTCTGCATCCGTACGGGTGAGGTACACTAACACAGCTCTGGTGTAGCCAGGCACCACATGGAGGTGAGACGCTGTGGTTTAAACCAAAGGTTTTCTCCAAACCTTGTACAAACCAGAAGGCAGAAAGTCTACCACGTGCAGGTCCTGGCCTTCCGTAAATTCAGCTGTCTGATTGCTCTAGAACAATGCCATACAGAAGAATTCAGCCTCAGACTGGAACAAATCCAGATGCAGCTCCAAGACATGAAGAGAGTGTTGCTGACTGGAGTGAGCCACGCAGGTAAGAAACACAGATCTATTCTTGGGTCCAGCTGACCTTCCAAGGGTGAAGAGCCCATGCCCTGCTGTCCTTAATGGCCTAAATCATGAACAGGTTTGGTACTGATATGTGCAGGTAGAATTTGGTCCCATATCTAGGCCTGCTGATGGAAATTCTTCCAATTCCAGCACCATTAAAGCTAGCCCTAACCTAGCTACTCTCACAGCAGCTGCAGCTTTCCCCTGCACCATGTAAGCACATTTTTACAGTGAGGGATTTAAGCTCACAATTCCCCTAGGATAAATCATCATTGTCTCTATTTTATACAAAATGAGAAAAGAGGAAGATGGGAAAAAAGTGATTTTCCCCAACAGCTGGGTGAAGGGGTGAAGCTTTTAATCGTTTCGAGCCCCTTCCCTGTTGGGAGGACACATGCCAGTAACGGTGGCTCAGGGGAGTTCAACTGCCACGGCCCTGCCAGCTCCTCTGGGTGTGTTCTTCAGGATTTGGGCTGATTTAT
Source organism: Psophia crepitans (assembly GCA_013399095.1). Taxonomy (NCBI): domain Eukaryota; kingdom Metazoa; phylum Chordata; class Aves; order Gruiformes; family Psophiidae; genus Psophia; species Psophia crepitans. Next base: position 590,236 of record VWZZ01007735.1, on the reverse strand, counting down.
AAGCACGGCAGGAAATGTAACAGCTGGCTTTTTGGTTATTTCAGGTATTAGAGCCAGCACTTTTCCAGCTTTCTACTTCCCTGTGGAAAACATTGAGAGCATTGTGAATGTTCATCCCCTCCATGATATGTCTCTCCAAGCTTTCACCTTATGTTTCTGGACAAAATCCAAGCACGCTGGCAGTCAGACTGTTCTTTCCTACTCCACACAGGAGAGGGATAACGAGCTAGTGATGACTGTGGGCACAGATGTGGGATTGTGGATAGGAGGCCATTTCATCAGCTTCCCCCTGTACCACAAAGCACAAGATTGGCTGCACTACTGCATGGCATGGGCCTCCCAGTCTGGACTGGCACATTTATGGCTCAATGGAGCAGCTGGTGAAGCAAAGAGTATCCAGAAGGGGTACGTGAGCCAGGCTAGAGGGACGCTCGTCCTTGGGAAAGATAGAGACACTCTTCTTGGCACGTTCTCCAACAGTTTTGCAGGGTGGATGACTCATGTGAACCTGTGGAGCCAAGCTCTCAGACCCGCAGATATTCGGGCACTTGCACTGTGCAAACCGGAACAACCGAAGGGAGATATCATAGCATGGGGAGAAACCTCCATGACCCTCTTGGGGGGGGTGGTTCTGGAATCTGACACCAGCTGTCAGTGATCACATTTATTTTTTTTTAAGCAGTGGAAGAATTCAAACTGCTTGCTGAGGAAGTCGAGAAAAACTTAGATTATTTTCTTGTTTCTCATTCTGCTTTGCATAGGCTTACTATGCACCTGCAACTGGTCCACGTCATTTTTCCAAGAGAGCAAAGCCTCCATCGGTGGGAGAGAGGCCAAGACCAGAGCAGAACTTGGCACAGTCCAACACCTTGCATTGTCACATTCCTCTCTGGAGTCTGAGTTAGGTTCCCACACACTCCAAAGAGCCTCTCTCTTTGGTCAAAGCCCCTTTCTCATGTAAAATTTCTCCCACGTCCTTCACCCAGCCTCAGTTCCTCACCACCTTCCCCGCATGTGCCCTTTCTTCCCATTTCTCACCATCAAATCACCACCCCTTCCCCTGTAGATGTTATCATTAGAAGAGGGTACGTAAAGCCCTTGCAGGACAGAGATTCGTCCTACGCAGTCATTGTGCTTTCATCAGTGGCATGCCTCCTCATCTGCAAATGGACTGAGCACGGAAACAGCTTCTTTTTCAACACGTGTACGTCCCAAGTTTGAGGGCAGGTATACAACTCACGTTCTAAGGTTAAAGCAAATCATGTGAAGGGCTGTCTCCATCAACAACAAAATCCATACCAAGCTCTTCAACAATGTTTTTTTTTTCAAAACAGAGGGCAGCAGCCCCATATAACAATTAAATTTAATTTCCTCACATTAAATTATGCCATAATTAGCCCCCAAACCCTTTAAACTATTAAATACTTTAAGAAATCCTCCATTTTTATGAGTGTACATTTTACTTTCTTTTGAGAGTCAGCACTAGTCCTTCAGACTTGGAGCTTCTCCAAACCAATTTAGCCATCAAGGTGGAACGGTGCCCTTAGAGGACACAACCAGAAACAAGTAAAAGGACCAAGCTCTAAACCATTTGAAGACTTTTTAAAAAGCCAGAGAGCTGAGTTGTTTCAAAAACTAAATTTAAGCCACTCAATGTGAGAAGCTAAAGACAAGTTTGGACATGTTTGCAAACACCGGCTCCAACCTGTAAGGTCACTCCACAGGAATCAACCTGAATTTGACTCCTGCAGCGCAACAGGGAGGTCCTTACCAAGTTCAATATCAGGTATCTCTGGGGGACAAGCGAGTTCCAACTGGCTCATTCGTACAGAGTAGGATTATTGGGGTTATTAAAAGATTAAGAGAGGGACCGTTGCTCTTTGGCAACTGAAGTGTAAACACTAGGGAGTGAAATGAGCTAAATAGCTCAAAAAACTAGAGGCCACTGAAACAAAGGGGTATAAACTGGCTGTGAATAAGCAGCTGCCAGATGGATGACTCCTGCCCTCATGGGAAGGGTCATTGGAAGGACTCATCAGCAACACTTGAGGACCAGGTTTGATTTGAAGGAGAGATTTGGATGAGCAGAGTGGGGGTGAGGTTACAGTGATACACGGTCCTTTGAAGCACACAACGGAAGGACAGGAGTTGACAGGATAAAGGCCATTATTAGCCCATCTTACAAAGTACCTCAGAACAACTGACATTCCCTCCACCCCAGAGCACCAAAGGCTTGGCATCACTCGTGCTGGACCCTCAAACACATGAATGACAGTTCTCCAGAGGAATGTAGTGCACGCCTTGCACACGGCTGACCAAAACCAAGCCCAAGTGCTGGCTTAGGTCACCTGAGATTTGCCAGTCAGGACATCGGTGACACACATCACCTTATGACATAGGTTACTTGATCACAGGAGCTGAGCTGGTTGAGGATGTTGCCCCTTCCCTGTGACAAGGTACCATGAATGTGTAATTTGCCTCGGTAGTGGCTACGCCATGAAACAGAATGGTCCTGTTAATTACTCGCAATGAGAAAGCTCTCAAGATGCAATGGCTTATTTGGAAACGCCTGCTGTGGGAAGCTTGCAGAAAGTCTGAATGAAGGTCAATATCAAATGATGAATTGATGTATTTGTTCGCCCGTTGAACAGATCCTGAAAAATGTCTGGGCCAGGCCAAACATGGGGCTGAATCACAGGTCACTGCTAGAGGTTTCTTTCTTCTCTGCCTGCCCACCTGGGACAGTGTGGAAATCCTTCAGCTCTTCCTTGTCTTCCTGAATCTCCACCTTGTTCCTTTTGGCCATGATCCTGTTGATTTCCATGAAGGTTTTGTTCTTGGTCTCAGGAACAATAAAGAAGATGTAAATCATAGTGGCGAGGCAGATGGCACAGAAGACGAGGAAGCTGTAGGGCCCCAGTCCAGCCTAGGGCAATGAAAGAAGATAGAGCAGGGATCAGAGGAATACTCCGGCTGTGTACATTATGTGATTTAGACTTGCTGAACCCCACAATAGCTATAAAAAAAAAAAGCAGAGTGATGTGCACATGTTTTAAGTTGACCTAGAAGTTAGGAGTGGTTCTAGAATCTGTCTTCTCACACCACCACCATGGATTTAGGTGAAACCACCATGGATTTAGTGGGAAAAACAGGGTGAGGGTCTGTTACACAAATCAAACTAAGCTCACCAGCTCCCTTTGCACAGGCTAAAATCAGCAGCTGTAGCAATTTATGGGTCACTACTGCTGGGGATCGGTTTGAACTGGTGACATGGAAATCAAAAGCTACAATTGGCTAATACAGAAGATGGGGAATTCGCAATATTTTCCATGCTCCTGAACTCAGGATCAGACATTCACCTAGCAAAGTGACTGCTTGCTTTTAAAGAACGTGCAATGGACAGACATAATAAAAAAATGCTGATTAACATCTGATTCTTGCCTTTAATACATAATCCTGCACACTAACTTGGGCATTTATGGCTCTCAGGATTAAAAAGGCTCTCCATAAGAGCACAGCAGTGAAGATAGTACTTTTAAGCTGAAGTCTTGCCCTGTCGTGTGATGGTATCTTACCTCCATGTAGAGGAACACAAGCCCCACGGTGAAGTTGCACACCCAGTGCACAGACCCACCCACCATGAACGCTGCAGGCCGGGATGACTGCAGGAACATCTCGGTGATCAACACAAAGGGAATTGGACCTGGAAGGTAGTTGCATATTTGAAAATCGCGAAGGCAATTCCCCTGCTCTGAATTCCTAGATTACACTGTTCATTTCCGTGGCAGGCAATGGTTTCTAAACTACTAGTGTTTAGAAACAACCAATAAATCAAATAAGGGATTAAATTAAAAAAAACAAACAACAACAGGGCAACTAAATGACTTTCCTAAGTTCATACACAGCAACCAACCTCTTCCGTTGAGGTAGTGCTTAGCTGGTGCTTCAATCTGCCTGATGGCAGAAACAGAAAAGGAAAGGTTGTATTTAATTCCATCTGCCAGTGAAACCTCTACGGAAGCTTCAAAACCACATTGTTGCATCCAGCAAAGGTCTGGCAGGGCTTTCCAAGCTAAACAGACAACTCTACAATGCTAAGCAGCCAAGTCAGGACAAAGCCTTTGCAATATCCACATCTCCTTCCTGCAAAGTGATCTGCAAGGCCACACGTATCATTTGAGTTTTCTCTAATTTGATTTGTTGCCTGTTGCAAGCAAGCAACATCTCTGCCCAGTTGGTAGGGCTCACTATCTCAACGTTGTTTTGCTCCAGATCTTACTGGGGAAAATTTCAGGTACAAACACAACTGTGCCTTTGCTTTTCCTCTTGGAAGCCAGATGCTCCCAGACATGGCCAGCAAAACAGTGGAATGTAAGCCCAGCTGGCAATCCACAAGGCGTGTGGCCACACAGATAAGAAATCGGATCTCCTTGGATTAGCTCCACAAAATTTTTGATTTGAAATTCAGCATAACACTTAGCTTTTCCCAGCTTTTGGAGGAGACTGGACTAAACTGTATATACTTACTGGCTCCAATGGCATGTCCGATGATGTAAAGAATGACACACACTATGCTGAGGTAAGACATCCATGAGACAGTGGTCTGTGAAGAATTCAATCACAGGTTAGATGTGGTTCCTATCTGAACATCACCAACACATTCAGGGCACTATCTGCAGTAAGATTTGAGGGCATTGTAAAGCCAGTGTCACCCTCCATTGCCAGCTATGTCCGTACTTATCCACAAAAATCAGTCTGGGTACAGTCCATGCTTCCAAACAGATGCAACAGCTATTATGAACATGACATAGTGGAAGTAGTATTCAGACAAGCAGGATCACAGCTTTTCCTGGGTTTACTTTAGGTAGATATACAAAGTACAGAGACATTTCATACTGTCTCCTCCCCGCCCAGGATGTAGAAGCAACTTCAAAATATGGCCTGTTCCCTAGAAGGTCCAGAAATGCCTGGGTAGGCTCTCCTGAGCCATTCGACTACACACCTGGAGATTGAGGGCCACAGTTAACACTGCACAGGAGGCACAGCACACTCCGAAGCCAGCAAGGAGAAGGATTCTCCTCCCCAGGGATTCCACAATGAAAACCTGAAAGAGACAGAAGAAGGTGAGAGATCAGACACCTGGGACACAGCACTTATCCCAGCAAAAGTTATTAAGGTCGCCTTTGTCTTAAAAAATTCAGTGAAATTTCCACCATCTACTGATGGATTCTGGGCATAAAGTCACCGAGGAAGTGCCCAAAGCTGGACATGTCCATAAGACAGAGAACAGGCAGGCCCTTCTTCAGTATCCAGTCCTGGTGAGCACTGCATGGAAGCCCTGCGTGGTAACAGCAGACAGCAAAAGGAGGGTATATCAGCCTGGAGACCAGAGATTAAAAACTTCCGAGGCATGTGAGCAATCAGCATGACTAATTACTCTAACATAGCTATCTCCAATCAAGGGACACTGCAGGGTATCTATTGTGCAAAGCAGGTCACAGTATGTGGAAATAACAGAACCTAATTTAAACCGTGACAGACGGGGGGACCGGACGAGCTAGAACTCGAAGAGCCCTAATAGAAACTTACAGCAAGCAAAGTCATGACCACGTTGACGGCACCTATCGACACAGTGACATACTGAACATTGTTGTCGTCCACGCCTGCTGACTGGAAGATTCTGTCTGCGTAGTAGAAGACCTGTAGCAAAACCACAGCCATGTTTATGTGTGACCAAAGGCTGAACACAGGAATCCCATTTTAGCTGCTTTTACATCCGGGAACTGGTGCACAGAAGCCTGAGAACTGAATTCTTTCATTTCTGGAGACATTGGTGTTTGCTTCCAGGCACAAGCACCTTACTCCAAAAATTATCCCTAACAGGACAGATTGACTTTGTGTCTAATACATGTGTGCACTGGATTTGATATTGGCCAGGGTCAAACCACCACAACTTGATGCAAAAGCAGGGTCCCTGATGAAGGGGTACTCCTGTGTCTGCACTGCCCCACATCATCCACTCTAGAGTTCCTTCCCTTTACTACTCGTCCCGCTGGCCTTTCCCACATGCCGTCCCACTCACCCCATTAATCCCAGAGAGCTGCTGGCCCATCATCATGACAACGATAGAGATGAGCTGCCATCGCAAGCCTCTGAAGGTGCACAGGCTGAGTACAGAGAACTGCCCTTCTTCCTTTTCTGATCGGTCTTCTCGGCGCATTTCTTCTATCTCATCATCCACATCATCCCAGCCTCTCAGCTTCTGCAAAGCTAGTTGGGAGAGAAAGGTGAGTTATGGACCCCAGACAGCAGGTCTACGGTAAGCTCTCCTGCTTCAAATCAAGGCAGAACGGTATGTAAGCTATAGGCAGCAGTGCTTCCATGGTAGGAAGTCAGGGATTCACATACGCAGAGAAAGGAGCAATGTTGCAGGAATTTCATCCACCAACAAGATATCAACGAAGAATTTCATACTGGCTTCGCTATTGGTTGCTGTCAGTCATGTCCCACAGTCAGACCCATCCCATTCCACCTCCCCTTTCATTAAAGGATGATGTTGTACCTCGTCGTGCTTGCTCTTCGTTGCCCTTTTGTATCAGCAGATATCTGGGACTCTCAGGGAAAAAGGGCAATGTAAGGAGCTGAATTACTGATGGGATCCCCGTGAGCCCCAGCAGCACAGGCCAGCCTGCAACAATTGAGACAAGATGACAACTGTGAGAGATCGTTCCCCAGTGGAGCCCACAGAAAAGTCCCAAGCCAGAGCTTTACCTTCAGCATTCCCGAGGATGCTGTTGAGACCAAGGATCTGAGCTATAAGGATCCCAACGGTAATGAAGAGCTGGGGTACTACCCCAATAGCACCTCTCAGATTTCTGGGGGCAATTTCTCCAAGGAACATGGGAACCACATTGGAGGCCAGACCTAGTAGACAGAGAACAATGTTAGACGTGCAGCTGACATCAGCACACTCACCATCTTCAGTAAGATGCCTTTTTCCCCACGTGCGACCAAAGCGATCCCTGCTGGACCACAGGGCATAGGGAAACCTCACACTCAGACCCTCCTGCTCCAGCTGAAGATTTAATGTCATCTTCTAGCCAGTGAATAAGCTGTGTATGTTTTCATCACTCTTCAGTGGAACATGGGACAAAACACATGTGACATCGGTTCACCCAGTAGATGGAGAGGTACAAAATCCATCACTGGATCTGGTGCCCAGGAATCTAGCTTTTTCTGTGAGCTGTTAGAGAAAAGTTTGTCCCACCACCTCTCTGTTCATAATTAGTGCTGTCCCTTCGCCAAGGCTGCCAATATTACACTCACCTATCTTAAACTTAAGACAAAAATCATCTCTGTGGCTAAGCTGGAGAGATGTTCCCATGCTGGAGTTAATTCAAGGAGCCTGGATTGTTTCACCAGTTTCGACTGAAATACAGTAGGGAACAAATCACATGTGCACAATGGGCCTTGGGCGTGCAACCAGCCAACCTCCTGGTGCTTTGAGGGTCTAGCTCGTTAACTGCTCAGCAGCAAAGCATTTTACAAGTCCAAGAAGGTTAACAGTAGCCTGTCTTGCCTACAGAGCTGGCAGATGATTTGGGGGCGCTCAGCATTCACCTTCCTAAAAGTAGCTTTCTCCCAGAAGGGTCCGCCAAGTACTTCAACACAACACATGCAAAGAAAAATTGTGTGCTACTTCAGGTTTGGAAATAAAGTGTATGGGAGGAATTTCTACTTCCTCTAAAGCAAGAAAAGAAACCAGCATCCAAACCAGCTGATGTGAGAGGGAAGCGAGGATGTGACTTGTTGCTGGCTTTTAAAAATTTACTACTCCTTTAATTGCTCAGTAACACTTTGCAGAGAGCTTTCCTGGTTTGAGATCTCACAGGCAGCAGGCTGGAGTGGGTATTTCTACTCTAACAGGACACTAAGGACAGAGGTTATTTGGAGGAACATTGCTTGGTTACCCACAATAACACCGGAGAGCTGCCAGCTCCCATGCTCATGCTGCAAACCCTGGCATGCAAACCCCATACTCCTGGGGTTAAATGACCACGAGACCTTTATAGCACATTTCTAAAGTTCCTAGCTGTCCGGAGCTTGGAGTTACAAAGATGATCAAGCTGTTATCTGAAAGCCAAAAGGTGTGGAACAAGTATTAAAGCAACTAGAAAACATTATAAAACTGAACTCATGAGGTGTAGTGTTTTAAGGACACACTATAACCAGCCTTTTAATTGCCCAGGTTAAAAGATGCAAACGGTGACTCCTGGAGTGCTGCAGTGAAGTAACAGTGCCTTCCTAACAGTTCACACCTATGCTGATCAAGCCCTTCACAGAGGGGTACAGCGGGGTGCTACCAGCACCAGGGCTGCCCTTTTGGGAGGAAGAGCGACGTGTGGATCCTGCCTCGGCTCAGCAGCTTCCTCCCCAGACCTAACGGCCACAGTTCAGGAGAGGCCAAGCTGTGAAGGGCAAGTCAGGACAGGCAGTCCAGATTCTTTTGTCAGTTATTTATAACTGGAAAGAGGGATCGCACTTAAGAGGTCCCTTAGTATTTATTCAGAGAACCAATGCGAAGAGCAGCTGCCAGGCTTAGGAGACTCAAAAGCCAAAACAAAACCATTGGACTAGATAAATCCCCTCCCTTAGCTCAGGGACTGCAACTGCTGCATGTTACAAATCACGGTGTTTTCCCACGTCAGTTACTTGTTCTCTCATTTTATCTTCCCAGGATATCCCAACTCACTAATAAGCCACGGAGCATGTCAGTCTCACTAGCCCAAAGCCAATTAATTGAGCCTAAATGCTGTCAGGACCCCTATCAGCCTGGCTCCGCACACACTCCGTGCAGTGCTGCACCGAGTACCCAGCCATGCTTTCTCCGCGGCTTCCCACTGTATTTGCAGTAAATCCGGTGGCCCTGAACCCTTCGCTTTCCCTTTAAACACGTTTTTTTCTCCTGCAGGAAGAACAGTCAGTTCCAGGACTGAATTACTGGATCTGGCGCTGTCTCCAATGCCTTTGGCTTAGAAAAATTACTCTGTTTCTGATTATGCAAAAAGCAAAAACAAACAGAAAAGCCAAGTTATTTGCTTCAAGATGTCTGGGAAAACATATTATCGTCAGCAGATTTCCTGGCTGTTGGAACTCCAGTGCCCAGCAGATGCTTACTGCAGAGCACAGCTGCATCTGCAGACACCCACCTCCTGTGTGTACCTTGAATCCCAGTCTCGTCGCCATTGTTTACTAGAGACCTTAAGGACTTCTGCAGTGTGCAGCTGACAACCGTTATTCAAGCAACTACAGATTATTACAGACGTACGGCTAAAACGTGCTACCTGTGAAACCATCTATTGTGAGATAAAAACACCTTTACATAGCCAAGAATGTGTTTATTGCTCTGCCTTTACCATCCAACCCCTCACTTACCAGCATATATTCCCATGATAACACGTGAAAGGATGATTACTTCAAAGGTCTTTGCTACCTCTGAGGTTCCCATGAGGATTGCAGCAACAATAGAGAAGAGATTATTTATCAACAGAGTGCCCTTTCTGCAAAGTAAGGGAGAGGGAGACAGATTCAGTTTCTATTTTCTAAGGCCCCAATAGGGGACTGATCCCCTCAGTGTCCAGAACTGTCCAGAACTCTAATGAATCACCATCCCAAAGACTAACCAAAGAGAAAATGGCGATCATCCCATTTTTCCCACTGGGAACGAAGGCCTCAAGAAGAAGCTGGGAAAGCCAAGAAGAAAGGGAAAGCAGCAGAAGCTGGGCCTGATCTCAGATCCCAGGACGTTCACAGTGTCTGGCTATTTGGCTCAGTGCCCAGCCTACAGCCCAGCCTTGACCATATTGAAACCATAACAATCCTTCTACACGTGAGAGACAACACGCATCGCTGAGTTCAACAGCCGATCACGGGCTCATCTGCCTTGCAATCAAGGTGTGTGTGACAGAGTCATGCTCCTGATGGGCTTGGCAAGCTGGAGTGACTGGTGAGGCAGGTCTTATCTGAACCCAGCAAACTCTTGGTGAAAGATCTTAAACACCATTGTCACGTACCGGCCACAACTGTTGACCATAGGCCACACCATGAGGGATCCAAACAAGCCACCCAGAGGGAACATGGACACAGTAAGAGACCAGAGCAATGTCTGGAAGCTACTGTCCATAGGAACTCCATTCCTGTTGAAGTAGGTTTGGTTGTAGAAGGCTTGCATGTACTGCAATGAAATACAGAGCATGTTTAGCACACAGTAAGTAAAATTTTCATGCTGTAAAAGCTAGTCAACAAATGCCATAAAGCTTTAAACAAATGTCTGGATAAGAAATGGAATGGTTGAGCTGGAAAACGAATGCACGAGAGGGGTGGTGAAGCCTGGACTAGACAACTGTTGCTACAAGCTACCCTGCCTTATAGGGTTTGCCTGGCTTCCAGAGGGAAGGACATTCCTCACGCTCTGTCTCTGCTGGGCACAAACTCCAAACAGAAGCATAACACTCCTTAGCAGCCCCCCTCTCCTTTCCTGGGGGACTTCTCACCAGGCGCCCAGTGATTCAAAGTACGGAGAAGCACAAGCACCTGCCCACAAACACCCGCAACCTCCTGCTCCTGCCCTGTTGTGTTTGTAAACCTACTCCTTGGTCATGGTCCACTCCACAGTCCAACCTACCGGGGCTGGAGAATTGATCACAGACACGTTGTAGCCATACTGAAAAGATGACCCAAACGCAGATACCAGGGTTACCATGGCAAGCAAAAGCGTCATTTTCTGCAGAAGGAAAGGAAAACACAAACAGCACCTTAGGAGCAAGGAGGTTGGCTTTTAGGCATGAATGGCGTTGGTAAAAACAAACACCACCACCACCCCCCTACGACTTGCCGTCTGTGTTTCAGTTCATGTTACTGTATAAAGGCAGCCCAATGGGTTGTCTTCATTATAACTAATTTCGTTCTGCCTAATCTGCACAGTTATTACTGTAATTCATTCTACTCTCTCCCGGTACTGATGGATCATTTGGATGATGAATAATTTTTAAGTTATCCTCCTTAAAATATCACCCCACAGAGAAAAAAAAATAATATGCAATTATTCTTTTTCCGACATGCAAATTGGTAGCGAGGGCACACAGGATATTAGCACAGGAAAGCTTTTAATAGAAGAGATTTTGTACAAAGTGGCAAAATCCTTTTCCTGTTCACTCCTTCTGCTTTCACATGCTGGCTTGTTCCGCCCCCCACATTTCAGGATCAAGCTGTTTATGGATCTAATCCGATTGCCACTGAAGCCAATTAGAACTTATCCAAGTAGCTCAGCGAGGGCTTGGCGGCGGGGTGTAACAGCAGCACTCCACAGTAACACAGAAGGGTGCAATTGCCATCTGGAGCAGGAGCAGACACCATCCATATTTGCTGGTGCGCAGCCTCAGGGTTAAAAACAACTTGATTTTTGCAACGCTTTAGTTGCTGTTCAGTCCTCAGGCTGGCTCTGCTCTGTTCACTCAAGAGTTTTAGGTTTGGGTGGTGGGGTTTTTTTTACAGCTCATTAATATATCTCACTGCTGATACATCAATAAAGTCATTTTTCATTCAGATACAACTAATTTTCTGTCACCATGTCTACAAGCCTTAATGTCTACAAGGTTTTACGCCATAACGCTCAGGTCCCGCAGGAAGGATCTGTCGTTTCCCTAACTGAACATTTGTAAAACAGCTGCTGGTACTCCTCATATTCCTCAGGAGCTCTTACAGCTCACGTCCAGAGATCTGCACAGCTAAAAACACTCGAGTTTGAAGTATAGAGTCCGGCACACTTACCCCCTTCGAACCTCCATTGTCGTCAGAGCTCTCCCGCTTCTTCCCTTTCAGCTTCATTTTGGAGTTTGAGTCGCAGATGCCGAGTACAGGCTTTTATACCCAAAACAGAGCAGGCAGGGGATGGAAACGCCCTACACAGAAAATCCCCCTCTGTGACTTTTCAGGAAACATCCAATCAACGAGCAGCTCCGTCAGCCGAAGTCGGTTGTTTGATCATTCCCTTACTCTGCGTGACTCCCTCGTGTCTTCTCGTTCTCTTATTCAAGCCCGTCGCCGCTGGGTCAGATGTTCTTTTGGCAGGTCCTGACTCAAAACAGAGATGCTGCCTAGCTACCAGGGAAACAGGCTCATCTGTCCAACTAGAAGGGGCAGACTTATCGCAAAAGCTGCTAAATGGGCTGCTTTCTCCCAGCCGTACGTACGTGGACAATATGAGTCTATAGCAATAGAGCTGCTGCTCCTTCACGACGCAGCTGGAGAGGCTGCCTGGCGACTGCTGCATTCCAGGGAAAATGGGGCATTCTGTGGGAGCAGCCTTGGCAACAGAGAAGTGCTTGCCGTGGGCCAGTGATAAAACCGAACGGCGTTAACCTGCAGCCACAAACCGCCTACCTGCCCTGGGGCTGCGGCACTGCTCGTGTTTCTGCTCAGGGCACTTCTGCACTTGGCAGGCAACAGGTTCATCCTCTCAGATTTGTGGTTTCGGAGGCGCACAGGACGCAGTGTTTTTCCACCATAGCACGTTTAGCTCCTTTCCCTCTACATGGTGTACAACGTGCTGCTGGTTTAGTATTAACCTCCTACAGTATGAGGCTACTTTGAACAGTACAGGACTTGGTTAATAGTCAACTACAATTTCTAAAGTTTATCAGAGAAATGCAAAGTTCACAGATAGCTCCAGCAGCTGGAGAAACCGCAACGAAACCTTGCTGTTACTGGTCCATCTATCTTTAACAGCCAGTTTAAGAAAATGCATGATCTTGAGCAATGGTTGTTCACGTGTCTTGCATGCATTCTTTGACTGCACCCTCCCTTCCTCCAGGTGAAAGTCTCATGCTCTGAAGATAGAAATGCAAAGACATTGCTTTCAGGACAGTGGAACTTAGTCCCTAGTTGTCTTTTAATTAATCTTTTATTGCATTTGTTGTAAGGTAACATCCTCAGGGACCGTGTTCACTAAGATATCTTGGCAGTGGATCACCTCAAGAACACTCCTGCATCTTTCAAAATCTACTCCTGCTCCATAGTCCCACCTATCACGTGGTGTCTTAACTGAAGAGAGATGTAAACCAGAATATTCATTTCGCCCATAACTCATCTTTTCCTACCTTCCTATGCATTCCCATTGAGAGACTATAGCTAGCTGGCACCGAGACACTCTGAGCTAGCCCAGCTCTTTCCATGCTGCCTTCAAACATTGCTCAAAGCACCCCAAAACAAATGGGACAGGTCATAGCTGACTCAGCAACTAGTTCAGTTCTCACTTTCACAGATTTTTGGCCAGAAGGAGGAAAACACAAGTGAGCCATTCTGCCCCAGGGGTAGGGAAGTTGCAAAGATGACAATTCTTTTTCTCGTGAAATTCCTGTTCAAGACAGTATCTTCCGGGACCTCTTGGCAGAATGACAGCCACTCTGATACTCAGTAATCACATGAAAGGAGAATTCTCTATCATGGTCTTCAAATTCTTTCCCTGAACTTGAAGAAATAATCTTGACACATACAGAAATCAAACAGGACATGTATGTTTGCCAACACAAATCCTTCGTCCGAGTCAATATTTGCTTATGGCAGCAGAACACTTTAAATATTTGCCAGTCACAGCAAGAATCTAGTAACAACATCCATAAGGCAGTAATTGACACTGGGATGATCTTGGAAGAGATCAATGAAGGGAGACAGGATGGTGAATTAACTTCTCCTTGGACTCTCCTTGGACTTTCAAAGCAATTGCAGGGTTGTAACTTCTTCAACAGCTGCAATTCTGTTGGACTTGGGCAAAGAACATAGCCAGGAACGAGCACGGCGAGGCAGTTTTACGGGCATTTTACAAGCACATTTTCAATTTCAGCTACAGCACGTAGTAAGCTTCCTGCATCTGCTCCTCATCCCAGAGTGCATTTGCCTGAAGACATTAACTCAGCTCTACCTTCTCCCCTCTGCACTTGTCCACCACACAGTAAGAGTTCCCACGCATGTGTGCAGCCAGCTATTTATGCTCAGCCCAATTGTCTGTGCTTAAAGCTGGATCCTCTGAAATCCTGATATCTTTGGCAAAAATAATTAGGAGGGGAGGCTTAGTTTCCAGGAGAATAGATCTGCTGGAGAACATTAGCAGTGAACTATACAAAAGCAATGGTCAGATGAGGAGCTGGCAGTCAGCCACGCTGCAGCGTGCCGATTGCAATGCTTGCAGTAAGGAGACACCCCCCAGTACGTCCCATGGAGTGACATTAGCAGCCTTTTCACCCGCACTTTGGGAAGGAATTGTATGTTCAGTCAAGGCTAATTCCATATCATATGCAGTCCCAAGCTACAACTGCGGCCTCAAGGCGAAACAATAATTTCAGTAATAAATCATTTGCCTGCAAATAAGTCATACACAGATGCTTTTTGAACTGCATAAATGGCTTCCAGCCAATTAAGCAAGACGTAGATATGGCAGTCTGATCCCTTAGCAATAGGCAAGGGGGTTGCTGGATAAATAAGCACACCCTGCAGGTAAGCAGTAGCACACACGAGGCTCTGGAACGAAGAGGTGAACGAGACCCTATTTTTGCTGCACAAACACAATGCTAGGTAGCATCCTGCCAAACTTCTTCCTTCTCCATTGTTGTCCTCAAAGACCATCTCAGAAGAGCCTCAGCCCCACACATGCATCTCCAAAATAAAAACCAAGGAGCAGGCAGATCTGTAAACTTGCCATATCACGCTCTGGTAAGTTGGTCTGGGAACTGCCTGGTCCTTTCTCTGCTGGCAGGGTTGTGTGGCCCAAAAGATGTTTCATAAAATGTTGGAGTGCTTGGATATTAAATCTCCGTCTGCATTTTGTTCAGCAGAAGCACCTGACTGTCAAAATACGCACGTTGCCCTCTTGGACCTCAGTGGGTTCGTTTTTCTGTCTAGGAAAGAAACACCAGCTGTGCCAGCCAGGATCTGTCCCTTGCCAGCTCATGCCACCCATTTCTGTAGATCCCTATAGGGTTGCACGGACTACACGATACGTGGAATCCAGCGCAAGCACAGCAGATACTCACACCGCTGCTGAGTAGCAGGAGTGACCTGTATTATGCAGCTGTAAGTCTTACAGACATTAGGTCTGGCAGCGTCAGCGTACTCTGGTGTCATCTCTGTAACTGTTCTTCACCATGAGAAGATAGTGGTGGCACAACCAGAAATTACAGTTTCATTACAGGCTTGTACTTTTTTATCCAGTCAGTCTTAAAACTTCCAATTCCACTTCCAGCCACACCAAGTTCTCCTCATCATTGCAGCCTGCTTTCCTCCCAGCTCCTGTCATTTAACGAGCCCTGCTCTTTGCAGAGCTAGCTTTTCTCCCTTTCCCTCCTCAGGCTCCACTCCCACAGACCACACCAGGCAGCCAGCTCCCCCCACACACACACAGCTCTTCCTGCCTTTATATACTTAAAACCTCTCCGGGAGCTTCGAAGGCTCCGGAGAGTTACTGGAAACCAGCTCAGCCCCCTGTCCTTCGTTCCAACATCAATCCCCCAGTCCACGTGCTGGAGCACAGGAGCTCCAAGTGGCAAAGACACGCACAGGAATGGCGATGTTCAGGATGGAGAAGTTGAAAGACAACACGATGCACAAGCTAACATTTTTCTGCAAGGCTCGTCACGCAGTCAGAGGGCAGAGCGTTGACACAAACACGCACTGCAAGCGCCCCTGGCAGAGCAGCCAAAGTACTGCCAGGAGCTTTCCACCACTCCTAACCCTCCTAACACTGCAGAGCCTCCCTCTGCTTGCTCTCTACAACATCTGGAATCCTTTCGTCGCCTGTCCAGATCAACCAGTTAAATTCGAGGCACGGTGACAAGCCACAGAAAAGCAGACACCCCAGATGGGAAGCATCGTGCAACTCTGGACAGAGACACCGAACCAGCTGGGACTATAGCCATGGTCCAGCACCACTTACTACACCAGGGTCCTGGCTGCTTCCAGCCCTGACACAGCCAGAGTTGGAATCTGTTCTGAGAAAAGTCCATTCACAGGTTGGAGTCACACAGCAACTTACATTCAGCTGTCCCAGCCTGCCCACGCCTCAGGTTTTTTCACCAAAACGACATGAATAGTTCCTGTTTGGGCAAGGTCTGGGATGGCACCAGCTCTCCCCATGATCAGTCCCACCCACCTCACAGCCTGGCCTCCTCTGGAGAAAGTACAATTTGTCATCTCATGATTACCTAACACCGGCAATCTCACAGAGCCGCAGTCCATAAGGTCAACAGAGCCTTAGGGAAACAAGGCCCACGCACTCACTTCTCAGAGGTCTGTTCACAGCAATAGCCCAGCGACAATGACCGGTAACACCACACACTGGTGAACTGGTTGCTCAAACTGATGAAAGGTTTACATTTATATATATAAAAAGACAGGGAGAGGAACATATCGACAAATAGGTAGAAAATATTTGTCTTCCTGTACGCACCTTAGTCTTTAAGGTAGACACAAAAGAAACCTGAAGGAAGATGTTGCAAGTTTCTCATGCAAACTCTCCAAGGTGCCGAGACCTATCACAACAGGCCTGAACAACATCTTGGTAAATAATAAAACTTTATTTTATAACAGTTAGAGAAAATGTTTAAAAAACAAACAAGTGAGGAGCTGTAAAACACCCAAGGAGCAAACAAAAACATCCCCTCCCCAGCTCTGATAAAACACTCCCAAAACATGAATAGACTGCAGCCTGTCCTTCAGCAGAGGACATGTGGAGTTCAGAGCACATGCCAGGCACCGCCTAGCTGCTGGCGAGGGCTGTCATTGCTGAAGGCTGGGGTGGTACATCCCAATATCCCTGAGCACAGAGGGAGTCACCAGAGGTCAGATATCCCCAGGAGGCAACCAGTGTGCTGCCACCACAAACCCTGATGATGGCAACCCCTAACCACCAAGGAGGAGGAATAAAACGTCCAGAGGAACCATCCACCACCACCACAAAACGAGCATGTTTGCACACTGTTGTCCACATTCAAGTGAAGAAAGAGGAGCCAGTCTGGAACTGCCTGGAAGATCTTGCACAATCAGGACTGAAATCCATGCCCAGGACAGTCCTGTTCAGCAGCTACTGAAGTTTCCCTATCGCTATGATATTTGTTCACCCCAGAACTCACAACGCATTTGTCTTGTCAGACAGAAAAACAAAACCCGTGACAATTTTTAAGATTTACAGTGGAGGGAAGAAACCGAGGAGGTTGGAGTACAGTCAAACAGTATCTTCCAGAGGATGATCCTGAGCAAAGCTCGAGACCAAAGCAGCTGGTGTCTGAACGCCGAGGAGCAGGACCTCTTCTGTTTGCTCAGCCACTCCAGCGGTGCTTTTCCCCAGGCTTTAGCTCCCTCTGTGGGACTCTGGGATGAACCCGCACCTGCTCAAAATAAAGCACAGTTAAAATCCAGGACTGACCCATCCTCCTGCAGCCAGGGCACACAGGTTTGCCCTGAGCCAGGACAAGAGGCTTGGTGCAGCTCAAGCTGCAGGGAGACCACCTTGCAGCAGCTCAAAACAGGCATGATGGACCCTTTCCTAAAGTACAGTGAGGTACCCGAACCTCAGCCACCTTCAAAAGCATCAGAGTTAAAAGTCCCCAGTCTACGCCTGACAGAAAGAGTTTAGAGTCATCTTCGAGGACAACTGAGGCTGCGGGGAGAACTGCACTCCAGCACCACCCCTGCACTTGCACTTCATGCCAGAGACTGAGGGGGATCTGCCAGGAGCAGCCAACCACCTCTGCACCCACCTCCCCTACTACTCCATCACTGTTTGCATTTAGGCTGCCGTCAGCTTCAGCATTAGGAGCTACACACGCTCGGAACAGGCTCTGTTGCCAGTTTTTCTTTCTCTGTCCTTGCCTACATGAAGATGACCAGAGAATTTCCACTTGTATCACCATAGGTGCTCTTGCCAACAGCTGGCCTTTCCAAACCAGCATGCTTCCCTGAACCCCTGGGAGCTGGAACCAGAACTGTGTTGAGTTGCACATTCCTCCAAAGGCATTTCTCAGAGCTCTGTTATGGAAAAAGGCAAACTGAGAACAAGGAGGCTGTTTTGATTAGGGTTTGGTGGGTTTTCGTGGGGTTGGGGTTTTCTGGGGCATGAGGAGGTGGTTTTTTTATGTTTGTGGTGTTTTGTCACCAACTTGGCTTCAGGGAAAACAATTTTCTTCCTCTCTTTAGGGCTGGTTCAAAAAAAAAAATAAAAAAAAATGAACACAACACAATTGTAAATCTCATAAAACTTAAGATTTACCATCCTACCTTTCTGCAGGAAGTTTTTAATCCAGCTCCTCTTTCCAAACCACATGGGATTAACACAAGGTTGAGCTACCAAGGTTGCTACGTAGCTTTTAAAAGTTTAAAAAAAGCCTTTTGAAAGACTGCAAAAGCTCTTGAAGTCATTTATGCCAGAGATAAGATGCCTGCATCGACTCTTCAAAGACTCTAGGGATACTAAAGAGCTGAGCCCCTCTACAGCCCCATGAAATGGGCTAATGAGCTCTTGAGGGCTCCACCTTCCCATGTTTACACAGCCTGTGTACAAAGGGGCTTACACAGGGATATAACAAAGTTAAAGCCAAGCCTTTATTTCAGGAAATGGCAGGACTAACCTCTGCCTATATTCCCATGACATCACTATCATTTGATGTTCTGCACGCTGTTAACACAACTAAAATTAAACTAATACGAACAGCTTTTGAACAGGCTCCCGCTGCTCCAGGCACCTGCCCGACAGCTGCCCTCTCTCCCCAGGCAGCTCACGGGGCTCCCGTTCGTTTTGCAAAAACTTGTTATAAGAACTGAAAAGAATTGCCACCTGATTTAAAATCCTTTTGTTTTGGGGGCTTTGTGGTCTGGGAGGACAAAACACAGGTGTACATGAGAGGTTTACTCAGTGACCTACCAAACCCAACACACAGCTTGCTTTCCAGGGTGCTCAGCCCCCGCTGCGCCCCATGACCCAGGCAGGCATCCTGCCCTTCAGACTCAGCCCTCCTTAGTGAGTGTGACCTGCAGGGTAATATAGCTGCAACAGTACACAGGGTTTCATAGTCTTTCTTAGGAGCCTGCAGTTCCCAGCAGACAGAATCACAGAATGGTCTGGGCTGGAAGGGACCTTAAAAGATCATCTGGTTCCAACCCCCTGCCATAGGCAGGGATGCCACCCACTAGGTCAGGTTGGCCAGGGCCACACCAACCTGGCCTTGGGCACTGCCAGGGAGCCAGGGGCAGCCACAGCTTCTCTGGGCACCCTGTGCCAGGGCCTCAGCACCCTCACAGGGAAGGATTTCCTCCTAACGTCTAATCTCAAACTCCCCTCTTTCACTTTAAACCCATTGCCCCTTGTCCTATCGTTGCCCACCCCAGTAAAGAGTCCCTCTCCATCCTTTTTATAAGACCCCTTTAAGTACTGAAAGGCTGCAATGAGGTCACCCCAGAGACTTCTCTTCTCCAGGCTGAACATCCCCAGCTCTCTCAGCCTGTCCTCACAGCAGAGGTGCTCCAGCACTTGGATCATCTTCATGGCCTCCTCTGGAATCGCTCCAACAGGTCCGCATCTTCCTTGTGCTGGGGGCCCCAGAGCTGGATGCAGCACTGCAGGGGGGTCTCACGAGGGCAGAGCAGAGGGGGACCATCCCCTCCCTCGCCCTGCTGGTCACGCCTCTTTTGATGCAGCCCAGGACACCGTTGGCCTCCCGGGCTGCCAGCGCACACTGCTGGCTCATGTCGAGCCTTTCAACCCCCAGAACCCCCAGTCTCTCTCCGCAGGGCAGCTCCCAGTGTGTTCTTCTCCCAGTCCGTGCTCATGTCTGGGATTGCCCTGATGCAGGTGCAGCACCCTGCACTTGGCCTTGTTGAACCTCATTCTGCTCACATGGGCCCACTTCTCAAGCCTGTCCAGGTTCCTCTGAATGGCATCCCACATCACAGTATACATTTACCTAAGCAGTCAGGACAGCTACTCTAGGTTTTTACCTCCTTCAGCTGCACCGTTACTGAAGAGACTGCTATTAATATCTGCTTCACAGACAGAAGTCCACACAGCACTCAGGCCCAAGTGCTCTTACATGGATTGAGCCTTGACACCCCTGCACGTTCTGCAACTACCACTCATGAGGTCAAGCACAAAGAAATAAGACATTACACGACTAGACCAACACAAGGGCATCAGTGTCCAGTCTTGTATCCGAAACGATGAGTTTCTGTGAAGTTTTGTTCCTACAGATTTTCTACATAAGCTTGGATGAATCACTTACCCTCTGTTTTCGTTTTATGATGATCAGCAGCAGGGACTGCATTGCATTATGAGGAATAGTTGGGACATTAAATACATCTGAACTGTGCAGTGCTGAGGAAGTGTACGCGTCCATGATATTTTACATCCGAAAGAGCCACTAATTCCTCTTCTTCTGTTTTCACTGGTGTCCTGTCCTTGTGAGCCAGACAGCACTGCAGTCTATTTCCTCATTTCACAGGCTTCAGTAACAGACACTACCCCAGCTGACAGGGAAGGTGAGTGGTTTCATCCCAAAGCAACATGATGGGAAACTGCTGTAGAGTCAAACAGGGAACCCCCGCAGTGGCAGCAGAAACCTACCTCTGTCTACTGCTTACTGCTAGCTGCTCCCCACCCCTTGTACCATGAAGCTGAGCACAGGCAGGGCAGGAAGACAGACCCACACTAGATCTTTACCAAGAAAGAAGAAATCAGCACCGAGATGTAGGCAGCCCAGGCTCAGGTGCTGGAAAGCAGGGGTTTCGTCTGCTCAGGGCTGGGCACATCCTTGTCCTTGTCGGGTTCTGGGCGCTGCCAGTAGCTGCTTGATCTCCGGAAAGGCCAATCCGACTCATCGCAGCGGCAACAGCAAATGTAGGAAAACAGCCGAGCCCGGACCACCCGTGTACAGAGGACAAACATAATGCAGTTGGCACCTCCTTGGAATGTGTTACCAATTCCCTGCAAGGGCAAGAAGGGAATTAATCAGTGCTTTTTCTACAGGCACCCTCCAGAGAAGAGCAAACACCATGTCAGACCAGCTATAGTTCTGCCCAGCAGACAGCCAGCAACTTCCACCTAAACGACGAAAAAAGAAATTCAGAAAAACCAACCTTGCACCCAAGAGCAGACCCGGTGGCTGTCGCGGGTACCACCTCTACAGCCTGGTCTGGGACTGGGGCAGGCTGAGCCCTGCTGAAGGGCAGACACCCAACGCTCCGGGTCGGAGCCCGCTTTTCCTCCAGCCGCTGGCCGTGCCCACGCTCCGCTGCAGCTGTGCCCTGCAGCCACTAGATGCTGCTGGCACCGCTGCTGCTGGGCCCCGGCAGCGCCGCCCAGCAGGGACCAGCCCGTCCGGCACCGCACACGTGTCTTACCAGGACGCGCTGCATCCTGCCACAGAAACTGCTATTAAGAGCGATAACGCCTTACCTCCCTCCCAGACCCTCCTTTTAATGCATTTCCTGCCAAATACTTACATGCAGGACCACCAGGACTGGATTTTGCACTGCAGAGGAGTTGCAAAGGGTCAGAATGAATCGCACAGTGCTCCAGATGCGGAGGATGATAAAGATGACAGGGATGAGAATCAACTTCTTATCTGCTATGGAAGTCCGGGGCTGAAACGCTGGCGCTCTTGAGAGAATGGGGCGATACTCTGAGAGCGCCGCATGCTTCCGTGGAGGGTGGGAGGGAGACAAAAACATGAACAAAAAGCGTGTTGGGCAGTTAGCTCCAGGGATTCTTCCCACAGCAAGCTAAATTTTCGCATCTTGTGGGAAGTTAACGGGTACAGTTATCAGCACCGGTCTTCAGCCACATGCTGCCTTTGCTAATGCAAACATTCCTGCTGAAGCCAAGGAGCGGCAAATAAAGGATATCTGGCGCTTATCAGAGTCCCACTAAAGCTGCACATTAACAAACATCACTATGGAGTTACCAAGAAACCAGGTCATAACAACAAAAAAAGCCGTGCTCCACAAAACAGTTCCGCTGGTCCAGTGGCCTGGCCCCATTGCTGCTGGCTGTGCCACTTTGTAAACACGTGGCGAAGGGTTTGGCCTTGGGAAGGCCTCCTGAGATAGAGAATCATAGAATGGTTGTGTTGGAAGGGACGACAAAGACCATCTTGTTCCACCCCCCTGCCACACATGTACATGTATGAGGAAAAGTCTGGCTCATCCTTCCCAGGCTATTCAAACTTGGCCTTTACCACAGCCAGCAAGTTTCACAAGGAATTTATGCCCAGGTGAACCAGTTCTTCAGTATGTTTGTGTAGAACCTGCCTCACTTCCGATCATATGCAGTCAGCAGTGGGCTTCCATGGATTTGGGCAAACCAAACAAGCCTCTCCATACCAGCACATGTAGAAAAAAATTAGCAATCTGTGCCCTGGATTAGTGAGGTTGGAGGTGTAGGGCCCACGGGACCCTCCTATGGTAGAAGCCACTGGATGCACTCAGATATCGCACACGGAGCAGCTGCAGGGACACGATACCGAATACAGTGGTGTTAATGTGGGTGAAGAGATTAAATCTCAGAACAGCTCATCTTCAGAAAATCATTCCTCCTACCACAGGGGCTACAGAGTATACAAAACTTTGATGCGCAATAGTCTCCTTCACTCCAGTACTCCCAGTCCTGACACCTTACTTCTTCCAGCTGTACGACAACGCTGCACAGTGGCCTGAGTCAAACCCCCCCCGATGGCTTTCAGTGCAGCTTCGCATCCGCTCCCATGAAGCCTCTGCCATTTGGAAAGCCCCTAGGACATTTGGGGGGCCCTTTGCCATTTGGAAAGCCCCTAGGACACACCCTGCGCGTGTCCCCCACAACAGCTACTCACACAACTTCTCCTGCTGCTCAGGCTGTGCAGGAGCCACTACCACAGAACCCGCTTCAGCCGTTACACAGCCCAAACCCAACTGCGGTTGCCTACTGCTTTTCCTTGGAAGAAGGAGTCCTCCTGCCAGTGAAGAGGCTTGGTAAGCACATTACCAGGCTTGGCAAAAACCCCAGAAGAGATGTCCCAGTCCGCAGTCCCTGCACGCTGCTGCTCCAGCCCCCCGTTACGAGACCTGTGCGAGGGCTGCCTGCCCTCAGCACTGCTCCTGTCAGAGGGTCAGGGCTGGGGGAGGCACCGGGAGCGCAGGGTGCCCAAGAACCCCTGGCACAGCAAGGGTAAGAGCCTGGCCAGGTGACGGGTCAGGTTTCCAGGCTATCTTTGACAGCTGCTGGAACACAGCGTCCTGCCTGATTTATGTCAGGTGATGGTGACAGGCACTAGCAAACCCTTCCCGACTCCCCTTTCCCCGAACCCTTAGGACTGCGTAAGCCTGTGCTGTTCTTGCAACTCATCTGCGGGATCCTGCCCTGACCAGATGTGTGTTTATCCCTAACCACCACTGCCGGAGCTGCACCACAGCAAACAGGTTTGCAGTGGCAGCGTTTTCCAGAAGGACACCTATCTAGATGTCGGGGGTTTTTTCCCTAATATAACTTGGAGAAAAAAGGCATCTCTGGACGTAGTTCCTTCTGCCGCTCTCAATCTAGATTTCTCTATTACGCAGATGTTGTCCTAGATGCCTGGATTGTGTTCACAAGGAACAGCAGCAAACAAGCCTCTGAATTCCGAAACCCTCCTAGGACAAGATGTCTCCCTGTACCGTGTACACATGTGGTGCCTAACGCTATGGTGCCCAGATCCTTATAAACACAAACTATCATTAGAAACCCTAAACCGACTGAGGTAAGTCCAGACACCAGTCTCAGGCTTGGTACAAGTGGAACTGTGGAAGACTGATTAAAGCTGAATTTTGTCCTGCACATCCCATTCCAATTCTTACTGTAGGATTTACATTTCACTCATGTACATCCCATAACCTCTTCAGTTTTCAGAGGCTTTTACATTCTTCCTGTGCTAAGTCATCGTGTAACGATGCTGCAGGCTGCTCAGTCAGGTGTACTGCTTCTCCCAGCGGTGGATGCATCTCAGCGGCACGCGAAGCGATTCCTGCCTGCGTAGCTGCTAAATATGCAGCAAAATCTTCAGAGCATGGGGGGATATAATCACACAGCAAGTCTTCAGCCTAAGCTGAAAGCAGCGAAATACTCACCGCTCTATTAATGTGCTTCTTGATGAGAATGTAGAGCACCGGCAAAGTCACGTAGGCCAATATCTCCCAAACTTTCCCTGTTAACAACATCCACACGACATGATTCTCTGCATCCAAGTTGACCCAACACCAGCCCACAGAAACGTTGGAGGCATCATAGCCAATCTTCTTCAGAGCAACAGCAGCCACCGTAATGCCAAGGGGGACTCCCCAGCTGAGTAAAGAACAAAAAGAGCAAGTTTAAGCCAAGAACATGTTCAGTTTAGTCCCTCCACACCCCAGAGGCAGCAGGTGACAGATCCAGGGATTCTTCAGGCTGTGAACCCCCTTCCTAGAGACCCACTCTAGAAATGCGGATCCCCGCTCCTGAAGGACAGTTGCATGATGTGCTGCACGTCGAACTGGAACCTGCCTTACACAGCAAACGGTGAGAGTCCAGCGAGGTGAACAGGAGACATAGAATCACAGAATATCTGGAGTTGGAAGGGACCCCTAAGGACCACTGAGCCCAGCTCCTGGCCCCACACAGGACCAGCCCAACCAGAGCAGATGACTGAGAGCGTTGGCCACACACTGCTTGAACTCAGCCCAGCTCGGGGCGGTGCCCACTGCCCTGGGGAGCCTGTGCCAGAGCCCCACCACCCTCTGGGGGAAGAACCTTCTCCTGATCTCCACCCTAACCCTCCCCTGGGGCAGCTCCAGGCCGTTCCCTGGGGTTCTGTCGCTGGGCCCCAGAGGGAGGAGATCAGCGCCTGCCCCTTGGCTCCCCCTCAGGAGGAAGCTGTAGGCTGCCATGAGCTCTGCCCTCAGCCTCCTCTTCTCCAGGCTGAACCAGCCCAGGGCCTTCAGCCTCTCCTCACACGCCTGCCCCTCCAGACCCTTCCCCACCTTTGTTCCCTCCTCTGGACACTCCCCAACAGTTTTATGCCCTTTTTGTGCTGTGGCGCCCAAACCTGCCCCCAGCACTGGAGGTGAGGCCGCCCCAGCGCAGGGCAGAGTGGGACCATCCCGTCCCTGGCCCGGCTGGCAATGCCGGGCTTGGTGCCCCCCAGGACACGGGTGCCCTTCCTGGCAGCCTGGGCACACTGCTGGCTCATGGTCAACTTGCTGTTGACCAAGACCCCCCCAGTCCCTCCCAGCACGGCTGGTCTGCAGCGTCTCACCCCCCCAGTTGTCTGTACAGCCAGGGCTGCCCCTGCCCCAGGATCTGGCACTTGCTCTTGTTAAACCTCATGTGGTTGGTGACTGCCCAGTTCTCTACTCTCTCCAGATCTCTGCACAAGGCCCACCTACTGCCCTTCACTCCTGGATACAGGTGAGGTCAAGGATTTGACAAGGTCAGAGCCTTGTACTCCGTGACTACCCTGTAGGACCCAGCCGTTCAAGAGCAAGCTGGCTGATTCACAGCTCTCAGAACACAAGGAACCAAACCCCACATTCTGATTCTTAAGTGACACTTGGCACAAAGGACCAGCACACAACGAAATCCGCAATTTTATGCCACCAGTGGGTTGGTTGGTTTGTTTTGTTTTTGAATGGAGGTGTCACCAATATCGTGGGAGCAAAAGGATGGTTTCTGGAGGACAAAGGGCAAGTTGCTTCCCAAGGAGAAGCACTGGCAGTAACAGTGAAAAGCTAAGAAAGCAGAGAGGAGCCATATTCACAAAATTTGGAGCGGTGTTTTGACTTCGGCTTCTCTGTTGACAGCAGAGGCAAATACAGGGAAGCATTTAGAAGAAAAATAACTGTGGTGACACACATGAATTAAGTCATTCAGCAGCTTGGGCTGACCACATAAATACACAAGCTGAAAAATTGTGTGACCCCAAATGTAAAAATACTCAGCCCCTTCCTGGGTGCTGTTAACACCCAGGACTTTACATGCCTGCCCCACCCTGTGAGGTACAACCTACAAATTACTCCATGACCGAAATACTGCCCTGCATTCAACTGAATGCATCGCCTGCCCCTCCCATATTCATCCTCGGGGAAAGGTTCTGCAGAGCCTTAAGAGGGACAAGAGACTTCCTCGACACAGGACACGAACGCTCCAGAGTGTGCTCAGACTGACCTTCCAGCATGACCCTCCCGACGCAAAGAGAACAAAGCCGTTATTGTATTGCGCTCCTCACCGTCCTGGTTCACGCTCACTGACAGCCCGCAGCAGCTGCAGGGAGCCCGAGAAGGACCTTCCTCCTAAAATCAGTGTCACACGCGTCAGACCGTGTAGGGAACCAGCAGCTGCCTGGACCAGCTCATCTGAAATCCCATAGCCCAACTGAAAAATCAGAGGTAATCCCATGATATTAGATCTCAAAACCACTCTTAAATAACATCTGGCTTCACCTACTCACTAAATAAAACAAACCTAAGTATAAATGCTGTAAAACATTTAGGAGTCCACCTTTTAGCATGTTTGGAACATTTCGTTTCAATGCTCAGTCCAGACCGGTCAGTGCTAATCCAAGACTGTTGTTACTTAAGGACAGCTCTGCTGCAGGGAGCCCTCCCGGTGCTATTACCGGAGCAGGCTTTCTGAAAACGTTCCAAACGTCGCCACCACCATGAGAGTCTCTCCACAGCTCAAGACTCATTTTGGTAAAAAAGGTGATTTGCCTTGAAAACAAGGATTACAGATGCAAAGCGATTCAAATTTCGGTACACTTGGAAGAACTGGCCACGACGGTGAAGAATTCACGAGAACTGGCACTTCCTTAAAGAAACTGTATTAAGGCACACAAGCACAAATGAGTCCAGCACCAAGAAAAAGGAAGTGTACGGAGAAGCTCGTTTGCCTAAATGATCTCCACAGCGACCTGAAACTGAAAGGGAATTATATGAGACGATAAAACCAGGTTAAATTACTAGGCGTGGATATAAAAGAACAGCACGCATACGTACAGATGCAGCAAGAGACACCACAGGAGGAAATAACAGACCACTAGGCAAGGGGCTTAAAAAAAAAAATCTTCAAATATCTAACTGGTAAAAGGAAGAATGTGGAAGAAAGCCGCCACACATCAGGCAGTTAATTTTCACTTAAACAGTGTTTTGGATTCAGACGGCTATTACAACTAACAGCAAGAACCAAAGGTGACAAACTCCAAGTGAAGTTAGACAGAATCTAGAACGTAATCGGGCATTTCAGCGAACTGCATCAACTCAATTCTAGAAAACTGGAAAAGAGAACCGAGACTAGTGATTTGATTGCTCTTAAGAACCCGTAAATGACAAGGCTACTCCTTGCGTTTCTGTAAAAAGGGTGACGATCCCACCTCTAAGGCAGATGCAACAATACTTATTCCCCTAACACAGCCCCTGGCCACCTGTTAATGAAAACACGTACAACTGAGCATATCTTTCCACATTACCACCAATTCTGCGTTTATACAAGATGACCCTTCAAACGGCAGCAGCGCGCAGCCCAAGCCGTATTGGTTTTCTTGCCCTCAGTATGCCCGGGTCGGATTGCTTCATACCGCATTTTGATTTACGCTGCACAGCTGCTTTTTTTCCCCCCACAGGCTTTTGCAAGCAGGGAAGATTTGAGGCCACCTGCCCGCACAGGTTAGACAACAAGCCGTCCCACCAGCAAGGCAGGCGGTTCCTTCCGGAAACAGGAATTTTTACTCTGTAAGAAAGAAAAAAAATCAGTCTTCTGGATATACCAGCCAGTTTCAGGAAAGAGCTTTGAGCATACATTGTAAGCAGAAATCCAGTCCAAATCTGCTCTGATTAAGTTTTTGTCTGTTTTTAACCCACTCAAAGATTAAACAGCTCGCTGTACCAAAGTACCAACTTCCAGTACCAAGCAGAGAAGCATGCAAGAATTTACCAGCTAAGGCACCAGCAGTCAGGTAGCTTGCCCTTCGGTTGGCCTGACAACATGCATGCATTATATGTTTATACGCATAGTTATAAACATATATATAAGCACACACATGTATAATTTATATATATATATGTGCTTATAATCATCTGCATAGCCTGATCAGAAATGCAAATACTTCAGAGGCTGACAGCAATTGCTATCAAAAGCAAAGCAAGAAACTATCCCCAGATGTGTTCTGGTCCATTCCTCACCCTGAGCTCAGATCCAACCCTGAGTTTGGATCAACTACTCTCGCAGCAAAGATGCCATTATCCAACTGAATGATACTTGATGTTTAGAACTCCAGAAGGAGTGAGGTAGCCTGGAAATTTACGCTCTGGATGCCAAAACTTACACCTTACAAGTACATAAATATTTTCCAAGCCGACAGCTTGTTTTCAAAGCTCATCTGAGCTCAACGCCTTTTAAACCAAAGCAGAGCCTGTAGTTCTCCCTCCAGCCTAGCAGCAGAATAGGTGGATGTGTTACCACATGAATCAGTAAGGAACAAACCTGCTTGACAGGTTTCATCCAGCGTGACACGGTGATTTCCCTAAAAGGAAAATTTCAGGTACTGACTTCCAACATGTATTTAAGTCAACTCAGCTACAGAACCGTCTGGTTATACTCAACACTAACAGAGTATTCATCTTTACAAACACTCACCCCTTACAAGCAACTGCTCGTGAGGAATAGGAAACGTGCATGACAGAGCCCCGTCCTGCCTCGCATCCCTTCCCAGAGCATCCCTCACAATGACTCTTCACGCGACAGCCACTGCACGACTGCACTATGAAGGGAGGAGGGGAAAAAATAAGATCCCAGATTCTTACCTAGACAAAAGTACTGGAAAAGTACCTTTAAATCCTTAAAAAAAAAACAACATCTGCCCTTTGCCACATTTTCTTTCATCCTAGACAGGGCTCCCTCACCTACCTTGTGCAATCGATGCATGTGCTAGTACCTTTCCGTATCAGTCGCAGCAGCTCCTGTTGTGCAGGTACTACAAGATTATTAGGGATTATACAGCCAGCAGGACTCTGAAGCACTGAAAAGCGCGAGGGGGAGCCGTGTCCAAGCATTATGCCCAGAATTTGATTTTACGTTCTCAAGTAATGATAAAAGCGCAGGGAAGGAAAAGAAGATGTGTCACAAGGGGATGGGCAGAGAACAGGTCCTCACTTGTTTTCTCTGACTTTTCATACAGACCAGAAAGCAGGAACAAGCTTTAACCGCCGCCTCTGCGCAGAATGGGAGTCATCTGCAAAGCAGAACCTGGCAGTAAGTCTTCAGTGAAACCTGTCTATGTCACCCTTTAAACACAGCAAGTGGAGCTGCTCAATACCAAGAACAGAACATGGCATTTTATTTTTACTGGAAATAAACCTTACAAATGTACCCAGAAGCAGTTCAGTTTGAACACTCCCTTTCTGTCGCAGGATTACAGCAATCTTCCAGGACTTCTAAGAGTGCACAGATTATGGGGAACATTATTTCAGTGAATCTGCCCGTTTCTTTCCTCATTTTGTAGCCGATGAGGCTGAGAAGCAACAAACCAGATGGAGAAGTCAGAGTACAGACAAGGGCCATACAACAAGTGATTAGCAGACAGGAAAATTACTAAACAGGCCAGATTTGCCTCAACCCTTTGATGTAGCCTGATGCAGACAGCCCGCCCATAAAGAAGTCCGACTCCTTTTCTCTGTTCCTTAAGCAATATGTGTCTCTCTGCCGGCACTCCATCCTCTCCATAATTTTTACAGTGCAACTCTCTATTCACTTGAAACGAAATACCCTACAAACCGCAGTCTCACTGCGCCTTACCTCACCTTCGCCGACAACATCCTGCTGTACCCAGATGCATGTGCAGTCACACCTCAGGCTTCCTCACATCAGACCTCGCTGTCAAGCGATAATTAGAACAGGTAGGACACGAACTGAAGTCCTCCCTGACTCACACTTGGCCTTATGGTCTTTCTCTGGACCACCTTCACCTGGACTCAACTCTAACTCAATCATCTCCCAAACGATGCCACTTGAAAATAGAAGGTGACAAATACTCGACTAAGAAACCAAAGAAAACTAAGTACTTGCCCTGACAACTTTTTTTTTTTTTTTAAACCAGATCATTCCTTGTAATTTATTGCAAAAGCTTGGCAGCACGGAGGACTAAAGGATCACTGTTTTGCTCAGCGTGGAGGTAGCACATGATCCCACAAGCTCAAATTGCATAATGAGAGCTTTTACTAAACATGATGTGGAAAATCAGCTCACCAAATAGCAGAAACCGAGGCATAAAGCTAAACTGTGGTCTGTTTTGTCTTGCTTTCAATCAAACATGCCAAAACAACCTTCTAAGTGCTTTTACAGCAGCCTCCTCACTCGCGGGCAACATTCTCCGAGTGTTGACTTACAGCAACCTGCCGGGGGAAAGGGGAAGAGCTACGGACCAGGCTGACACCGGCAAGTCACGGACCTGCGGAAACAGACCCCAAAGACGGACCAGACAGGTATCGCAAACCCAAGTTTTGTGATATTATTTCTAGCAGATCGTGGAGGGAAAGCAGAAGGCAGGATTTTCAGACTCATCATCTCTTACCAAAGATGATTTTTTTATGCAACCTTAAGCAAAAAACACTTAACTTTTGTACACCTCCATTTCTTCACCCGGGAGAAGGGCGAAATAAGCAGGACTGTTTAGTTACAGGACAGAGAAATCCCTGTTTACGAGGAACTTGAGAAGGGCACGCTACCCTTAAGAAAAGAGGTGACTTGAGCAACCGTCCGAGTGCTTCATCGGAGCGGAGCACGCCGCGTGCGGCCGCGGTGGCTCCTGGCCACAGGGTGGGTGCCTGCAGGGTCCACACCTCGCACGCTCGCAGGAACAGCCGACAGCACCCACCTCACGACGTGGAAGCCGCAGAGCAAGCCCGTGCCTGTGGGCGAGCCCCTCACAATGGTGATATAGAGGTAGAGGGCGATGGCCATGGTCCAGAAGAAGGAGCTGGTGTTGGAGAAGGTGGACAGGGCGCCCTGCAGCACGCAGTCCCACGAGGTCCTGTCGAAGTCCTGCAGCACCCCGTAGAAGTAAGAGAGGGCTGAGAGGAGGTCCGCCAGTGACAGATAGAGCAGGAGCTGGCGGGGCCGTGTCCGCAGCTCCGGCCACAGGGCATGGGTGCACACCAGGAGGCTGGAGCCCAGGAAGGAAAGCACACAGGACACCAGCACGACGACCCGCTCCGAGGTGTACAGCTCTGTGGGTGGCAAAGGGCCGGGCATGCCGGGGACGGGGCACAAGGACACGGCGCCAGTCCCAGGAACCGCCGGGCAGCAAAGCAGGGGAAGGAGCGAAAGCCGGGAGGGGACAGGGCGGGACAGGCGGGCTGTGCTGGCGGGGGGCGGCGAGAAAGGGAAGGGA
>VWZZ01007735.1:517770-558748 GCA_013399095.1 Psophia crepitans | reverse complement strand
CGGCCGCGCCGGGGGCTGGGGCCGCTCACGCCGGGGCACTGCTGAGGCACCGCCGCGGCCCCCGCAGCCCACAAACTACCCTTTTTCTTTAAATGAGAATTACCCGCTGCCGGGTGCGCTGGGACAGAAGGCACTGAGGCGGAAAGAAGCGCTGCTGTTCCTTACTGCCGTCTCCTGACAGCCCTGCTCGATACCTCCGTTCCCGAGACAGAAATGTATTTATATATATATTTATATATATGTCTCGGTACTTGGCCGAGCAGTCAGAGGGCGCAGCAGATAGCCTCAGCTCCTGGGTATCCGGCCAGCAGTCCTCCCCCGGCTCCTTCACCCTCCGGAGGTGGCACCAACTTTATCTTTACCTTCTCCATTCTTTACCTCGAAACACGCCAGCCCTCCCTCTGGCGGTATCCTGCACCCTGCGAAGCAGAAAGCGATAAGCAGACACAACAGAGCACTCACTGCCGTGTTAAACAGATTTTTTCATTACTGTTCATGAAGTGCTTCCCCCTCCTTCTAAGAACTTCCCAGTTGAAAGCATGTCCTTGTTTGCTTCTAACTTCTCCAACACTTCATTGCTCCCCCCCCAGACAACTCAGTCCTCATAGCTTTGGTGGGACAGCGATGTGCTCACTTTCCAAAGGAGACGGTTATTGTTTCAGGTACCTCACTGCCTCAGTTTAATCATTCCCCAGCTACCCAGCCATGAAGGATCCCTGCTGAACTCTGTTTTTAACAGGGTTTATTCTGACCTGTAAAACCCCACGCAACCCTTATCCCCCCGCCAAGCTTCTCTCAGTGCCCTGAAGCCATCTAACACACCCTATAAACATCTGACAGAAATATCTAAAAAAATCCCACACCAATTACTTTTGGCCATGGTGTCCTTTCCGTTTTACATTCGCATCTTCAAAATTGGCAAGGGGTTCTTCTCATTTTAAATCACTTCTTTTGACCAGTCTTGTTCTTACAACACACCATTTTACAGCTAAGTCTTTCAGGATAACTAGTATTTAATTGTACTCTTTTTGCACTGTTGCCACTTCACCGGAAAAAAAAAAACAATTGCACTTCTTAAAAAACAAACCCACATTCCCCTCGGATGTGTAAGAGCACCATTACTGCTTACATGGTTTATAAGAGCAGGTTATCCCATTTTTCCACTGCAGCAATTTCTTCTTCCACTACTCCTCTGCACAGCGGTCTTCAAAACCTGCAGCCAGTTCCATCACCTCCTTAAGCTTTTGATTATCTTAATCTGGTTTTGACTTCTAAGTTCAAATCCAATTTTCTAATGAATCCTGGAAGCCCTTGGGGATATATCAGTCCTCACACCCACTCTGCCAGTTCACAAAGAGCTTTTCGCTAATATTCAGCTATGTCTCGGCTACGTAGGACTGGGAGCCAGATCTGAAACAAATCTTTGGAGCTTTTTATCAGGTTGATTTAAATCAGTTTGCCACAGCACAGAAGGGGGCCACATGGGTCAGCATGCAGAGCGCCTCAAGTGAACCATCTTACAGTCGCCTTCCCTGCATCATCCAAACATGCTGCTTCTGCTCCAGAGATTCACCTCCAAGGACAAATCACACTGACATCTTCCAAGAAGTTGCTAGATAGAACTTCAAAGCATTTTAAAATTCTGTCTCCAGCTCCAGCCAGGCTTGGTGGGCTGCTGCTTGGTTACCTTGATGCATGTCTTGTGCTCTGTTCAAGTTACTTATTTTGGAAACGAGATCTTTTTGACCTTTACCACTCAAACTTCAGCCACAAAGGCTTTTACATTTAGGGTTTTTTTTGGAGCCTGATGCCCACTGCTTATTCTTTGTAGGAAAAGGAAGTTGCAGCAACTCGCATTTCCCCTGAACATAATCTGACACTAATAGCTTTTTTTAACTCATCATTATTCCAGGCTTTCTTTAGCTACCACTTGACCCAAAAAAAACCATGAGACAAAACTTGACTGAAGGCTGCATTCCCAGTTGATGCTTTTATACATTCTTGGCTTCTTCCTTTTCTTCGGTTTCCCTTTCCCCACTTTTACAGCACAAGACACTCACCCACCTATCACAGACATGCAAACCACTTCAAATATCCTGGCTTTTGAGCATTGCTTTTATTTTGGGGTGATAGATGTGGCTCTACAACAGAGCTTAAAACAACTCTTGCAAAATATTTGTTTATTCCCACAACATACAATGACCTGACAAACTACTTTTTTAGAACTGGAAAGTAGTGAAACATCCAAATCACAACCACAAGTTAGTGGAAATACAAGTTCTGGTTTTGCCTTGATTCACTGAGAGATGGGTCTTTCCCTTAGCAATCAGAAGGAAACAGGACAGGCATACGATCTTCTGCTGGATCTCTCCCTGTTGTCTAAAAATAGGAATACGGTAAGTTTACACACAGAAATCGGCACCCAACAGAAGGGCAGGCATGAAGAGTTAGTGCTTCAAAACTGAGCAATAAAAGGCAGGTAACTCCTTAAATATTCCCACTACCTCTCCTTTTCTTGACATCTCCATGTGCAAGACACACACCCAGCATCTCTGTGGCATTCTTGTAAGCTCGATATTGTTACCTTCCAGTTGCAGCGTAGCAGTGCAGCTGTCTCTGCCCAGACACATTCCTACCTCCAGTCCCACGGAATCTGCAGTTGTCCAGAGAATGGAAGTATTTGGAAACTGCCCAAAGAGACGTGACAACTCAGAAGCAGCATTGTGTGTAGCTCAGGGCAGAAGTAAAAACCTAGGCAACTCACTTGTCATGTAACACAGAAAGTGAGAATTCTCCTTTGAGAATTTCACCTTTGGATGCTCCTAAAGCCCAGGGAGGTAAAGCAACCTGGTATTTGGTG
Organism: Psophia crepitans; assembly: GCA_013399095.1. Lineage (NCBI taxonomy): Eukaryota > Metazoa > Chordata > Aves > Gruiformes > Psophiidae > Psophia > Psophia crepitans. The sequence continues at coordinate 555,888 of VWZZ01007735.1, read as the reverse complement.
GAACGACACAGGAAGTCTTTTCTCCTACCTTGAATTCATCTCACCAACTACTAAAAGAGTTTCCTAACACACAGGCTACACCTTGCGTCTTATAAAAGATCAGTTGAGCTGTAGCTACACAGATTTACCTCTGCTAACTGTGAGACAGAATGTACTGACATAACCTTTTAAAAAAAACCCAAAAAGACTTCAACCAGCAGTTTTTACTTTGCCTTTGCAGCTGGCTAGGAAGCTGGGCCGAGGCACAGTTCTCACTTGGAACCTGGTCTTGTGCTTTCGGGCTTTTCAGTGATTGTTAGGCGCCACAGTACCTCTGCATATCACAGACAGTGCTTGTTTGCACAGTACCATGTCACTCTCCTGATTTGGTGCCAGATCAGGGGCACAGCTTTTATCAGAGGTGAAGACACTTCATGGAAGAAGCACAGGAGCAAAAGTTCTGGTCCATCTCTAGTTTAGTCCCCTCTACGGCCAGCTCTGGGTTCAGCAGGGAGAGAGGAGCCTGGCCTGCTCCTCAGCAATCAGGACACCACACCACAGCTACAGAGCACATACATGTGAGGAAGGAAAGACTTCGCACCATTTATAGCTGTTTGTTTCTCATGCGTAGCCAAGGGAATCCGAGCTCCCTCAACCACACTCAGATTAAGGCCACAGACATAATTACAACAGAATATCCTCCAAGTGCTAACTGCCACCATAGCCAGCCACCCTCACTACCCACAAGAGGTCACTGCTGCTCCAGGCAGTAATAGTTTTCCCTGTTAGCATCGTCTACCATGTGTTTCTTCCCCACATCTGTGTCTGATGAAGGTAGATGGCTCCAACACCAGCAGATGCACCTTGGTCACCTTTTGCCATCCCTGCATCATGCCCACAGCTTAGAAGTCGCTTAAGTAGGAGCCTGGGAAAAAGTAGCGCCTAGTTTCATTGCACCCATTAAAAAAAAAAATAGATGTGTACTGAAATAACCACTTTTTTCTTAAAAAACAAAACAAAACACCATCCATTGGAGGCTCAGTTTGGGCAAAAGCACTTTGAGTTCCTCTCATGGAAGTCAGTACAACTGTTTCCAGTACTCATTAGCCTCTCAAGGCTCAGCCTGGGAGCAGTATGACACCAAACTCCCACTCACCTTCTCAGAGCAACACGAAGTTAAATGCATCATGCATAACCCTTCACTGACACACATGGTCTGCACAGCCTGGCTGTGCCCATGCAAGACACCACCTATATATGAGAACATCTAGCCAAGAATTAACAAACCTGATTCTCTGGAAACAAATATAACTCTGGAATCGTAACACAATAAAAAAAGCTAGCCAACGGTTGTACCAGCACCTGAACTCTTTGTCTCCTGAACAAGAACATTTTTCTAAGTCATCACCTGATCCTTAGGTTCACTGCAGCAGCTGAAAGGAAGCCAGGCTTAAGAGAAGGCTTCTGAGAGAGACAAAAAATCTCATGTTTGTCCTTTGTTGCTTTTTCTAGCATGTGACCAAAAACATTAATAATCTCCATTTCTAACAGCCCTGGCACTGATTAAGGACCTAATCCTTGACTTTATTAACTCCATCTATTCCATTTTGAATAGACACTAACACAGACAGCTTTGGCTGTAGCATTTAAAGACATCTAGGGCTGCTCAAGAAACACTAAAATGGTCACTGACAGCCTTCATAACAATTTCTCAGTAGCTGCCTGCTCTAGCCAACTACTTCAAACAGATTTAGAAGAATCAAGCAAAAAACCCACATAGAAATACATTCCCAATGTATCTACTAAGAACGCTAAGCAACAAGGCAGTCAAATGCAGACGCTATAACCACCACTCATGTTCCTTTTCTTAGAAAAATAGTTTTTAGATATTTGAAAGGTTTTATTTGGCAAACACTGGGGTCAAGACAGCTCCATAGCAAGTGAACCTAGGTGCTACCAAGACAACTAGGGGGAATCTTACATTCACATGTGAAGATTCACGCTGGAAGTGGGCGGTCATTTTACACACAGAGAACAGACTTTCTGGACACAGAACTGCAACACGGACAGAAGTACATCGAGCCAGTAATGTGGAGCTATAAAGGATTTATCCTGACTCTCCTTGTGCAGAAGGCTACAAAGCAAAGTTTCATGGTTTTGTAGCTAGTTTATATTTGTTGTAGGTCCTCTGGAATTAATAGATGCTATATGAATTCCTACTTTATCTTGATTATGCAAGACCAAATACTGTGACTCTCTCTGCTGCTGCCTCTTTGATAATACCTACCAGGCTCCTGCTTCCCACCCCACCCCTCTGTTGCTCGACAGAGGAGCATTCCCTCCAAGGCAGGCAGGTCTGCTTTCAGTGTCCGAGTACTAACTGTGGCACGTTGGCTGCTTCTCCAACCCAGCTCCTTTGATTCCCAAGAGCCCGAAACATGTAGTTCCCTTATCTTCTCTAACCAGAGAACACGACAGGCAACTGTTAGAGCTACAAGCTTCCAACTGGCAGGCTCAGCAGTGGGATAGCAGAATGGCCCCAAGGCCAGCAGAACAGTGTAAAAACCTGCTGGATTGAAAGGAGTCTGGGATTTACGCAGTCTGTCCTGTCTCCAGTGCAAAGCAAAGTGTGTGCTCACAGCTGCTGAAACAGGGCACACTCATCACTTACCAGCAGAGCACTACACTGGATGTTTACCAAACCCAGTGGCTTTTCCTTCCTCCAGGAGAAGTGCTTAGTCATTTCAAGCAGTTTTCCATTAGCATCAAAGATGTGTAGTCAGGCTGCAGAGATCATACAAGAATTCAAGCCAGCAACTCTCAAAAAAGCCACTGGCAATGAGAGGTTTTTGCAGGCAGAATGTAATTAGTTACATGGCTGGAATCAAGCCAGCACAATCAATGAATTAAAGCATGCTCCAAGTGTTGTGCTAGGAGATTAATACAGGGTATTCCTTTACGCTGTGGCTGCATGGAGAAAAATAAAGGTATTAATATTGTACACTCACAATGAAACAGTATGTCACAAACAAAAAATATTACATTTAAGACCTGCTCTTAAGGTCACCCAGGTCAGACTTAACTGTGGCATGGTGGCACTTTGGGAAAGGGCACTTGCACAGAACACAAAGCAGCACTCTTTCACGGCAATCCTTCAATGCTTTTTTAGCCATTCTCATTACCTATAATACAAGTTTATGGACTGCATCTCTTATATTTAGTGGTAGGAAAATAGGCCAAATAGTTGGTTTTTTGGGGTGTAGCTTTTACTGTAAATTGAAAGTATACACTGTACTTCACAACAGAAAGGTCTGCCTACAGCCTGTAGTTTTAACACAGATGAAACAGGAATATAAAATCTAATAATGAGACCCTCAAGTAGGAAAAAAATAGTGAGGCATGTCAGCTTCCCTGGTTACTGAGCTGGAAGCCTCACACAAGTTACTTGAAACAGATGAAGTGCAAAGCAGCAGACAATTCTGCTAAGAGAAAGGGTGCAGCAGAGCCCAGGAGACTATTTCATTGACACAAGGACATTCAACATCTACAGTCCAGAATTCAAATACGACCTTGAAAATGGGTTGTAAAACACCGTATCATAATCTTCATCCTCCTCCTTTGAAGGCAGACATAAAATATTTGTGTTAAACAATTTATGCATTCCCTCTCTCCGTGTGGGTGCTGACTGCTACTACCGTTCACCCAACTAAGGGGTCAGCTGCAGCCACATCCCTGCTGTGGGATGCCAGGACACCACTCGGTATTCAGCGATGTTTGCATCATGCTTGTTTCCCAGGTAGCAAAGAGCACACTTAACAGAACTATTTGAAATAGAGTCCGCATATTTACAGAAACTAGATGGTTTGTCACCACTGGCCATCCCAGTTTAAGCACTACTGCAGAGTTCTACACAGGAAACGTGAAGATCAGAATATTATCTTATAACCTGAAATGAAAACTCACTGATTTTAATAGCACAGGTGAAGCTGCTCAGCAGTTACATGCTAAGGGAGACAGGTCAAGCCCCACACATTTGTCACCCCAACCACATTCCAGTCATCGCATCAGTTCCATTCAGCCAACACCCAGCTCAGACTCAAGTCTGGAGCAGTGGCACTTTGGGAAAGGGCGTTTACACAGAATGCCAAGAGGCACTCTACTGCGATCTTCGTGGCAATCTTCCAATGATATTTTTTAGCCATCCTCATTATCTATAACACACCCTGTTTCTCCCCAAAAAGCCTGAAACTGATGGTCATCTTTGGCTCCATAAAGAGGAAAAATCCAAAATTAAGTCACAGAAAAGTAGTATTTTATCAGGAATTCTGATGCACCAGCTCAAAACATCGGTCTCATGACAAATGCCTTCCAAAGACAGGGATGAAGTTCCAGAAGATTTGCAACAGAAAGACATGATGCTCCCTTCTGGCCACCCATTATCTTCTGAGCACAGAACTTTTACAGACAGCTCATAGAATTTCACAACTCCCTGAAATTGGTGCAATTATGTTCATGGCTGGAAAAAAAGCTCTACAGAAGTGTGGGCAACATCATAGCTGTTTTTTTAAAGGGGGTTGGAGCTCCAGCATCCCTGGATGATGACACCTGCAATGTCTCTGAATCACGACACCCAGTCCATGCCAAGTCTGTGAGGGCCATAAAGAATAAAACACAAAAATCAACCTGTGTGATCAAGATTACTGTAGGCTTTTATCCTCTACGTGAGAGCTGAAAGTTTAATTAAGATTTAGGCAAGGCTTTGCCTTCCTCCAAGGTTGGGGTGCTCTTGCATTTCCTCCCTTAGAACCATCCCATATTATAGATTTGTCTTTTCCATAAATCCTCCTTGTCTCCCTCTTATCCAGACAAGGTAAGTAGTAACGTCTCATTGCATAATTAAAATTTAATTCCTTCTTCCCCAGAAAGTTCCATCAAGTTTTTGGGCACTTGTCTGCCTCCATTTGCAATGCACAGCTGCTGACCAGCACCCAAGAGAAATAGTGACTACAGGCAAGTTACTCCCATGGTGGGTTCAAAGCCAAGCTAGCTCGTCAGCTCTGAGACTGAGGCTCAGATGACTGCTCTAAGACCAGGCCCTTCTCCCAATATCTAGTGTTGCATTTTTGCAGTGTCGTTAACAATAGCTGGTATTTTACTCTCAGGAAGATGTATGTGGAAAGGACAAAGAAAGAGCAAAGCAACTTGCAACATATTTATCTTCTCTTCATCTCTTTTCTCTGATGCTGTGACCACATCAAGCATCCCGTAGCATTTCTCACATCAGCCCTCTGCTCCATCAGACATCCCAAGCTCCAGTGCGACACAGTACACCTGGGCAGCATCCCAACCTGGATCCCCATCCACCTCAAGCCAGGGAGATGAGGCAGGCCCAACAATGTGTAGCACTTCTAGGGCAGTATACTTGCTGATTGCTTCCTTGACTATTGTTCACAACAACCAGCTAAGACACTGCCAAAGAAACACTCACAGCTGGCATCACGCAAGGAGGGAAGTTAGGGCAGGTTGTTCAAGCTCCTCCTCTCTTCTCATTCACAGAAGGCAAGAGTCTGGGGACAAACAAAGAGTCAATGAAGCAACTGTAGTAGTACTAAAGAAAATAGCTTTCAAGGGAGAAGAGGCTAGAACCCATAAATTGACAGTTACCCTGTCCCTTGCCCAAAATATTGATAAAGGCCTCGAAGAATTACAAACATTAACAAGAGAAACCCAGCTTACTTGTCTGCAAACCAGATTTATCTTTGAGTTCCCAAGTTTCACATCACACCATTCAAGCAAGACAGTGAAACAATAAAGTGTTTCCAGGTGCTTAATAGTTTGAGACAAAACTATGTAGGTTCTTGGTGGGTTTACTTGACTGCAGAGCTCTGCTCTTAGGTCACACATATGCTAAGCTAGACAGAAAGAGAACTTGCTGGGAAAACAATCATCTGCAAAACAAAAAAGGGAACCAATACTTATTTGTCCTAAAGCCATTTGACTTTCCTATTATACATGTGGAACAGCCTGAGACACAGAAAACACGGTGTTATCTAGTATTCCTGCAATCCTCAGTTCCTGGAAACACATGAGCATGTGAGAAGAGAGCCTTCAGGGCAAAGCAATTCCTTAACTCTTGCATCATAGCCTCAAAAGCAGGTTGTTACTCAAGGGCCTCTTGTGCAACACTTGAGTATAAAGGTAAAACGTGCTGCATGACTAGAAGCTCACTGACTTTAGTCAGCCTCAAATTTCTTTCAGTGATCCACTGGCAACACAACATCTGTATAACAAGACACCTAAGCCTCCTATTCCCCCTTCTAATGCACCAGGTTACAAATTAAAAACCTAGGTCTTGGTTTGGCCAGCAAAACAGAGCGCTAAGACTCTCGATTCTTTCTTGCTCTCACCCTGAAATGATATTTCGTCTCCCAACAAGTATCAGAAACCTGCCGTCCTGCAGACAGACATGAGCACCAACTGAAAGGCAAGAATTCCAAACTCCTGGCTATCACTGACTTCAGAATGGCCAGCATTTGGGAGTGTATTTTTTTTTTCTACAAGACATACCGTAACCCAAAACAAACCTGTTTGGTTTATTTCAAGAGTCATGAGATAAAGTTCAGTGACTTATTGTACAGGATGACAGTGCAGGTGATGGAAAAAGCTCAGCGTCCTCCATACATCATATATCATCACAAAGGTGAAGAGAAGTGCTCTAACTGCATGGCAATCAAACCAGTACAGCAGAGAACAATAATACCCACCAGGCATCGCGATAACAGAACAAGGGCTCCATTCCCCGTGTCCCAGGAGACAGCGCCAATTAATCAACCAATCACTTCTTGACTGTAACCTTTTCATCCTGAGGAAAAAGCAAACAATTCCAAAACATCAAAATCAAGACGTGACAACAGTACCCACCTTTCTTGCCCTGAAAACGTGTCCCGCTCTGAAACTAGCTGTCTTGTTTAAACAATGACCTAATCATCCCTCCAACAGTTCCCATCAGGATCAGAACAAACCAGACTATCTCAAAGGCAATTAACAGGTCAGGGACAAGCACAGCTACAGGAGAGCAAAACAATCTGGTACGGAAGATACTACTTCATCTTTCATCCTCCTCTGGGGACACGAGAGACTGCAGAATTGCAGTTTTGGGAACTGTAAAACTCTCCTTTGAGCCACTAAAAATTAAGCACGACAGGGCCAGGGAAAAGACGACACTTTGGGGAACAACCTCGTGTCTATACAGCAGGACAGTGATCCTGCTTTTAATTTTCCAAATCATTTTAATTCCCCTCTGCTGCTTGCTACCTATAGGAATTCCTAGTGCTTTAGGAAAGGAGGAAACAAGTTTAAAGGAGGAAACTGTTTAACATTTTGGGAGAACATGGAGCAGCAAAACCACCCTTGTATTCAAGTCTCAAGAAGGGCAGCCCCAAAAAAACACATGTCCAATACCCACAGGAGAAGAGAGGGAGTGCCACGTGCCACATCAGTACTGCTCAGCTGGTCCAAACAAATCTACTCAAGCCTTCAGCTGCAAGGAGCCAGCATCTTAGATGCAAATCTGTGTCTCAGCTGGATCTAACCCATTGAGACCTGCTCCTGGCAGCCAAAGATCTCAGGGATTTTTGTCTTGCTATCACCAAGTGGTAGGAAATTCTAGACAACACATCAAGGATGGACATCAGTGCATGGGCAGCACCCTCACACATGTCTTGCAATTCCATGAACTCAAATGTGTCTGACACTAAAAAATATGTTTCATCTTACAAGTACTTGATCCACAAGGGCAGCTCCAGAACAATTGGCTTAGGACAGCATCGGCCCACTCGCACACCACCGCATACATGCCAGACTGAAGTATGTGAAACAGGAAAGAACAGATTGACAGAAAAACAGACTGTCAGACAAGTGTTCTATAAATCTAGACAATATTTATTAAATTAGTGCAGCTCATTATGGTTTTTATGGTTCAATCTAAGATGTTGAGTGAATGGGGAATGCTGTACTAGGCACAGATGAGCAACTTGGGAATAGCTTTGAAGTCTTACAAGGAAACCAAACAATTTAGCTAGCTTGGAGGCAGAAGGACCTGCGGAAAGGTGCTGGCCAATAAGCTGAGCAACTTTTCCCTTTCTGCAGCTTGTCTAACAGCAAATCCTTTTCTCCTCCCTTTAGTTCAAGTACCTGGCAAATTCACTGTGATTGTGCATTAGTGGAAAGCATTCCGCTTTAGGGAACCGTCTACAAGGAATTAGCCAACAAAGAAATCACTGCTATAACACAAGCAGCTGATGGGTGTGGAGGATGGAAATACTCTCCTGTTACAGAAATACTGCATTCCAAGAAAGGTAGAGAGTCCTGCCAGGTAAGACTTGCAGTAATCATTTTGTCATCACCAAAATATGTGATACCATGAGCTTCAGTTAAGCATATTTGTTTCAAGTTCATTCCAGTATTGTCTCATTCTCCTATTATCAACAAATGGAGTTTTAAGCTATGACTGACCTAGTCACAAGCCTCGAGCTACCACCTGAAGAACTACAGCAAGTTTCTCTAAAGATTTGAACAACTCCTGCCAGAAGCCTGATGCAAAGGGATCCTCTGCCAGTGGAGGCTTCAAATACTTCCTGTTCCAAGGCAAAACAAAACTGGATTTTCATCTGTGAAATCTGTGGGTGAAACTCAGCAACAGGAGAAAGATGAAGTGACAGTTTTCAAACTTCAGATTTAGGTTGGAAGAGACTCCTGGATATCAGCTAGTTCAACTGCCTATTTTAAACAAGACTAAGTTCAAAACTAGATCAGGCTGCTCAATTTCTTTTATACAGGCTGGTTTCACCAACCCTGTCTATTTCTAAGCCATAGCATCACAAGTAACATATCGCTGAGTCTAGCATGCTTACTAAGATGAACCGGCATCCCAGAGAATAACTACCTTAAAGCTGTACCAACTCACTGGTGGTAGTTGCAGAGCAAGAAAGAATTCTCTCCCTTCTCCCAAAGATTATGTCAGTCTTTCCTATTATGAACCTTCAGGTAGGAGAGGAAGTATCCTGCTTCTCCAAATGCAGCGGGTTTTCCTGACTTATAACCTTACAGATAGATTTGCCTTTTTACGTTAAGAATACTGATCAATTCTGACTTTGATACAAATCCTGTGATATCTGGATCCTGGGTTTTGGTTTAGTCTTTTAAAAAATATTTCAAACTAGTGCTGAATTATCTGATCTTCTACTGCAACTCCTGTGATAAGCTACCAAGTCTACCAGAAAATGGTTCTAGGCTATGACTCTTGGCAATGCTTATTAAATATTGTTATTATCATACTTTTCCTGCCACTTTCTTCTCCTCCAAACTCCTTATAGCTCCCCAATTACCCAAATACAGGACACAAGCTGCTTCACTCCTGTTTGCCTTTTTTATTAATCATACAGCAGAAACGTTCTCATGAGATGAACTGACACGACCCTAGATAGGAAAGATATTTACCAGTTTTACAGTTCTGTGGCAGGAGATGATCCAGCTGGCCGTGGTGCCCAAATTCATCCATCTAAGCTCCCAAGTGACCCCAGCTTCTGCAGCTAGGCCTGATACACCGCAAGCAAGCTGAGCCCAGGCTCCAGAGAGGTGCAGGCACCTGCTGCATAACTCAGACTCGCTGCAAACTCCGACTGTTCCGGCTTTCTTGATGTAGCCATGACTCCACCCCACATACTGCCACCACTCCTGCAGGCCAACCTCACGGCTAATAAGGAAATAGGACAATACCTTCGCGGTGAGTCACAGGCAGTCTAAAACAAAGCAGAACTATGAGGAAAGAATAGACAGGACTAGCAACTCCCTTCTGTAAAACACAGTAAAACAGGCAAAAATCATGCCAGATAGGTAAGTGACAGAATGTCAGAGGAAAACAGAGTCCTAGTCTGAGGCTGGTCAGCATTTCTACCTGTAGGACAGCTGCATTCCTAACCCTACGGATTTCCAGCCAGCCACTCAGCTCAGAGGGACACGGCCATTTGGGTGACAAGCTATTTTTGTCTTGTTGCAGGTGACAAGTGCAAAAGCAGCAGCAGTTTTGCAGCCACGGGATCATGTTGCAGGTATAAGCCAAATCAGCTCTCGGTAGCTTCTTTCTATAAACTTTCCTGCACTCCAAGCAGCACAAAAGCTCTCAGATATAACAGGGAAAATTCAGGAAGGAGTTCAGGTTACTGCATTACTGAGACCTGCAGGACAGCTGTGTCCATCATTCAATCACCTACCCCAAGAAATAGAGACACAAAAATTCTATAAAACATGGTACAGTTAAGGATACCATGGAGAAAACCTAGAGCAACTGCCTCCTCCCACCCCTTACAAGGCATCATGTTTAAAATCTACCACATCTCACCCAACTGAATCTTCATTTGAGATCTCACTGGGCCTGGCCAATATCACTGTCTTAAGCAATATTAAATCCCCACATCAAACCAAGGCAAAGCCCTGAAATTAATACACATCACTTACTGATTTTTTTCTACATACTGTGCAGTGAGACACATGCACACACAGAGTACACCGCTCACGCCTTCCTCCACAGTAAACAATCAATTCTTTGTCAGATTCAGTGCAACTTCTTCCATTCTTTCAGATTTCATTTCTACTTTTACACGAAGACAAGCAAAAAAGCCCTCTGCTTTCTGCATTCCAGTAAACTGTTCTTCCCCTTGTCATAACATCATTTAACAAAGCTTTCACTACCTTTTTCGCCCTCTTCTCTCCAAATGAGTTCAGAGATGTCCACCAGCAACACTCTGAATGCAAGTTCTTTAAGGTATTCCAGTCTCAATGGCCAGAAGAGCACCCAGCACTTGTGCTACCAAGCAAGCAGAGGCACCTTCGTATTTCACACATTGAACTTACTGCATATTACCTCTTCCCCTTACACAATTCCCTCCCCATATCTTATCTAACTTCCATAAGACACACAGTCAGACTGAACTTCACCACCTAACGATTTAAGCAAAAGCAAAAATATTCTGTTAAGCCTCCTCTGTAGTCATTTGTCACATACTGTAAACATTGGCTCTCCCCTTGTAGCATCTTCAAGAAGGTCTTCAAGGAGTTGTCATCCTGGAGCTTACACAAACGACTCACAGTTCTACTAGCAGCTGAGCTAGCTACTACAGCTACAGAAATGCCATTGATTTTTGTGTAGACATGCCACAGACAAAAGTACTTTCCAGCAGCAAGTTGTACAGAACAGTAAAGCATGGTGGACAGCCCCATCCAAGGCTGCAACGCTGCCGTAGCTCGTGGAAGCAAGGCTACCCCTTTTCCTAGCTGGCTCCACGCTGCATCAGACAGTGTAAGCCAAGAACATCAGGCTCTTCAGGGGTTCTGCTGATTCAGTGCCTTGGGAGGAGACTGGGCAGAGTCCAGTGCATTGCAGATTTCAGAGGACTGCAAGCCACACGTAAGCACCCATGACTCATTACCCAAGCAATGCGCAGCATTAGCCGTAGATCATAAACCCAGGGTCCTAGCTGTCAGTAGCCCCCTGTCTACTCTAGCATGTCAGTCCAAAAAAGAAAAATCTGTGGTTTATAGCCTAGAATGGGCCTGGAAAAGACCAGTTTATCCAACCCAACAAGTTCCTGACCTGTCCCCCCAGTTCAATCTTCTGCGACAGAGGACATTGCCAGGTTGATTCATAGCAGAGATTTTACCGGCACAGCAGTTCTGTCCTCCGCTTGTTAAGCTCAGGCTCCTCCTTTATCAGGACTGAGGGATCTTTACAGAATCTCCTTCTGGACAGGGCTCTCTCCTTTCATGCGAGGCCAGATGCACCCATTTGTGCATCTTTTGAGGCAAAGCAAGAACAAGTATCAAAACAGCATCTGCTGCCTGCACAGCTTCTCCCCTGGTCTGAGCTGCATTTGGGAAATTTACATTTTGATGCCCACTACTGCTCAGTCAGCCACTCACCACAGTGGCCAGAGAACTTGAGTCCCATGCACCACTGGCTGAAGTTGCCACCATCCTTTATGCTGAGACATGCTCAGCATGCACCACCAAAGCATACAGGGAGATGTGAACATCAGGATTGTTATCAGCATGTTATTTGGCCTTCCTATCTGCCCGAGATGAGATACACACGGTGACACCAAAGCTGGTGAAAGGGCAGTAGGACACCTGCAACATGACGAGGAAAGTTACCCTCAGATGCTCCTCAGAAGCACATCTTCCTCCCCACAATTTGCTTGCCCAAGGGAAACAGTGTCAGATGTGCTCCTGCATCTCGCTTCATTCTCAGGTGGCTTCGGAGGTGAATAAAGCCTGCATTTCACAAAACTTGACATGGGCTATATCTAGTTGTGCAGGAGATTAGGGTATCATTCCTTGTACGATGCATTTCAATTAATTATGAGTGCATTGCAATATTTTAGACAAGGTAAGAGTCTTACATCTGAGCTGCCTTCCTTGTAAAGAGGAGTAACAGTAGACCCCCATCACCAGGAAAGAACACCTACAGGAAGGCTGGAGTGAAAAAGATTCAAACTCCATTTTCAGCAATATAAAATCTGTTTACTCTAATTCCTCTTACCAAAAACCTTCTCCTGTCCACTGGGTGAAGAATCTTGTTTCAGAGAGAAGGTTGTTTCAGACAGGCTGGGCATAGTTTTGATGCCTGGTCACTGCTCCTACAATACATCTGAATGCAAACAAAAAAATACATGAAACTGAAGGCTTGAATTAGAGTCCCATCCCATAGTTGTATAAGCCCCTTGACCTGAGCCTCTCTTTGGAAACAAAACAATGGCTCACATCTTATTAACTTCTCTCAATTTGCATTAAGAGATGATCTGAATCAGTCACTGGAACATTACTGGTGTTCTACATTCAAGACACAAGGAAACACAGATTTGCCTACAAAATGGACTAGCAAGTTTCATCATACACCCGATGAGATCCCAGTCACAAGGAACCCAGCTGAGGAGAGGTACTCTCCATCCAGCTGTAGAGAAAAAGCAGAAGTAACTTTTTTTTAATAAAAGGACTGACATCTTTTCAGCAAGAAAGCACTGATGTTTTGTTTCTCATTTAACCATCTTTCTTCCAAGGTCACAGCACAAGTAAGTGCAAGGAAAAGATTTTTCAAAATCTGTACTAAAAATCCTCTAGTTCCTCCCTGCTTTGAGACAAGGTACCTGTAACCGAGATGTCAATAGGTCAGGACAGAAAACAGTTCTCTTCTCATTACTGGTATGAAATCGGCTATTGCATCACTTGTTACAAGCCTGCCCATCCTCCACGACACAGAACAGATTGAAGTACTAGAGAATACGACTGGTCAGCCAGCAGCAATAGACAACTCATAAGCTACATAAACTACTGTTTTCTGAGGAGTTTTTCCTTTCCCTCCCTAAAGCTTATCCATAGTTCTGTCTAGACAGACATTTTTGTCAGCCTTTTTAAAAGTGAGAAGAATGTTGAAAAGCCCCACAAACCTAGTTTTAGAAAATCTCAATCTGGAGTCAAAGGGACAAAGCAAGAAGCACCCCTAGCATTACTGCAAAGCCAGTGGAGTTGCCCAAGCAGTGACTTGAGCCTCATGTTACTGCTCCAATATTGCTCACCCCTCTTTTTTTTGTCTCAACTTTCTGAGCTACTGAAAATAGGTCAGTTAACTTTCTCTTGGGAGATAAAACACAGTGTGAGACAACAAGACAGAAGGGTGGTCACCAGACCAGCCTGTACTCAGCATCCTTGGGTCAGGTGCAGCAAGCAGAAGGGAAGAAAAAAAGGAGCTTCATTATTTAAGTATCTTTTGCCCCTCTTACCCTGTTTAGAACTTAGGCTGAGTAGGTCACTTCACAGAGCTCAGAGCCAACAGTTTCACAGTGCACATGGCTCTGTTGCATTCATTAGGTGTGAAGCAGAGTCCTGACCCGCAAGATGCGTTACTCTGTTAGACTAGAGGTTCTTCAAAGAACAGTAGAGCTGCAGCCTGACCCATGTGCCCACTGGAACTGTCAGTGTTACAGGGTTCAGTCAATCTGAAACTCCCTGCAGCTGCCTGCAAATGTAAACACACATACCAACGTAACTTCTTGCTAGAATGGTGCACCCGTAGCACTACTAGTTGCCAATACCATCAAGGGTAGAGGCAAAGGAGACAACAGAAGAGAATGGCATTTATCATAACCAAATATCACATTTACATTCAGGTCCTGCAAAATAACCCTTATCTCTGGTCTACTAAACAAAAAAGCACCTCTCACCACTTAAATTACGAAGCCAGTTAACCAAACTCACCCTCAGTAGGGGGGAACTCCAGAACACTGTCATATATACAGATAACAAAATACCAGAACAGACTGGACAGATGAGGGGTGGGTTGTTTGCAAATGAATACATTTTAAATCAGAGCTGTCAGAGGTAAGCATGGGTAGGCCTGTCTTCAAAATACAGAAAACTATATTCATTCACCCCACCTGCTCTGCTGAGATGTCCCTGGAGAGTAGCAGGGGAAATGACACCAAACCCTGAGCCCAGAGGTGTGCAGGTATAGACTATTAGCTCTAATGGACTGGTACATACTTCCCTCTGATCTGAAATGACTCCTAGCATCTTCTTCAATTTTTATCTGAGCTAGCCCTTACTAAGTAGTGGAAAGGCTCATCTCCTTCGTAATGTAGCAGTTACCTGGGTAAACCCATTGGCAGTTTGCGCAGACACCTGAAGCCTCATGATGAGCAGCTGAGTGATGCATAGGGCACGCAGATGGAGGCAGAGCCAAGCTTCACTTTGCCGGTGTTCAGGAACACTGATCGGGGACAGTGGGGAACAAAGCCAGGCACAGCAGAAAGGAGCCTTCTTCCAGCGTGAGCACCAGGGGATGCCAGCGTTTGAGCTGTACTATTTACCCTTCCCATTACAAAATGAATGTGGAGGCAAGGTTTTGAGGCAGGTAATGACACTGGACATAAGATGGAGAGGACAGTTTGTGCTGAGTGTAGGAGAGGGGGATAGCTGACAGCTCCTTGCAAAGAGCACAGAATTAAGCATTCAGCTTCCATGTTCCCCTACGTAAATGCTAGGCACAACGATGAACCAGAGTGGCTAATACCACGTTAATTCAGTTACCTTGTTGCCTGCATGTAGAAGCCAGATGATGAACTCACCAGGATCACTTACTGCTCACTAGACTCAAGCTGCTATGTAGCACCCTCAGCTTTCCCTGTACAGCTGCAGCACATTCAGATAGTGTGAGCACACAACTGCTTTTTAGGGGTGCTGTTACTGTCTGAGTCCCTCAAACTAGGCACTCACCAGTATCCCCAACTCCAGCGTGCATGTGTGTGCCAAGGGCTTAAAGGAAGGGGGCTACAGAAGATGAATGAAAAAAGGAAACAGAAACACCCTTTACCCCAATGTGACAGACTAGCAAGGGCAGTTACTCTAACCTTCTCCTACCTGACTTAAGACCTCTGAAAGCTTACACATCTGTACATCCCCGCAGAGCCCACCACCACTGTCCACACACAGCCCCACTCAGACACAAACAGGCTCTGCAGAGAAGCTGGCAGAGTGTAACACACAGCTTACGTACATAACAGTACCTCTGCAGGCACAAGTACAAACACAGACTGCACTTACCTGGAGGGACAGGGACGGACAGAAAGGCTCCAGTGCAGCAGATCGCAGCCGGGTCTCTCAGGGAGGGCTCGCCAGCAAAGCAGCTGCAAGTCGCAGAGTCCGATCGTCTTTGATCCACTCCGGTCCCTGTGGTTGCAGAGACAGGGGCAGGCTCAGGCCTGAACAAGCCCAGACAAGCCCAAATGAAGGCTCTTCCTGAGCCTGCCCGGATACAAGAGGAGCCAGCCCTCCCAAGAGGAGCCAGCCCTCCCGATGTCAGCGCTCCGTACCGCGGGCTGTCTCCCACGGCCCGCAGCCTGGTCAGCACACATCTATTTGTGACAATGCAGGACCTAATTTCTTCCTTCAGTGAAGCTGAAATACACTGAACGGGATCACTTCAACTTCAGCACACTTGTGCCAGGGCTGAAGTTAGTAATGTTTCACTGAAAGAAGCCCACATTCAGAAGAATTTCTCCAGGATTCTTCCTGGCAAAGGGATGTAACCCACAACTTTGCAATCACAGAGGCTCCAGTAACTGTGGGGAAAAAAAAAATAAAAATCAAGCTGGCAGCTGAGAGGCATGCTGCAGCACTGGCATCAGAAACCCAACGGTGCAGGACCCCAGGTTTGAAATGTACACACCAAACCCACCCATCGGGGTCTGGAGGCTTTCCCCCTGCCAGCCCACACAGCTTTAGTGCACCCATCCCAAATATGCTCTCCACCTCCCACCCCCAAATACTAATTTTATTACAAATGCTAGGGCTGCAGAGGGAGGCTAAGGCACCTCATTCATTCTCCAGAGAAGCACTTAGTGTGCACACAGCTAATTAATAACAAGACCTTCAGAGACAGAACTGCAGCAGCCTCTTCCTCACTTACACAATGCAGATATTTTTCCTCTCTTTTGTATTGCTGAGCGCTCACATTTACTATTCTTAATAAAGCTGCAGGGACAGATCCTTATTTTGGCACAGCACAAGCTCAGAGCATCCCTTCTGCATTACTGGATGACTCCACTGTCACCTACTTGAGAAAATACAGAGTTTGGCTCATTAAATCCAGCCATAACATAAAACACCCGCACAAAGTTAAACCAAACTTGCAGGTTTGGGGTTGTTGGGTTTTTTCCTTTTAAATAGATTTCTATACAGACCACCCAATACTACAGCATTTTTCATTTAACAATTAATAGAACCTCTCTGAAGTTCCCAGAGATCAGACTAACCACACTGAGGCTGTGCCCTGCCCCTGCAGCACATGGCACTTCCCTCCTCTGCTTTCCTCCAGGTGCCCTTGCTCCCCCGCCATGATGCAGCTGGGGGAAGGAAAGGGGGTCAGGATGCACAGTGGGATGGGAGAGAGTGGGATAGCTGACAGCTCCAAAGTACTCTTTCTTTTATAAAATACATTTCCATAAAAAATATTTTAAAAGTAAACCAGCCTTATGCACAGACTTCCCTAAGCTTGTATTACAAGGGAGTTGTGGCGAGCTGGGGGTCGGCCTCTTCTCGCAGATAACTAGTGACAGGACTAGGGGGAACGGCTGCAAGTTGCGCCAGGGGAGTTTCAGGTTGGAGATGAGGAGAAATTTCTTCTCAGAAAGGGTGGTTGGGCCTTGGAACAGGTTGCCCAGGGAAGTGGTGGAGTCACCGTCCCTGCAGGTGTTTAAGGAAAGGTTAGACGCAGCACTGAAGGACATGGTTTAGTGGGTAATAGGTGGTGGTGGGGTCGGTTGGACTGGATGATCCTTGAGGTCTTTTCCAACCTTAATGATTCTATTCTGTTCTACAAGGGAATGAACCCTTCCCTCCTTTCCCCGTCTCCCACTCGGGAGGGATGCGGAGCACACTCCCCCAGAAGGGAGCACGAGTTGAACAGTACTAACAGCAACAGGCAGCTAAAAGGGCCGATTCTGCATTTGCTCACACAATTCATCAGCACTCTCCTGCTCCACGAGACTGAGGTTGCCACCTTACTCAAACCTCAAAACTGACAGCTTTCAAATATAACTAGAAAAACCAAAACCCAACAACTTCTGAACAGCCTTTTTTTCCCCTGACATGCAACAGTGGAAAACCCTTTGCAGCCCAGGAAATCCCATCTTTTTTTGCACCCAGCACCCTTCACAAATCCCATCTCCTAATATCAATTCAGAGTTTGATGCAGAGGTTGGCTAATTTGTACAAATAACATATTTCAAGTCTCCAGTCTTCTGGAGTCTCTGCATTTCATTTTACACAGGAAGCACATGTAAAAGCTACTACATGAAAATACAAAAGGAAGTGTGAAAACCATGTTCAATCCAGATGGCAAATTATCTATCATCTCTGCCTTTAAGCTAATAGTTCCCATGATTTGTATAAGAACTAAGAGATTAATTGCTGAGGTAGCCACAGATGGCAAGGGACTGTATCCCTAACTTAGGAAGTGCTCAAAACACCTAAGTTTTCACAAAACGCAACGTGTTATGTACCAAAGCGGTCCTCTGGCACTGAATTGAGAAAGCCTGTTACAGAGGAGGAGAAATGGAGTCGGTGACTCAGCTAAACTCTACCCACGCAGACCAGGATGAGAGAAGGCCCTTTGAACTGCATGTTTCTAGTGACTCTGGATTTGTCCTTATGCCCATTGCTTCTCATAGTTTCCTTCTTTTTCTCCCTGTATATTGCAGGGCTCCTTTTAGATCATGCTCCGGCCCTGAAAAGCAGGAAAATCTGGAGTAAAATGAACATGCCCCCCATCATGGCATAAAAGGGAACAGTAACTAAATTTATGAAAGGTGGCCTGAAGGAACCAGCTTGCACAGAAACAGCTTGGATGAATTTCTACTTGTGTGCATGAAATTACTGCTCCCCTCCCCATTCATTCAGGCTTTGTGATTCCCAGCCCACCACCCTCTTCAGCCCGGAGCAGCCCTACATCCTTGCAACACACAGCATTGCTGCTTGCCTGAGTAGGGATGCTCTCCAGCATGAGAGGCTCCCCAGGCAGGTACCTGTGACCATGCCCATCTCCACACTTGTTTCCACACTGCTGGTGGATTCCTTTGGGTTGGCTTTATGGTACCAGCACAAGTCAGAGCATGCCTGGAAGCTCCCTTTAAAAGCAAGGTTTGAAGGCAAATGCTTGAGATTTGCCAAGTACAGGTGGGTATTAGTCTGACAGACCCCATGCTAATTTAATGGCTGGAAATACATTCCTATTGACTGTTGGGCAGGACCACCACAGGAACAATTGGATTTTTGTAATTTCTCAGACACCTGAGACTTTACAGTTGAACAGAAGGATTAAGCTGAATGACCTTGTTAAGTGTACACATTTGGAAGACAGTAATCCAAGGCTTCCTACAGGTACCCTGGCACCATCACTTCAGGTTTTTTGAAGAAGGACTGGCATCCTGCCCTACAAGGGGCAACTGCTGCCTGCAGCCTGCATGGGCTGTCACCACTTGAAAACCATGATCCCATCCAAAGCTGATTAAGGATGGGTCTCTAATGAAAGCTCTCCAGAGCATGGGAACAGCAACTAGCAGCTGAGCTACTCTTGCTGTAATTTCAGCTCAGCTTACTCTTGCTGAGGTTTAGGGCTCTACTGACAGTTGGGGAGCACTTGAACTGGTATCACCGATACCCTTATGTCTGAAGGCAGCCTGGTTTAGCAGTAACTGATTACAGGGTAGGAAGCTCTTCCCAAAGAGAAGTGCTGGATGGTGCTGCTTGTTCTTTACAGCAGCAGAGGGAGGCAGAAAAGTCAGTGGCTAAAAGTCAGTGCCATAGGTTGAGCTTAAACTAAGCAGAGACCACCTTAGGGACTGAAACTCAGTACACAAGCAAATGGTGGATTGTTTTATCTTCAGATCAAGGTGAATCATCTTTCTGACATTCTGGTTCAACCCAGCAATCTAGTAGACCGAAGGAATTATCATTGCTTAGTTGTCAGATTCCTTCAATAGATCTCTTCTGTCCTCAAACTCTAGGGAACTATGAGCTGAATGAGATTTTACTTTAACTCACATTTTACCTTCACAGTTATCCTTAATCACAGTATCATGCATTAGTTAAAGCTTGTATTGTATACAGATATTAGGAGTAAGTTTTAATGCCAAATTTAAAAAAAACCAAACACACATGCACAGAAAAATTACCTACCATCTTCACTGAATGTCAGCTTGTTGATCTCCACCCTGCAGCCAAGACTTCATGACCCCAAAGTTACCACTTCACCTACCAAGGGTAAAAGAGTATTCTCAAATAATGTGGAAGAAAATAGTAGTCTCAGCACCTCCTTTAAGGCCCCAACTACTCCCTATCCATTCCAACCCTTCCCCTCAATGGTACCACTACGAAGGCAGGTTCTTGAACACTTACACCAACTGGTTTCTCCTCTCAAAAAATATCATTTTAACATATAGATAGCAAAACTCTCGGTAAACATGGAAGAAATTCAGTCTTTCCCCAAAGTACATGTTTCCAGACCTCCGTTGCAAGGGTAGATAGGCAGAGGACTTTGTAGCTATCCACTTGTAATGAGCACAGGATCCAGTTACCTCAACTGCAGCAAAGTGGCCTGTTAACAAGGAACAGAAATACTTTATGTACAACACTAGTTGTTGTGTTTGTTATATAAATAGTGTGTCCCTGCCTAACAGGCCCTTTTACCTTGTATCATGAGCATTTCCCAGAGGCTAAGTGAAACATGACTGACACATAGCCCAAGGTCTTCATACAAACCTGACAAACCTCAATAACCTGTTTTAGGTCTTTGCGGAAATACCTTGGTTAACATTTAAGTTGGGAAACTTCAGCAGCAGTGAATGTGGAAGGCATCCAACTGCAGCGTCATATGTTTGAACAAGTTCCCTTTGCTTAGCTAAGGGAATGCCATGCTTCAGCAGAGCTGGATTAACTGTATGTGTGGTCAAGATCCCAGCCTGTGTTAACAGGAGTTAACACCACAAATATCAGCTCGCACTGAGGGAGTTAGCCTGAATCAGCTACCTCTTATATACCATAGTGTAAGAGTATGAAGGCACATTTCACCTACCAGCTCAACTTGAGATAACATGACTGGGGGCTGAGTATATCATTACTTCACTCTTGAAGCTAGCTCTCCGCTTGAGTTTTCACTTGCGGCAACCAGATGGACAAGGGCCCGAGACTAAGACGCATCAACCACCTGGAACCTGAACATAAGCATAAGAGGAGTTCTCAGGCTGCTAAAGGAGCACAAGCTGTGATGAACTCGCTGGACTTAAACTCAGGTACAGGTCCAGCTCCCCTCAGCATCTCTGCAGATACTTTCTCACTAGGCTGTTTTCTGGCAAGACTGTTGCGGACATACATGCCGGTACATGCGTATGCTGTACAGGCCAATTACAGCTAATGAGGTGGGGATAAAGTCTCTTCAGTTGCACAAGTGTAAACACAGAGCAAAGTGACTAGCAACGAGTGCAACTACTCAGCAAATTCTTGGGTTGCTAAATTATTGGTGCTCCCACTCATCTTGGCAAATCCAAGTTACCACTTTCGCAGCCACGTGAAGGACCCAGGTCCTTCCAATCCTGAATCTAGCTTTCGTAGTGTCTGGATTGTCCTTTAGCTGTCACATTCTGCAAGTATACCTGTCAATGCTGGGCTTTCCTTTTGCTTTGCATTTAAGGGGAAAGTAACTTGAACAACTGCTGAAGATCTGGCAACAAGAACAGAAAAGCCCTGAGACACGAGGCTCTGCAGAGCTCGGTGAGCCTTCCCTGCATGGCTGGCAGGTTGTCAGGGATCCTGTACAGCCCAGGCTGCTGGCAGTGCTCTGGTTATGTTTATATCACGTCACAATTGCCAAACAGAGGTGCTGTGTTTGAAGGGAAAAGTGAAGACAGTGGGAGGAATAAAGTAAGTGTTTCAGTAGGCACTGTGAGGATTTGTGAGGGCACATTTTGCGCAAGAGGGGAGAAATATCTTAAGATAAAGGAAAGACCTCACAGATAATGATCTAATATACAAGCTACTGCATACCACATGCCAATTAGCCTCTCCTGCCTGTGCACAGCAACTCAGATCCAGTTTTGTATCCCACACTGCCTGTCTTAACAGCCAAAAACCCAGCTAGACATTGCCAAAAGCATCATTTTCCAGAAGCTCCTGGTCTCCAAGAACACTGGCAAATTCTTTCCCAAACCATTTTGTGGGTACAACAGCCTGTGAACATTCCCAGTGTTTGCAGAAAGAGCAAACAGAAGCATAGCAATTAGTATACGGAATCCTACCAATTCAAGGAAAGGCCAAGGGATGACATTCCAGGTGATTATGTTTCCAGTGGTGACTGAAACATCTCACTGCTCAAACTGAATTGTCTTATTCACTCTGACAGTCTGTTTGGCCCTGCTCAAACATGTACCAGTTGCAAAATCAAGTTTTTTCTTTCTTAGTAAGATTCTCTCTCCTCCCCATCAGATAGAAACCACAGCAAGGACACACGTGCCACACATCCCACCCCCCCAGATCTCCATGGTGCACAGGAGATGGCACCCAGTTGGAACTGCCAGGTGTAGGTACACCTCACACCGACATGGTTTGCAACCGCCCCGTTAGAAAGGACCTGTACCATCAATGGACTGAGACACACTGATGTTCACTAGGCTGCAAAAGCCCAAAGCTGAGGCACTTTGACATATTCCATTTCTTCTCTGCAATGTGAAAACCTGTTCCTGTAAGTCTTGGGGAAAGAATGCTACAGAGACCACAGCAGTCACGTTACTCCTCTAAGCAGCGGACGCCTCTTCAAACAGCCGCTAATCTCCTGGACTGTCGCTCCTCCCCGGTGTCACACCCACAAGAGCAGGGCCTGGATGGCCCAGGGATTCTGCACACTATTTGATGGAAGAAATAAAGAGCAGCGAGCTGGAGACTCTGCTTCGGATAAAAAAAAGTCAAGATGACAAAAGACAGACTTGTACCAAGGTCATAAGAGCAAAAAGTCACAAGAAAATTAAGTCATTCAGTCTGCTCCCTTGGGCTGAGTTCACCAAGTTCATCCATCAGCATTTCCACTGCTTTCTTAGCATTTCCACCAGTGTTTGACTTACCTCCCTCAGAAAAGCAGGGTCTCCATCAATCCCTTGTGTGGCTTTGCCTCAGAAAGGGAAGATGTTTCCCCAATTCGCTCGTTCAATTAATCTCAGAGGCACAGACCAAGCCTTAACATTTGCTCTGTCACGAATCTGGTAGGGACTGAACTAAGAATAGTACCCAAGGTGAAGGACAGAGCTTCTAGTAGGATTAGCTGGTGCAATTACAGGTAGCAAATCCCTGCTACTCAAAGGCTTTATCGTTAAGCAGCAAGAGAAATACCTCTTTTCTTGGTGAGGTGGTGTTTGTTTGTAATGACACCACGAGAGCAGCTGAAGGCTGCGTGGCTGCACCTCGGTGTGCGTCTGCCTCCCTCTGCCGGGAGCAGGCAGCAGCCCTGAGGGACACCTGCCCTCTCCCTGCCTGGTCCTGCCCAGGGAAGGGCAGCTCGGAACCCGTTGGGTGGCACTGCACAGTGCAGGCATGGAGGACAGTACCGCAGCAATCCAAAGCTTTGGAAAATAACGCACATGGGTGTCCGCAGTAGCAGCCAGGAGGGACACAGGAGGAGAACCTGGGGAACAGAAGCCAGCTTTAAATCAAGCTGTGCGGGCACGCAAGCGCCACTTCCACAGGCATAGCTCAAGTGGCTATTTTTAGCTAGTGTACCCTGAAAGTTGTTTACACACCTAAACACACCAATACCACCAGTAACATGGCTGGAGTTGAGCTTTCTTACCAGAAACACTCATCACATGTAAATCTGAGTCAGTTTCCTAAAATAGAGAGTCTGTAAATAAACATCGGCTAAATATTTATAGCATTAACGCTACCTACCAACACAAATACAGTCAGCACATGATGTATTCAACTCGGGTGTTACACAGGAATGGTCAGAATAGAGAAAATTTTTACACTGCAACTTTTTTCCACATCTGTCTGCTGCAAACTTTGCTTCTCCAACGCTAACCCAGCAGTTCACAAGAAGCTGCATACAAGAGAATCTGAGCAAGCGTCCCCTTCCCACTACCTCAATATTGTGACTGTGGTATAAGGAGTTCAGCTCACAAGTTAACTTTGAAAGAAAGCTAAAAAGCCTTACCACGGCCTCTTGCAACTCCTTCCAGAGGAAGATGACCAAACTCTGCTCGGCTAGCAGGTTGTGCTGCCAAGGGGTCCAGCCTGGAAGCAGCTTAGCAGGACCCCCACTTTATGAGCGCTCCTGAGTCCATGGCAGACTGTGGCCAGCAGCCCTGCATCTTCACAGATCAGTGGGGTGGTCTTCCACTCTTGGGTTGCCACTTTGGGTGTAATTCTCATAAAAGGGCCAGAGGAGATTGTCTGACAGGGCAGTCTGCAGGTTGCAGTCTTCCTCTGCAGCAACAGTTTATTTGTTGGGGGTGGGGGGCAAAAAAGTCTATCACCAATTGAAGAACTTTAATCCCTAGTAGATAAAATGAACGAACTGCCCTTTATCTTCCTGTTTGTCTAGGGTACAGTCCAGATGCCTTGCACATGCTGCAACAACAATAATCCAAGTATCACCTGCACTGCATCAGCAGTTAGCTGTTTCTTTGGTCCGCACTCGCTTTCCATCAACATTGCTGCTACGTAACGCACTACATCTGCCATTTCAGTCCCCAGGACATCGTAGCATCCTGGCTGAGACAATTGCAGGGCGGATGCTGCAGTGGTGGCTCGTCACCCAACTCCAATTCACCTACTGCAGCCGTGCTGCTTCCTCATCATGACTGTTACCCAAACTGCTACAATAACTCCCTGGGGACATGCGTACGCGCAGCATCATCCCTTCTTGCAACTGAAGGACATCCAGGAAAAGGACACTGCATTCTACTCACAGACATAAGGCAATGGACTTGGCCAACTCAATTGCTAAATGATGGAGGGGGGGAGGGAGCAGAGTACAGGGGTTGGCTGTCACAGCGCTTGCAGCAGCATCTTTTAGTTGTGTGCCATCCATCCTCATCCTCCCCCCCCTTCCCTGCAATGTCCTTCTTTGCTGAAGTTCTCAGATAGGGCTTTTGCTGCAGTGCATCAGAGAGCGGGTGACTTGCCAACAAACCACAAATTGTTCTCTCCTCCTCACTTCTCCCCCATCTTCCCAAGGCACACTAGCTGGTACTTCATAATCAGACACTGGATGACTGCCTAGCCTGTCTATAGGACCAAGTCTTCAAGGAGGAGCAGGTCTTATGTGCACCACCCCTCCTTTATACTCCTCCAGGTACAGGCAAGGATCCTGCTCAGTTTTACCCTGTGTGCCATAACCACAGTTACACAGCCTCTCTGCAGAGCGCTTCTGCCTCTACCCAAGGCATGCTGATTTTACTAGCTCAGTGGGCAAGGCAGCCTCGGAGCCAGGAATATTTCCTGGTATTCAGTCCAAGGTCTGTCTCCTCGGGACTGCAACCCCGTGTTCTAACTTGCATGCCTTTCCACACTCCAGGTTAATTCCAAGATAGGCTTCAGTGACCAGTTTCCTCCTGCCTCTAAGTTCAAGGATATCTGCTTCAGGCCCCTCTTTGCCCAGAGCAGCTCAAGCACAGCAGGCATGCTCCAGCACTTCTACAAAGCACGCAAGGGGGAGTTAACATCGCACCGTCAGCCACTGACAGTGCTGCTGCATTAGCACAGCAATGGTTTATGTCAAAAAAGTATCTTCTCCACTACAGGGAAAGGTACGCTCAGGTATCCCCTGGGAGAAGGTACGTGTGGGGAAACACTTCTGAGCCTGGGAGCTCCACAGGAGCCAAAACACAGCACCTTAGGGGTGACCTCAGCCAGACATGTACTCCCCCAGTCTGACAGTGACCTTCAAAGTTGAAAATGGATCGCCACATAATTTTTTCGTTTGTACATAATCAGCCAACTCTCCACCTTATTTTGAATGACAGGACTGGCAAAAGACTTCTAACTGATGCTAAATTACAATCCATTAGTATTTAAACCTAAAAATTTCACCAACAACTCAAGGTCAACAGCTAGTTCAAGGCCATTCCCATGCTTTTCTTGAATACAATAAGGCTCTTGTCTGTGAGGTTTCTGGGGCAGGGACCTTACTTTGTTTTCACAGGATTCAACAGAACTGCTGCTGCTAAACCAAGCGAAGGGCATCTTCGATAAAGAACAAAATTAAGTGAGGATGCACTTAAGACAACAGCAGAGTACTTTCTATTCATCACAAATAAGCTTTTAACATGAGGTAAGCTTTGCCCTCTGTTTATAAATTACACGGATACTAGCTGCAAAATATTGACGCAAATTAAAACCCATTTAGATTTGCCAAATTTTAGTTCTTCCTCACTCAGCAGGACTCTCCCTTCTCAAAAGATCAGTTGTCTGAAAAGCAGAGGAAAGGCACAAGAAGGGTAGCCGAATGGCAACCCCGCTGCAGTTCAGCTCTCCCAGCATAATTAGAAATTCTAAAGGCCGAGATGGAAAAATTACATCTTCAGGACATTTACACCCAGGCATAGAGGTAGGAGAAAAAAAAAAATTAAGATTCCTGGCACATGGGAATTCCTGTGTTCACGTGTCAGACAGGGATGGGCAAAAAGCAATTTACAGGAGCTGGTAAGGCTTTAATACATTGGTGCATCACATGGCGCAACTGAGAGCGCCGACAGTTCCCCCCAGCCCTTGCACTCCTGATCACCCGGGATTCCGCAGTGAAAGAGCAAACTGGAAGAATCTGCAGAGGTTTTGCAAGCAGCAGCCTCTCTCTCGCCCCAGTCCAAGTGTTTCAGGTCTATGGGAAAATGGGCAAAACTTAAATGCTGGTGATCACTCAGGAAGGGAAAGCATATCTTCCCAATTCCTCACACAGGAACAGGCATTACCAATGACCCTCCAACTGAGGTCCAGTAGCAATTTTTAAATTCCCCTTTGTTTAAGAGACCCTTCCTCACATCACTTCTGTATTTCT
Source organism: Psophia crepitans (assembly GCA_013399095.1). NCBI lineage: Eukaryota > Metazoa > Chordata > Aves > Gruiformes > Psophiidae > Psophia > Psophia crepitans. The sequence goes on along the minus strand of VWZZ01007735.1, from coordinate 529,262 downwards.
TCACTCATAAAACCAGACCTCTTGGAAGAAAGATATTGACAGCATTTGAGTTTGCTGCAGTGCTATTTAATACCCATGGACTATGTCATTCATTAAGGGTGTGGGGGAGAAGCACATCTTAGCCCGGAAATAAGCTACAGCCCAGCATGCAGCCTCCGTTGCGTTACACTACATTTGCCTCAGCAGCATCAACAGCAGGAGTTAAACTGTAGACATACCCAAATATTTAAAGGACATTTGCAGTGGGGCACCAGGTATGGAATCCATTGCCTTCTCCAAAAATACATGGTGTCATTCAACCCAATCTTTCTTAACCATTTCCATACCACTGGAAATAGATAATGGAAAAGTCAGTAGCAACAAGCAAAACACCACTTAAGTCCCACTCATTAAACATGCGGTGAAGCAGCGTCATCTGAGGCTCTGGTAGCATTGCTGGCTATAACCACAAATAAGTTCTTGTGGCATGTCTCTGTGCAAGCTCATGAGCCCCAAGAGCAGGCACCAGGAATAAATCTCCTTACATTTCATAAAGCTAGTACTTTCTCAAGACACCTCTTGCAGGAACAAATACACCGGGCTAAAACTCACTCTAGAAACAACATGGCAGCCAGGAAAAAGATTACTGCTTTCCAGATCAGAGACTGGCATTAAAGGAAGAAATCTGCTGAAATACGGTCCTTCACCAGACACAAAGACTACATTTCAGAGCGCTGAATCTACGCACTCGGGTACACCAGCTAACGTCATATTCACACTAACTGGCTATCTATCACATTGGATTGCTGTAGGCATAGCACAGAAGGTTAAGGTGGTACTGGAGGTGCTATGAACTGCAGTTAAGATTTAATGTGTATGGAGGATGTCTTCCCAGGTGCACAAAGCAAAGACTGCGAGGGCAGCATAGGATGTAAGAGGATGGATAGCATAAAGCATATCTTCCCTCCCCCAGCCCTTACACTCTGGTGGTGTTTTGTCTTTTGCAACTTCCCCTTCCCTTGTGCAGCACTGAGGGGATCTTTGCCCTTCAGTTCTTTGTAGTAGCAGGCAGTTATATCCCATCTGAATAGGAGATGACCAGTGTGATGACACTTCAGTACAGGGGCTACTATTTGAAATGCACAAGTCTTGGCTTTGGCTCATTTTGCCGGCTATCATCATTCCTATTTTCTATATCTGGTGGACAGTCATCTCACCAAGTTTTCAAGGAGGCATGTAGAGAGCCCTCTCAAGGACCTCTCATGCCCACTTCTAGAAAGCGGAGTGCCAGAGTCTGTAGCTGACTTCCGGCAGTTCCCGTGCTTCCACCACTTGTATCACCTCTGGTGAAGTCTGTTATGCTGTTCAATTTTAGAGCAGTTGTTTTTTTCTTAAGGCAGAGAGCAATGTGCTTTTATGACGATTACTCTTCCACAAAGCCCATACGTTGGGACATTCCATCACGTTCACTATCCTTTGGTGATTTACATCAAGCATGGCATTAGCTCTGTTACTTTTGTTCCACAAATTTGCATATAAGTACTTTACAAATGAACTGAAGTCTCTTTGCTCATTAATATAATATAAGGAAAACAAAAGTAGCATAGTATTATTGGCTGCATAATGTCTACATCATAAACATTTGAGTTTCAGTTTCTTTAACTTGTGATTTACACCATGCAAAATTCAAGGTTTTGTCCTTACACCCATGACTCCCCTTGTGTCTTCCAAGGCTTGGGGCCAGAGATGTCTCCAAGAGAAGGTCTGAAAGTGTCACTGAATTTAAAAGAAAGACTTCACAGTTGAGGGTGCCTAGGGGCTGGCTCTGCCATCAGCTTGCATTGTGTGACCTTGAGAGATCAAGCTTCAGTCCCAGCTCCCCTCTTCTGTGGCGAGGATAAGGCTTACCTTTCCTACAGATCTAACTTCTCTTAGTCCTTGTGCAAACACGCGATAAAAAAGCCACCACAATTACAGATCTAATCAACATAAACATACACTACTACTGTCAAGTAAAGTTGCAGACACAAGTAATTGCCTCAGCCTTGGTGGGGCCAAGAATACCCTTCGTGGTGTCCAGGGACATCACTAAAAAGGGAAGTCAAATATTTAGTCATTTCAGATGCTGCTAATGTCATCCAGCATCAACTCCACAGCAGCAGCAAGGATCTAAACTTGGAATGTGCTGTAACAACTGACTGCTGAGTAGCTTCCCCCTCCTCACCCGCAGACATAATATGAAATCCATACCTACAGGGATTTCAGCACCACCAATTTCACTGCTGTTTCAACAGAATTGATAATTGCTTAAACTGCATTTTTCCCCTGCCCCACTCAGGGTTACCAAGACACCGAATTGGTAAGAAGCTACATTTCAATTGATACAGATATTTGTGTACTAGGAAAATGCAAGTTGCTAGCAGACATTTCTGTCCAAGTGAATTTGTTTACTGTACAGTTAACAATTCAGTCCTCATGCCATTAGCAAACTGTGTCCACCCCGCACATTTCTCCAGAAAACGCAAGCTAAACTTCTGCAGAAAAAGGCTGTGCTAACATTCCCAATGCAAATCCAACTTTTGAAAGGTATTAATGCTTGGAGAACGTAAGAGCCCTTTTCTTAGATTCCTAAAACACTTTTTAAGCCCAGTTCAGACACAAGGACACTGTCTTTTGGGAGAAGGGTGCTGAAGCTGAAGGCTGAGTCCAGACATTTCAGGAAACAACTGGTTTTTACCCGATTGCTTAAAAATCAGAGGTAAAGGCAAGGCAGTAGGGGCTGCAAAACACCCCGATTCCAGCTGGCACCTCCGGAGAGCTCAGGACGAGCAGGGAAAGGGGAATCCCTGGCTAAGGCTGCTGCTTTGCAGATCACTTGAAGGAGAAAAGCTCTGGCGCTACTGCACTCTTAAAGCTGCAGTGTCCAATTTCTCCTTCATCCTCCAGTATCCCGCCACGCAACCCCCAGTTTCTTTGGGGTGGTGACAGGGAGTGAGAGTGGGGAGCCAAGCAGTGAAGTGTCAAGAGAGGGGGGGAAAGGAGATGCAGGAAGTTTCCTTTCCCAAGTACTGCATCAGCAGCAAGTCAGTGCGTCCTGATGCGCTCCTGCAAAGGCTCTGCAGCTCAGCACAGGGCTCGGACTGCAGCACAACTGCACCAGCCTAAAGGCACCAAAACCCCACCACCTGCTTGCAAAATCAGCAGCAGACATAACGCAAAACCAGAGCTCCTGACAAGTCATTTTAGTGGGTTTAGTTCTGGGGTTCATTTGTTTTTTTGTTTTAAAAAAGCAGATTAAAATAAAAAAAGACATCACTGATTCAGTCTCCCTTGTATTGGTCCCAAGGAGATTTTAAAAGGCAGAAAAGAAACGAACTGAATGAAGTTTGATTAGCAAGCACACACCTAAAGTCAGACTTTTTAATCTTTTACCAATTATAAAAGACAAGCCTGCAGGAGGAAGGACCCCAGTCTCCTTACAATGCCTCCCTTCCTGACAGAGCGTGCAAAGAACAGAGCTTCCCTTAAACCAGTCTAGAAAACCCTCCCTCCCTCCGAAGTTATCTTCTTACCCCAAATCCACTCCGTAGAGCTCTTTCTCAGAGACGAAGCGTTGTCTAGAGCAGCAAAAGTTGCAGACTGCTTCTACTGCGAGGGAGGCAGGACCTGGCATAAGTAGTGTCAGACGGGTCCTCGCACTGAAGTGATGCCGGGAGAGCCCAGAGCTGTTCAGAGAAGCAAGGAAAAAAAAAGGGGGGGAGGGGGAGTTAAAAAGTCTTAAATCCCTGACACTGCAAGAACCCTGATCCTATAGGATTGTGTCTAAAAAGCAAGCGCTCGCTCTCTGTGCAGCCGTATTTCTTGACAAGGTGGAGACTGAGCCATTTGACTGCCTGCTGGGTTTTCTCACCTGGTGATGTTGCTCTTGCAAGAGGAAAAATGAAAAGCAAGTCAGACATCTGCAGAAGCCTCTCAAACATACCCTGCTCCCACCTCAGCTAGCCTACATCGGGGTGCAGGCTGGAACTTGTTCAGAAGTCAGCAGTGGCTTCTCAGGCAAACAGAAGCCAGAAAGATGCAGGCAGAGTGCTCTTTAACTGTAAAGAGTACAGGCAGGGGATGACAAGAAGAACAGGAAGAAATCTCATTCTAACACCAGCCTTAACCATATCGAGAATTCTGACAGAAGATGCAAGTATAAATATTAAATTCAAAAAACCTGGAAATGCTCACACCTTCAATACACATTTAACAGGTCCCATTTTTTCCCCTGATAACACAGAACAGTGTAAAGCTTGGTCCAAAACCTATCACTAACTTCAGCAAAGCCACGTTGTTTTAAACCAGCTCAGGCCTAGAAAAACATTTTGCCCTGTGTCCATTTAATTCCTGCCTCTTATTGCTTTGACAGAAGGCACAATTTATCCCTCAACTATCACACTGACAAAGGCATTGGAAGGCTACAGCTAGCAAAGCTATGTAGACCCCTGTATTTCATAACGGGTTAAGCACAGTTTTCATGGCAGAGGTTCAACGAGCAGAGACAACACGCACCCATCCGTTTCGTGGCAGTGAGAGTCAGCATTATAGAACAAAAGAACTACTGTCAAAAAGTGAACTAGTGTCAAAAGAGACTTCACTTCACATCCTAGAGTTACCAATTTTCAGTGATTTCCAGTTCTGTTATTCTTGTCTCGAGTACTAAATGAGACCGAAGGAGGGGAAACCAGTTTAAGCTCAAGGTTGTTGAAGGACATTGCTAGGGGGACAACTGAACCAGGCAGCATTTAAAGTACGTGGGCAAGAGCTCTACAGCAAGCCTGCTCTGGAACCAGCAGTTGCCGAGTGATAGTTTTGAAACATGTTAATTTTTCATCCACATACTTCAATGCACCATAGCAAAATGCCAAGTGTACATCAGGGTCAGACTAAATTTATTATTGGCTTTTGGTACCACCCTTGAAAGCTTTTAGATCAAGTTTTCAGATATGCTGATTATCTGCATCCAAAAGAGTCCTGGCACTGACTGGAAAGCTTTTTCCTTCCTTCCTTTTCACCTTCATCACTTTTCCATTTGGAGATTAGGTTTTTTTGACTGGACCACTTCTACCTGCCTGTCACACGTTTAACCCAAACACAGAGGATACCTGTTCTCTGCCAGATGGGATGTAGTATATGCAGTTTAAGATCCGCATCCCACATGCCAGTCATTGCCACCCGCTTGGCAGAGGTCTAGGATTCGGGGGACCAGGTCAGTTTTCACTTCTTTATACCTGTTGCATGAAATAACACACTCAATTCTTCTGGTTTTGCACCACCACAGGAGAGCTGAGACAAAGCTGGGTACTTACAGTTACTTGTGCCTTGATACCAGCATTGTACTGCTGCAGCTACTCCATTACATGTATTGCTACAGCGTTAGCATTACGGGGCAGGACACGCTGAGTGTACGAAAGCCCACTACCTCCGCAGGCCTTCGGTGACACCCGAAAGTACACTAGAACCAGCAGCAGGAAGAGACTCCCCTGAATGTCAAACGGTTCAGTGAAGTTTTACATACCTTGGCCAAGGCTTTGAAAACATTGATTTACCCAAGTGTTTCACAATGCTTCAAGGCCACTTACTCTGCAAGCCAGAAACATATAGTTAATCTGTAATAGATAAGATGAGGAAAAGCACCACTTCAATGAAACAAAGCTCCAACGCAGAGCCCATACGCAATATGCCAAGGAATGCCCTGAACAACGCGTACCATCCTAAACCCTGCACCAATTTGCTGCAGCACCACAGTCCATTAATAGTAACATGGTTATGCATTTTGGTGCATTTCACTCTGTTATAGGGGAACAAATATGTTAGGATGAAGGATTTCACTTTTAAACTTTATTAATCAGTCTAATCTTAACATGGCATTGAGATAAGGGCAGCGTGATATCTTTTTTGACTTTGCTTTCCCATTCAGCTGTCAGATGCTCAGAGAAAACCTTTGACTTTGCTCAGCTGCATTCATGCAGTTCAGCTGTTCTGGAGTGCAGCAGTCTTGGGCTGATCAGCTTTCTGACATGAAGTGCAACACAGCTCTGCTGCAGTGTTATGCCATCAGATACTGCCCAGGCCACTATTTGTATTGGAACATGAAGGCGTTGGTAGATAGTGGTTTTGCTTTTATTACAGTTTTCAAAACTTCTTGGATAAAGAAATAACCCTACTGCAATGGTTAAACCTGTATCACTCAACAGGAATTCACTGTGAAGGTGGACACTAGCATTCAGCATGGCACTGTCCACTCAGTGACCAGAACCCAGGACTGAAGATGTGAAAGTCAAAGCAGGAGCTAAGATATTCCTAGACTCGGAAGGCTCTGTGTATTTGAAGGTTTCTTATCACAAGTGTGTTATTTATACACTATTATTTTTTTTGTTTCTTTTTTATCTAGGACAATACTAATTAATCACAAAGCTGATTACCAGCACAACAATACCCATTATTAATTTCAGAAGATCAGTGTGTCAATCTTAATCAATCAATATTTACCTAAGATACAGTAACTCTCATCAAGTACATTTTGGGGAACTTCAGGTAGCTCACTGATTAGAGTACTCCCTACACGGCGGGCTTCTGTCCACCTTTTACATCACAAGCCAAGAGTCATTTCTTCCCCAAAGTGTCTGGAGAAAGACAGCATTGTTCAGTGGACAAAGTACTGCCACAGCATAGCTCAGCCTTCAAAGGCTTGCAGCTCCCATTCCCAAGCACTCCGGCAGCTGTCAGAGCCAGACAGTGACACAAGGTACCTGCCTTGTGCTTCTTTCTGAAGTAAATTAACCAGTTGTGATAGAGACTCAAAGCTGCCAAAGCTCTAAGTTTGGATCACATCGAGAAAAGTTCATGCTAGAAAAGGAGCACAGGAAGATGATTACTCTAAATACCAAGGGCAGAGAGGGGGCGGAATAACTTCATCTGCTGACTACCTTTGCTTATCTTGAGCAGATAGATTTTAGTTCATCCCCACATGCCATGTCTACAACAATGGGAACCAGTAGCTGCTTTATGATTTTTTTCCTCTCAGATAGGATAAGTACAAATTAATGCACAAAGAGGTCCTCAGGAGCCACAAGTAATGTCTTCGGCTATTAAAAGCTAAGCAAAACTGCCTACCCTCCTTTGTCCTCATTCACAAGGGATGGATAATATTTCCCTATGTTACAATGTAAAACCAGCATATTTAGACTATAGCTTCCATTTCCATCCTTATTTAACCCAAGACCAAACAGGGGACTGAAGGCAGCTTGTCTCTGTGCAGGAATTCCTGGGGAAGGTGCCAGCTCTAATCTGCTGATCAGGCTGATGAGACCATCACTTTGTTAGAACAAAATGCAGAAAGCAAGCACAGCTTACTTGATTGATCAGTTCTGTTTTGATTCAGGTAGAGTATTTGGTGAAGACTAACTCTCCTCCTCCCAACTCCTTTCCCCTTGTCCCTGCTTTTATGGAACACTTGTGTTGCAGCTGCATTCTGCTTGCTGAGGGATGGCAGACTGCATCAGTACTGCAGCAACACCAGTCTTGGTGACAGAGCTTTACAGTGGCACACTAAGTCATGTCTGAGTCCCATGACTGGTTTGGGGTAGCAGCAGAGAGGTAATTGAATTAGCTGGTAACGCCATTCACTCAAGCCTCACAGCAAGTCAGCTGTGTTAAGACCTGCCCCACTCAAGTTGCACACCTCCGAGGCTTTCACTGGACACCACTCCTACAGCTTAAAAGCTACAGTTTAAAAAGGAAAATCAACAAACAACAGAGAGAGAAGCTCTTAAGAGACAGTATTACTGTAATACACTCTCACCTTGGAGGGTCTCAGCTTTACTTTGACACGAAGCTGCTGATGAGCCAAGCTGTCCAGACAGAGCAGTCAGGTCTTGGGATTACCACCTGCCATTGCTACAACAGGACTCCTGCACAGATCAGCCTTCCAGCCTCTAGACATAGTTTGCCTGGATGCACAGAGATGGCATTGTTTAATTCCAAACAGGCATAAGTATTTAAATCTGAACTTCTTAAGCTGGATTGGAGATTTCCCCCATCAGGCGTATTCAAGGCTTCAAGTGAGTATGCTCAGCCAAAACTGACTTCAAGCACAACTGCAGCTCATGAGCACATTAAGCAGCCAAGTCATTGACTTGCCCCAACAGCCATAACAACACCCCTCATTCTTACTCTCTCCCACACCAGTTTAAGAACTGCTGTTAGGATTTTTACAGTCTGGCTTTCCAGAAGCCACAAGATAGTAATTTTATTTATTTTAAGAACCCCAGCTGCTATACAGCTGTTCTTTATTGCCTCACAGCAGAAGTTAACAACTTTATTCAAAGTCATGTGAGGTTGATAATCTAGAACTTCAGAGCTTTCCTGGAAGCTTCTCCTCCCAGCAGTGACTGGCCAAGCTCAGGCACAACCCACCAGGGCTCCCAGCTCATGAAACAACACACAAGAACTGAGGAATGATAAAGCATCCACAGAAATTAGTCATTTACAGCCACACTTACAGATCAATGGCAATAGATGCTTTTGCAGAGATTAATAAATTGGGCAGATATCAGGCAAGTTTCTTCTAGATTACTTCACCAAAAGCTTGCTATACTGAAGCACACCTTACCTCTTCAAAGCAGTACAAACTCCATCCTGGCTCAATTCCACCTCTCCATGTCTTGCAACTAGTCTGTGAATGCAATGTCAGACAGCAAAAAACCCTCACTACATCAAGCTCACTTTGTATATATCCCCCCCTCAACTAAAGGACCACTTACTATGGAACAACTTTCAATTAGCTATACCAAACCGCAGCTTTTACCCAGAGTTTACATGCTCTTAAAGGATAAGCTGCTCTCTTCAGCTTAATGCTTCCTTCTCTGAAACACCATCTTTAAACAACCACCAGAACAGCTCATTTTCCAACAGAGCTTTTATTTGCTTGTAGAACATCTGGTTCCTCAGTGCCCCTTCCCTTGCTAACTACCTTTTATTCCTTTATTGGGATCACATGTCTCATTTGCCACACTGAACCTATTTCCCTTAAAGGAGCACCCAACTGAGAAAGTTTGAGAAAGCACTGACAAACTCACACTTTTTCTCATAAAAGCACATTCTGAACCAAAACATCATCTTGATAAAATCTTACTTGCCCCAAATTATGAGATGTTAGAACTCCTTAATGAAACAGCTGAGATATTTTTAACATGGTCAAAAAACCTATTTTATCTTCTGACCTTCAGCTCAGAAATAGCTGCACCATTTTTTTTTCAGAGACTTCCAAAAAATGACTGCACAGAGTGAACCCCCCTACAATTTCAGCCTCAATATTTAAAGTTTGGCATCATACAACCATATAATGGTCTCTCAACAGAAGATGTTAAACAACTGCCACTACTCTCAACTTCCAGCTCTATCTATAATAATAATGGGCTCAAGTGATCAGGGCTTCAGCTGTTCATCTCACTCCATGCGCCAGAAATAGGCAGCAGGGAGATTTGGACTTTAATGATTTCTGCTAAAGTAGATGGCAAACCCTTTTTTCTTCCAGAACACAAAACAGACTGTAAAAAGAGACTCCCCTATACCTCTTCTCACAGTCTGCTATACCCAAACAGAGCCAGATTAGCTTTTAAGAGCTAAGCAAGCTTTGTCATCAGGTCATTAATGGGTTAAATACATAGCTATGGGATAGAGCGCTGATTCCCTAAGCTTCTTGCTGCATGTACTGTGTGGTAATATCACACGGAGTGGTAAGGGGAGATCTCTGAAGCTGGATTATTTGTCCAGCTGGCTCTTTCAGATGAGTTATTTACTCCCTCAGCAAGTTTAATCTGTTAAATTTCATCACATGAGTTATGCTTGTGATCTACCCTCTGCTGGGTTTCAGAAGCAGGGCCACTGTTAGAGGCACTCAGACTTTACCCAGTCCAAAGCTGCATTAGTAACATGGTCGGAATCATAAAGGAACGTGCACGTGAAGCAGGGTAGACTGCAGTCTTCCTCATCCCTAATTCGGACCCGCATCTTGCAGATAAACCTGGGTGCTAATGGCCTGTGTCACCCTGACACCTTTGCAATACCGTAAAGCCTTTTTTGAGATCAGGCACACGTGCGGGTGGAAGAACCTCGGGAACTGATTGGTGAAGAATGTTGCTGCAGCATCAAGAAATTGCACTGTAAATATAATCCAAAGTTGGATCACAAATATAGTGCAAGGCTTGTCTTATATGTAATGTCATTGCTAGATTACTGGCCTGTGCAGCAAGGTACCCCAATTCTGCTCTCAGTTCTGCCAGTGTGACTCAGTTTCCCCATCTGTAAAGCAGTTGGGGTAAAGTCTGTCTGCTTGTGTAAAATAATTTGAGACCTTCAAGTGAAAAAGACACTGGGAATGGTGTTTAGTCTTGCCGTATAATGTAATGCCATTTATTATTACCTACGTTTATAGCTATTTAACTGTGTAAATTTGCTTTACAGCTCCTTGCCAGTGCCATATAAGTCATGCCTTGCAAAACCACGGCATTTTCTGAAGTCCAGGATGGTATCTGTGAAGCCTGGCTGTCTAGGGCTCTTAACAAAGGAGTTTTTAATATTGATATTAATTTTACGTGTTGCTTCATGGCGAGCTGATGGAATCCATAATTAGAGCCCTGACGCAGCAGTGAGCCCAATGCAAGCAGAGACTGACTCCAGCCAGCTTAGACCTTAGAGCCAGCACTGTAAAGATTTCCGTATATTAACGTACTTGGTGGAGCCACCTATGGAAACGATACCTATGATGTTGTTCACTCCAGTGAATTTGAAGACAACAGCTGAACTCCAGTGAAAGATTTATGTTGCACCAGGACATTTTATAAGAGTGCTCTTCTGTGTCCGTTCTTGGGCGAAGGGGCGGAGGGGGCATCTCTTCTGTCTGCCTCTCATCGCTCCACCTGCCTTCCCAAAACTCTGTGTGTCTAAGAGCACTGTCGAGCTGAACCGAAATACACCCCAGGAGTTTCACAAGGTTCTTCCTTGGTTTAGAAAACGTAAGACTGGGGTTGTGGATGCACATGTTAGAAGGTAGTATGCTCGAGTCACAGTTATTTCACGACACAAAGCAGTGCAAGGTCTGTAGGCAACTATACCTATAAATATATAAAAATTAGACCAGCCAGTGGAACTAGGGGAAATAGAGGCTTTTTCTTTTGGTTACTGAAACTCCTGCCCTCAGGAAAGGTTTTGGTCTGATGGTGCATCATGAACCTCTCCAGCCCAAATGCGCTCCAACAGAGTGCACCATGCCTCCATCTATGCAGACGCGCCTGATGCAGCCCCTAGGTGTCAAAAGGGTGCAAGCCTCATTGCCCAGGGTACAGTGACAGTGACGGTGCTCAGCTGGGGCTGGGCAAGGGTGGCTGTCTTCCACATGAGGGAGGGCCTGCGCCCCCAGAGCCCCCCCCGCCCTGCGATTTTCGCCCCTCCCGACTGTCCCTGCCGGA
>VWZZ01007735.1:494969-517463 GCA_013399095.1 Psophia crepitans | reverse complement strand
CGAGGCAGGGTGTGCTGCCGCGCTTCCCCACCCCCCGCGGTTCTGCGGCCGGCCGGCCGCCCCTCCCGCGGCTGCTGGTGCCGCTTACCTCTGTCCCTGGGCAGGGACCTTCCCCGGGTCCCGTCTGCACCCCCAGAGCTCGGGAGCGGGGAGGGCATCACCCGCGAGGAGCGCGGGGAAGGTGGGTGGGGAGATGCGGGTCCCTCCCGGTCGGGGTGGCGGTGGTAGCAAGGTGCAGGTACCATCGCGTGGTCTGGGTGCCCGAGGGGTGCCTGCGCGCTGTGGTCACTTTCCTCGCTGTGACCCTGTCCTCCGGCTTTTCCAGGGCTTTGGAAACTGAGCTGCTGCCCCTGTCCGGGGCCAGAGCTTGCTTGCTCTCTGGAGTCAGGCTGTATCAGTGCTGCACTGGATGGTTAGCAGGAAAAGCCGGACACTGGTTGATGCCTCTCAGCTTGCTTTTAACGTGAATCTCCACGTTAAGGCTCTGACCTTTCCCGGAGCTGGTGGTGAGGTCGTTCCTGCTCTGATGTTTGCATATGCAGGTGACACGTATGTTTTTCCTGATTCTCAAAGAATCTCAATAACTTTCCCACACGTGCATAGCCTTGTATGGCCTGGAGCCCCAGGCCACGCTGCGTTTGGTGAATTATTTTTCAGTGGGCATGCATCAGTAATAGAAAAGATCTTTTTCATTTGTTCCATGCAGCAGGGGGACTTGGAATACCTGAAATGAGCTCCTGTCCAGCTGGAACCCCAGTGACGGTGCGAGGGAACGCACGGTTTCACACATACTGCTGGGTTAAGCTCTTAGAGTGTTCTGTATGGGTCAGGCCCAGGAGTCTCTTGCTGAAGCCTGGCTGAGTATTTTGTGCTGTCTGGCTGGGGGATTCTTAGGGTGTTATTTTTTTTCATGTGAACAGTGGTGATTATCTGATATGAAAGCAGTAAACAAACATCCCTGGGTTTACTGTGCTTATTCTGGGCACAGTAGCACAATATTTTGCAATTGAGGGTGTTGTGAAACTGGTGTGACTCTATAGCTGAATCTGCCAGGAAGCTACTTGGCTAATTCATTCATTTCTTTGGGTACGTGGGAAAGAGTGACCCGCCCAGACCCTTCCCATTCCATAGTAGGTACCTGGTCAGAGCTGCAGACTCTACAGCATCGCAGTTACCTGCAGTCTGCCAAGGTGCAACGGGCAGTACGTCAAACTTCCCTGGGTTCCTGGAACAAAGGTTGCTCAAGAAAATGTAAATATTACTTTAGCACACTGAGAAACTTTGTCATCTGCATTCTAACCTCAAAGTGGGGGAAGTAAAACTAAACTTCTGCTTAAAAGTGGTAGTTATTTATGCTGCAGGCAAAATCTTAGGAGACGCGCTTCTGCCCCTCTGGAATGGCCAGCACTACTTGCAGGATTCCTTAAGTTGGTTCGTGGAGCTTAAATAGCACAAAAAGAAGGGAGGGAAGGGAGGCAGTCACAACAGAAGGCTGGGGAGAGATCATAGAAGTTTGACTCACAGACTACGTTGTTGAAGCTGCCCAGAGAACGGGACAGGGTACGGGACAGTCTGTTGAGGGAGAGGTTGCCCTGTGGGGAGCATTGAGGCTGTCTCCTTGCACAGTGGCCAAGCAGAGTGGACTGCAGCTGTGGTCGGTTAACTGATACCCAGTTCTGTGTGATTTCCATGCAGGAAACAGGGAAGGAAAAGCCAAGGAGTGTCTGTGCAAAATGACATTTGAGAGGGAAGCCAGGGTGCCCAGAAGGCACAGCAGCATGGCACCAGTGCTGTCCTAGGGGGGCTCACTAAAGGTGCCCCTTCTCACTGCCTCAGGGTGGTAGTCTTGGGAAACTCTTTGTTCTGAGAGTTGGAATGGTGTCTCAGGTGGAGACCTTCAGCGTAGATCTGAGCTCACATGCAAGGCAGAGGAGTTAGTCAAGAAGATGCTCTGGAAACAGGAGTTGCCACATGTGTCTGCGTTTTCCCTGCTCGTGAATGGCAGCTGAAAGGTTGAGCATAGCCAGTGTGTATGGGCTGGGGGCTGGGATGTTGCTGGCACAGGCACGTTCATTTTTTTTCCTCTGCTCTAATTGGGTCTTTCCTCCCATTTGCCAGAAAGGGAACAACCTGCCTTATCTTGCTTGCTTACCTGACCGTTGATCAGAAAGTCTGCCCTACGCTCAGTCACAGGAGAAGAGAGATCTGCGCTCAGGAGGGGCTCTGAAGAAGACAAGTTTCCAGGTACTTTCGGCACTGCAGTCACTGTAGAGCTTCTATGTTACTCAGGGGAGTCTGCCAGGGAGAGAAACAAGATTTATAAAGTCCAGTTCAAGCTGCAGATAGGGAGAGAGATTCAGAAGTTCCTTGTTTTGATTTAGTTATCCTCATCCTTTAGCTGATTTAGATCCTGTGTTTATTTAGTGATGGAATAGTGAGTTTTCTGAGAGCTTTCCAGGGGGAGAAACAGCTGGGAGCTAGGACAACATCTGTGTTTCATCCCTCTGCCATTCAAGGGGAGTAAGGACCAGGCCTTTAGCTCCAGGCTAGGGAAAACAATTCTGAGTAATTCTGAGCAGGTAAAAGCTAACAGCTTTCGGTCCTAGGGCATACGTACAGCTGTAACTGGAGTCATGAAGCCAGTGATATGTTTTCTAGCTGACTGAACGTATGAATCTGATGAGACACTTTTCTGTCTTGTCTCTGCCTGCAGAAGTAGTAATATGATCACATTCATTCTTGTACTCAGGATTCGTTTCTCAGTTGTATGGTCATGAAACTGCCATTTTAAAATGATGTAATTATGCCAGTGCAAAGCCTAGTGAGGCTGCAACTGCTCCAGTATAAAACAGCCATGTACTTTCTCCTCTTGTTGTCAGAAAATGACTGGTTTTCCTATGCAGGTAAAATTAAAAGGTATAAATGTATTGACAGGAACCAAAAGTTTTGAAGGAAGTTAATTATCGTGTGTGCTGTGAAGGCTGTGCTCCAGCTAAAGCCAGCTTCAGGGAAATGAAATTAAGAGAATGAGAGAGCCCATGGAAGAGCTTCTGAAATAATACTTCATGTAATGAGAACAGCATTTATTCACTTATTCTGGATTATCTCTCTTGAGCTGTAAAGTAATTGCTGTGTTTCTAGGTGTAAGAACTAAATGTGTCATTTTACTTGAACAACTTTATTTTGTATTAGAGAAACAAGAATAAGTAAGAATGAGCAAAGGGGTGTTTTAGTCAGGGAGACCAGCTGTAGTGGCTGCAGTTGTTTGAACAGGTACTGAGTGGAGAGGGCCAGAGTGGGTGTGGACACGTGCTCCTCAGCGGTGGGAACTTGTAGTAGGCAGGACACCGAGCCCGTGTTGCCTCCTGGCCACGTACACAACCATCATGAGGCAGCATCTAGACGGGCTCATGTCTAGTCTCAATTTGAAAGACTAAACTGCTTCTTCCCCTGTGTTGTTCTATCAGACTGTTTGTCTCCCAGTAGCTCATTAGAACCTAATTCAGCTCTGTTCATGAGTGTGGTGGTGCACAAGTCATTGCAGTGCAGTGTATTAAAGAAGAGCCTGTGTGCTGGAACTGCCAGTGGTCGTGCGTGTCTCCGAGCTGCTGTGACAATATTGACATGAAGCAGTGCCAGGACAGCATAATATCGCTAGAGCAAAGTCCCAAGCAGAACGTTGTTGAAAGCAGTACTTAATTTGCAGGCACACATGTTCATTAGTAGCCAGCTCTGAAATTTGTGTTAGAATGGATTTCAGCCTTACAGTGAAGGCATTGACACCCCTTCATTAACTCAGCCGAGGGAACAATGCCTATGCTACCGAAAGACCGGAGGCACTCACTTCGTGGTTTGTGTGAAGAGGCTGCAGTCCTTTCAAGAACCCCAGTTACTACCATGATTCAAATCATGGAGGGGAGGAGAGACTGTTGGGTGAAGGATCCAGGCAGGAATCTCTGGCTCTTCAGCTGTGGGAAAGCAGGTACCTTGCGTTGTGTTTTGCAATGTTAAAACACAGATTGACAGATTTGCTTTTTTAATCCTGTCCTCTAGTGTTCCTTGGTCTACCTCTTATCTCCCAAGATGCTGAGAAGAGTCCTGTGTACAGTGTTGTTCATGGGAGCCTTGCCATCACTTGCTGAAGTGTCCCAGGGCCACATCTCAGTGGTCTTGCTGGGAGCCACTGGTGATTTGGCCAAGAAGTACTTGTGGCAGGGTCTATTCCAACTCTACATGGACCAAGTGAGCAGTGGCCATAGCTTCACCTTCCATGGTGCTGCACTGACAGCTCTGGAGCCAGGGCAGAGGCTGATGTTTGATGTGCTGAAGAAGCTGGCCTGTCCCCCAGATGAATCTCCCAACAGGTGTGCTGTGCTCAAGGACCAATTCCTGAAGCTGAGCCAATACCACCAGCTGAAGACTGCCGAAAACTACACCGTGCTGAACAGAGAGATTGAGATGCTGCTTCGCCAGGAAGGGCTGAAGGAGGCTGGAAGGATCTTCTACTTCTCAGTACCACCATTTGCCTACACAGAGATTGCCCGCCACATCAACAGCAGCTGCAGGCCACCTCCAGGAGCCTGGTTGCGTGTGGTGTTGGAGAAGCCTTTTGGCCATGACCTGGAGTCAGCCCAACAGCTGGCTGCAGAGCTGACAAGCTTCTTCAGGGAAGAGGAGATGTACCGGGTAGACCACTACCTTGGCAAACAGGTGAGCAGCTTGCTAGGCACAGCTCCCTGCCAGGCTGAGGGACGTAGCGGCTGGGAGGGTGTTGGATGTCAGCTCTGCGTTTGCCGAGAGTGGTGTTCCCCTCTCAAATTCAGGCAGAGCCACTGAGTGTGCTCCCCAGCCTCCGTTTGCTGATGGGGTCCTGTGCTGTTCTTGTCCTGTACTGTGCTGTTCCATCCTCCTGCAGAGCAGAGAGAATGTGCAGAACAAAGCAGGGCTTTTTTCCGTTAGAGTGATGAGGGTCCCCTCTCCAGAGGGAAGCCAGGGTGTAGGGGTGAACTGTGTGCGTGCATGAGGGAGAGATGCAGAATTCATCTGGTCTTCTCACCAAGGTCAGGGCTTTGATTTCGCTGAATAAGCAATGCCCTTTCCCTCTCACAGTTATCCCATCTCATTACACACAGGCCTCTCTGCTTAGCCATGGCTTCCAGAAGCAGTTTTTAATTTGATATGATATGGAGCTGATGGGATGTTAGTTTTGCGGGATGCTTAGGAGAGGGTTTCTTCCTGCCCTGTGCTCCACTCAGAGCATGGAGGACTGGCTGCTGCAGGGACAGTTCAGGATGCAGAGCTGCATTGTCCCAGAGGGAGTGTGTTCAAGGACGTGGCACCCTTGTTCTGGAAGAATGCGATGCCACATCTTGAAAGTAGCCTGTTCCAGCCGTGGCACTGATTTTACTCAGAAGGTTGCATGTCCAGCTACAAGGAGGGCATCACTACTAAAAGGGGGTTTCTTCTCTTTTATTTTTTCTCCCAAAAAGAGCAGATGGCTGTAGTGGTGCAAGCATCTGATTTGATGTCTTTCAGCACTTTGGAACTGTACGTTAGTCCCAGGATGGTCTGACTCAGCCCTTTGTCCTTTGGCGGTTATGATCTGAGTGCTTTGCAGTTTGTAATTCAGCCTTTTTCACATGGAACCTCAAACTGCCTCGGAAAGACCTTTAATGTCTGCGCTGTGCAGTCATGGGAGACCCCATTGTGCATCACGACAGGCTCCCTTGCTGATTTTTCTCTCCTCTGACCCACTCTGCTGTCTGCTGCGTGGCATGTCTGTGGGCACCCCAGAGCCGGCCACATCCCAGTGCTGGATGGGGCAGAGAGACAGAGATGCTGTGGGTATCTGGTGAGCTTTTTTTAGGTCTTTGATTTTTCCCTTCACAGGCTGTAGCCCATATCCTGCCTTTTCGAGATCAGAACCGACAGTTTCTGGATCCAATTTGGAACCGACATCATGTGGAAAGAGTGGAGATTGTCTTGAAAGAGACTGTGGATGCTAAAGGTTGGTGAGGCGAGTGTGCAGAGCTAGGGTGAATGAGTGAGAAGGAGGGCTGCCAGGTTCGTTAATTAGATGAAAGTGGCCCTTGAGGTAGTGCTGGTGCAGAAACAAAAAAGAGCAGATGAATGGTATGTTGCTCCCTGGAAATAGAGAGGGACTGTCTTGCACTTCCTATGCTAGGGACTGACTCGCTTCCAGGGAGTGTTGCTGCTTCCAAGAAAAGATTCCCATTGCAGTTCAGCTGGGAGCAGGGACACCTTTCTCTGCTGCAGAGGTCTGGGGGCATTGCACCTAGCTTTCTATCCCAAATCTTGATACAAGGCACTGGATTTGGATGTGGTGCAATCTGAGGCCGCTTCAGTTCAGTGCTGCAACAACGTGGTGGTTGTAACAACAACCCGTTTGTATTCCTGTCCTGTTAGCTACCAAGCTCACACTGAGTATACATTTGCACTGTTCTTTGGAAGATGCTTTTGCGTCTTTTGCCTGGATGTTACTTACATCATCTAGTTGGTGTCAGTCCAGGTACCTAGGCCAGTCTGTGTTTGTCTGCCTGTTTCTTTCCATTCCTCTCTGTAGTAAGGAAGAGCATTGCAGAGAGAAAATCCCAGCCCAGAGTTGCTAGCATGGGTCTCCTGCTGAAGGACACGGCTGCAATCCCTCCCTGCAATGCTGCAGCATCTGCTCTGCAGTGCTCAGCATAAAGCACTCTGGGCTGGACTGCCACCCGCAGCATTTCTTGGGATGTCAGGCGCCCTCAGTTCTGCAACATCAGGATTGCTTCTCCACTCGCTTTACCTCCTCTTCTGTCTTCCTCCTCTCTCCCTTCCTTCCTTCCTTCCTCAGCCACCACAAACTCAATTAATGCAACTTTATCAAACTTGAAGTAATCTTTGGTTTGGCAGCCCAGACCTCACCTGGGCCTGTTTGTGGGAGAGGGATGCACTGCGGAGAGATTTAGGGAGAGCAGTGTTGTCTGTGCGTAGCCTCAGCTACACCCTGTACCCTTCCCGCTCTGAACGGCTTTGTAATTTTTCATTTAACATCTTTTTTCCCCCCTGTGTGGCTTCAGCTGGCAGCCTGGCTTCCAGCAAGTCTGCAGCATTGATTCCGTTAATGAATGTGCCTTTGGATTAGAGCAAGGGAGATAAATGTATCGATCAATAGGGGAAGCCTATGGCCGAGGTGGAGTCTGCAGTGTGCAGCCTGCTGCTGGGCTACAGCAAGGCATCTATCAGAGTCACTTTACTTCCAAGTGCAACGTCCTCCCTCTGCTCCCACCTGCATGAGAAGTCAGGCAGGGAAAGAGAAGCAGGGCTCTGTGCATGAAGTTTTGTCTCTCAAGAGCATGGCTCAGCCAGAGTCTTCAGAGGACGTGAAAACCAGGGAAAAAGAGGCAATTCAGAGCAGTGGTCATTGCCAGGGCCCAGCCTCAGCTCTTCTGTGGGCCTGGTGTGCGGCTGTAGAGCTGCCGGGGTCCCTGCTCTGACCCCGCTTTCCAGCTACTCTGTCAAAGCTTCTGCGTAGAGCTGCACGTTGTGTGGAGTCCCAGGCCAGGTGCTGTGACCTGGGGCAGAGGAGTGTCAGGGCGAGAGTTACACAGGGGCCCTGCATCGTGCTGCGTGTGGGAGGTTTGAGCAGGGTCACTGAGCCAGTCACTGACTGCAGCTTCGAAAAGCATGAGCAGTCCAAGAAGCAAAGCTGCCTGTGCACTCAGGAAGTACTGGGCAAGAGCATGACTCCTGCTGTGTTTAGGCTCTGTAAGCACCCAAAAGGAGGATTGTGTCTGACGCTGTGGAAAACCGGCAGTCCCATGGGAACCTTTTAGCTCTAATGTAGTAGCAGAGACATTTTGGAAGCCCCAGCTGGAGGGAGAGGGAAGGCTTAGAATCGTAGATCTGTAGCATGGTGTGGGTTGAAAGGGGCCTTTGAAGATCATCTAGTCCAGCCTCTCTGCCGTGGGCAGGGACATGTTTCACTAGGTCAGCCCCTTTCACTTGCTCAAAACCCTGTCCAACCAGACCTCAAACACTTCCGGTGATGGGACATCCACAACTTCTCTGAGCTGGATAGCTTCAAGTTGATCATCGGGCCAGGAGAAGAGGAGCTTGGTGCAAAGGAATTAGTGCTTGTACTCTTTGTTATCCTTGGCGCACGCATACGTGCAGAGGACAAGGCCGCATGAAAGCCATGTCAGTTTACCAGCATCTTACCTCCTCTTTATACTCAGGCCGCACTAGCTTCTATGAGCAGTATGGAGTCATTCGGGACGTGCTGCAGAACCACCTCACAGAGGCCCTGATGTTCCTGACCATGGAGCTCCCAGCCAACGTGAGCAAGGCTGAAGAGGTTTTGCAGTGCAAGCTGCAGGCCTTCCAGTCCTTGCGGAGCCTGGAGAAAAGCAGTGCCGTGTTGGGTCAGTATCAGGCATATGCCAGCCAAGTACAGGAGGAACTGCAGAAGGCACAAGACTACATCAGCACAACACCAACCTTTGCAGGTGAGAGTTTGGTCTGGGCCCTGGAGAGGGGTGTAGGCTAGAGCTCAGGAGAGCAGGAG
The DNA here is from genome assembly GCA_013399095.1 of Psophia crepitans. Taxonomy (NCBI): domain Eukaryota; kingdom Metazoa; phylum Chordata; class Aves; order Gruiformes; family Psophiidae; genus Psophia; species Psophia crepitans. The sequence goes on along the minus strand of VWZZ01007735.1, from coordinate 508,900 downwards.
AGGTGAGTCTTTGCATGCTGATACCAGCTCCATGACTCTGGACCTCACTGCTGACAGAGGGATGTCTTCAGGTATCCACCGGCATGGTGACTGGGAGCTGTAACAAGATAATACCATTGTCATGTTAGGTAACTCACAATCCAGTGAACGGGAAGCGTTGCGTAAGAGCTAAGTCCCATTATTCTTGATAAGATCTGTGTTATTTTTAGAAGTGGCCTGCAAACTCCTTTGCCTTTTCATAAAGTCGAGTTCCCCTCAGCCTCTGAGGGGTAAAGCACTGGCAGTCATCTGTGATTAGTAGACCACAAGGCCATATGTGGCCGTGTTGTGTCTTCTGAACATGAAGGATTTTGTCCAAATGATATTCATGCTCAAACTGGTTTCCTGCAAGATGAGAGGCAGTTAATCAAGTAGGATACCTGAGAGGAAGCACAGCAGGGTAGCTGTAGGAAGTCCAGTGATGTTGTGAAAGGGTTGAATGTGGAGCAGGAGGCACAGTGGGTGCCAAGATTTCTGGGAGCTGAGGAAGGCGAATGATGGGTGATAGACATCCCCTCAAATCTGCTTGCTGCTCGGGTTTAATTTGGTAGCTGAGACAACTGTCATTTCAGGTGTGCTGATTCACAGTGACAGCCTGCGTTGGGAAGGGGTCCCTTTCATCCTCACCTCTGGGAAAGCTCTGGATGAACGGGTAGGTTATGTCCGTGTTCTCTTCAAGAACCGGGCCTACTGCACTCAGAGCGAGACTCTGAGGGATGCAGGGCACAGCCAGTGTAAAGCCAAGCAGATCATCTTCTACATCGGGCATGGTGCACTCAACACCCCTGCAGTGCTTGTGAGCAGGAACCTTTTCAGGCCTGTCATGCCAGAGGGCAGTTGGAGAGAAGCAGTGGGTCCATCAGATCTGCACATTTTTGGACAGCCATTGTCTGATTACTATATGTACAGCCCTGTGAAAGAGAGAGATGCGTATTCTGCCCTCATCTCCAACATCTACCATGGCAGGAAGGACTTTTTCATTACCACGGAGAACCTGCTGGCCTCCTGGGCATTCTGGACACCACTGTTGGAGAGCATCTCCCACCAGCCCCTGCGCCTCTACCCTGGAGGCGTGGAGAACCAGCACCTCTTAGACTTTGAAATGGTGAGTGGGGAAGTGGCGTTCACGCTGGCAGAGCCAGTGGAACTGCTGAACCCCACCAGGCTGATGCCAAGCGATTACAAGTCAATCCAGTCCAAATTTCGGCAAAATCCCCTGGTCTCAGCATGGTCAGAGGACCTGATTTCCCAGCTGGCTTCTGACATCGAGAAGACAGCAAGCAGGACTGTGGCACACTCTGGGCAGTTCCACCTGGCCCTCTCGGGTGGCTCAAGCCCAGTGGTCCTATTCCAGCGGCTGGCAAGACACCATTATGCCTTCCCATGGAAGCACACCCACATCTGGCTGGTCGATGAACGCTGTGTCCCTCTCACTGACACTGAGTCCAACTTCTTCAGCTTGCACAGCCACCTCCTCCAGTCTGTCAGGGTGCCCTACTTCAACGTCCACCCCATGCCTGTGCACCTGAACCAGCGGCTCTGTGTGGAAGAGGACAGGGGCACGGAGCTGTATGCCAAGGAGATCATGGCCCTGGTGGCCAATGCCAGCTTTGACCTAGTGCTGCTGGGGGTGGGCGTCGATGGGCACACTGCCTCGCTCTTTCCCCAATCTGAAAATGGCTTGGAAGGGGCTCAGACCGTGGTGCTGACCGAAAGCCCTGTCAAACCTCACCAAAGGATGAGCCTTAGCCTACCTCTCATCAACAAGGCCAAGCAGGTGTTTGTCCTGGTTCTGGGGAAGGGAAAGCACGACATCACCACGCTGCTCAGCAGGGTGGGCCATGAGCCAAGGAAATGGCCTGTCTCGGGTGTCAGCCCCAGCTCTGGCGAGCTGGTGTGGTATGTGGATTATGAAGCTCTGCTTGGGTGATGCCTTCGCAGTGTCCCTCCTCCCTTGTCTGCGTGGTCCTTACAGCCTGGATTTTCCTATGTGTTGTCCATGTTTTACTGTTGCCAGCAGCAGCTTCATCTCTGCGGACTCCTCTAACCTTCTGGGAAATCCGTGGCCTGCAGTGCCTCTGACATTTGAGCTTGGAAGGGAACTCGGCTCAGTGTTCAGAGCCAAGAGCCCGGTGCAGCATGTTTGGCTCTGCTGGGGATTCTGACTGTGACTTTGGACAAATTACCTCACCTTGAAGTGCCTCAGTTTTCCCTCTCAGGCCTTTGTGGGTATTAGCATTTAACTACCTCGCAGGCACTACAGGAGACTTTTTAAATTAAGTACCTGCCAATTATTACTATTTTTTAAATTCTCAGGCTAGAAGACAGCAATGACATGTTCATCCTCTGCCCTGCTCAGTCTGGCTGGGACCGTGGTCGTCTCAGTAAAATGACGGCTCCGTGCGTGTGGCCCTGTAGTCTGGTATCCGCAGCTCCTCTCGGTGCCGGGCAGCCGCGGCCTGTGGCTGAGCTCTCCTGGGGGCACGGACACCCGTTTGCTTTTGTGGCGTGTGACCCCTAAGCGTGGACACTGATGTGTGAGCTCACTGCAGTCCTGAGTCTTTGCAAATTGCCCAGCAGCAGAGGTTGAGCTTATAAGCAGTAATTTGCTGCTTTCATTAAGTGCATAGCTGATACCATGGGGGATGGAGAAGGGAGACACATTGCTTTTTAGGCTCTTAGAGTAATGGGGACAGAGTGAGGAATATGGCAGTTCACAGAGCTGTTATTTGCCTGCAGTGCAATAATTACTGAGGGAAAAGCTTGATGTTCAGAGGGGTGGTTTGGGTTTAGCTAGCAAAGAAATGTTTTCTTTAACTGTCGTCTTCTGTCTTTATCTTATTTTCTGAAATGAACTTTTCTCTGTCCTCAGAATTGATGCTTGCAGTGTCATACAGTGGCTTATAAAATTTCTACAAGAGGCAGCTTTATGACTATCAACATATCTGTCATTACAGCACACATTAAGGTAGTTACAGTGTTTGCGGATGGCGGTGGTGGGATTTGAGTTCAAGGACACGGACTTATAATGGGAGGGAATTTTCTCTGTACATATCTCTTGGGCACACGGAACTAGAAAATTGCATCTCTGTGTTCACAGGACAACGTTGAGTGGTTATAGAAATGTGTAGTGCTGTTGCTCACAGGAAGGGTTGGAGACATCTAGTCCTACCTACAGACCCTGCTCTCCCCTTCCTAGTTTTCACTTTGTCAGAACGCTGCCAGGCACAATGGGGGTGTCTCTGCTTTCGTGGTATCCTCAAATGCTCTGTGATCTTCTCTAATGGGTAATTTACCACAGCACAGCAGAGTGCAGCTTTTGGTGGGGAAATCAAGACAGCACAAGATGGGAAAATCTGAGCTGATGGTCCACATGGAGGCTAAAGACAAAATCCTTCACCCGTGGTGGCACCAGGATGGGACAGACCCACTGCAGGAGGCTGGAATATGGATGTGGTACTGGCTGCAGGCAGGGAGGATTCCGCACAGGAGCAGGGGCCGCTTTCAAGGGGATTGCTCTTCTGCTGTGAATGCTAGCCCTGTTTCTGCAGAGAAGTGGCTGGGTGCAGATGGCCATGTCTGAGGTGACCCAGGGAGTGGGGGCTCCACAGGGACCGGGGGCTCCACAGGGAAACTGATGCTGACAGGAGATGGCACCCCGACCCCGAGCAGCAGCAGCAAGTTGTGTGCTGTTCCTTCAGCAGGGCTGTCCTGAGGCTGGGCCACCCTTCACAGCCCTGGAGCCTCAGCAGGGAAAAGCAGGATCCTCAAGAGTTGGACCTGAGAGTCTGGTGACCCCTTAGGGTCCTGAAAGCCTGCAGTATAGTAAGGGAAGGAAGGAGACTTTGCTTTAGAAAGCTTCAAATCCTTCCCTGCACAGGGGTCTGCTGAATCCTAGCGATAAAGATGTATTTCTGGGTATAAATAGGTGCTGTGGTCTGACAGCATGTGAAGCAAGGTGGGTGCGTCTGTACAGCCTGTGCTCTCGGGTTCCCAAGTTGCTGCCTTTCCACATAAGGCTTCTCTTAATACAGAAATCAGAATTGTCCTCTGCTGATTGCAGATATAAAGTGCACTGAGCAAGCTCTAGAGAGCCTGTTCCTTGTCAGCAGTCCCTAGGCAAACAGGGCTGGGGAGAACATAACCTAGCAGAAGCTATGTGCAGTGGGAAAATGCCAGATTCTCAGGGCATGGCTGTGATTTCTGGAAGACACCCTTCCCCATCTTGCAGATGGTCCAGAAAAGCTGCGTTTTACATACTGTGTTTGACTAAGCTGAGCTGAGTTGCACTGACGTGCATCACTTCGCTTTTGCATGGGAAAGGAGGGCAGTTGTGGTGGTGCAGCTTTCTCAAAACCTCGAATGCAGAAGAGACACAAGTGCCTTAACTGGTCTGGTTTGGTGGCCGGGGTGGCCGGTAATCCATGTTTTGTGGGTGTTGGTGAGTAAGTTTGTTTCTGGCTGTTTCATGGTTACAGGCAGGCTTAACTACCAGCATGAACACCAAAGGGAGAAAATAAATCACAGGGGAAGAGAGTAGCCTAGAAGAATGGGAAGAAGGGGAGCTCTGCAGGTTCCTTGCTGCAGGACTTGCTTGTCAAGTGGATGTGCTGACTGTGGAGTCTGGAACGAGAGCATATGCCTTGGGTTGACAGGAAGAACCCTTCTGCAATAGCTCTCTTTGTAGATGAGTGCTAGCAAACACTGGCACCAACATATACCACAGTGGCTGGAACAGCTGTGCAGGGGAAGATGATTTAGGTCTGGTATGTCTGTAAATTCAAACATGTTTTTTCATTTTTAACAAAAATAGCCATGTTAACTTCATTCCAGTTTTTGTATTTGGTGTGAGGGAACAAGTTTTAATGAAAAAATCACCTATGTGAGAATAAATATATTGTCGCGAATGGCCAATTTTACTACTGTGTTATAGGCTGCGGCACTGGTGTTTTCTTATTTCTGCACGCTTTCTTGTCAATATTTGGCTGGCGCCTTTTGAAATAATGATTTTAGAGAGGTTTATTTGCACTTTTAAATAAGCATGTGTGTTTTCCCCAGAGAGCCACTGTTCTTTCCAGGTGAAAATAGGGTTAATTTGTGAAGTCTCTAATGGGTCATCCCAAAATTCATCCTAAATTTTATTGAAGTCCAGTAAAAGCTTCCACATGTTTTCCTCTGTCAACATAGATATCTGGGTTGTTTGGGGTTTTTTTTAGAGTTTTTTTCTTTTTTTTTTTTAACACAGACATTACTGTTAAATTCTTTAATACTTAGCATTTGCCAAATGAAAACCAAGTATTCTTAAATATATAAAATCTGTGACGGACAAGAGAGAGACTGTGGATGGGAAGAAGGGTTAAACGAGCAACAAATCTGATGAGGAAGAATGGTAGAAATCCACTGGGCTATAGGCCAAGGGAGCAGTGCTATTTTTATTTTGTGAAAGCTATTAATAGGAGGTGTGCACCTTCTTGAGAGCTTGTATTAACCTCTCTCTGCAAAAGCAAGTCTGTGAAGTAATTTCTTTGCATCTGTTTCTCCTATAAGTGTTTATTGATACCAATATTTTATTATTTTAGATGGCAAGTGCATTCCTAGAATTCAACGGTGTGATTATTTGTATGTTTTACAGAAAGCTAACACTGGAAGTAATGAATTTTTCACTTCAAGTTTTATAAATCAAGTTGTAAAATTTTATTTTCCCATGAGTGAAGTTTTGTGATTCCTTTTGTGTTGTGTAATGAATACAGAATTATATTTATAAGAAATAAATAATTTTTAACAAGTGTGTCTCTTAATTTGTGTCAAAGACTGTTGGTCATGCTGGTTTTTTTTTCCTGTCCTCTTGCTGAGTGAAACTTTAACCTTCTAGTTTTACAAAGAAGACAATGTTGAATTTTCTGTAGTGTGAAACCAGCAGTCTTAAATGTTCACTCTTATTAATTTATGTGTGTACCTTCCAAACAAGGCCAGGGCTTTTCAAAACAGAGGAACAGCTCAAGCCCTTTTAAGGTGGGAAGATGGAATCACCCAATACTATGCAGGGTCCTGAAATTGCCAAGCCTCAGGGAAGTCTCCACTGATCCACATTTACTCCCTGAGTTGCATTTCCATAGCTACTATCACCGTAGTGCAGAGTTGCTTAATAACATAGGCTTTATAGAGCTGCATTTTTAACTATAATCTCTTCAAGATCTGTGAGCTGAGATTGTGCAGATGAACTTCACGAACGAGCTGTGCTGTGACTCTGGCTAGGCAGGCATTACGTGTGGCCCCAGCACGGAGGGAAGCCTGGCCTTGGGTTTAGCTGATACCCAAGTGTTCCTCTCCAGAACCAGCCACCACCTCCTGGGTGAACGGAAGGTCTCACCTGCTGCATAGATCGAAAAGGTGCAGTGTGCCCCAGGGAGGAGGAGCAGCATGGAAATTCCATCCCCATGCCCCAGGGGAAGGCTTCACTTTCCTGGCAGGAGGAGGATAGCGGAATTTAAATCAGACGGTTTTTGCTGCAATCTTGCTGATTCACAACTGCTAGTTCCCCTGACTGCAGTTGGGAGGGCGCTGTCATTCACAGACTTGTGGGTTTTCAGTGGATTCTGTGGGCTGCTAGTGTAGCGGAGTGTTTCCATAGCACCAAGTGATGTGGGTCTCTTCAGCGTCTAAATCCTCTTCAGTGCTCCCTTGGGTGTCCAGGTACATTGCTATGGCATGTGTACAATAATTTCTGATGCTGTTCCCGATGCTGAATTATCTAAGTGACCCATACATTTGAAGATGGTTGTGCAAGGGGGGAGCTTTAATGGTTGTGTCATAAGGCTGAGAAAATGTTTTCCCATCCGGGTCAGAAATGTTTTAATTCTAGTTTAGAGAGAGTTTTGTTCTAGTTCAGGGACCGTTGCACATCACTTGAGAGATACTCCAAGCAGTTACAGATTAGTGAATCCTCCCCAAACAGAGGGAGCAGAGGCAGTGGTGGTAAAAGCAGCAAGTTTTTCAGTGTCTTAATGCTTTTGACAACAAATGTGTTGGTGCTGTGCTTGACTTTGGCCACGGCTCAGGGCAGTCCTTAGCAGGATGCGTGCCTCCGGATTCATTGCCTGTCTTAATAGAGATTTGGGTTCTTGCTTTCCTTTCCCCGAACAGATGACTGAAAATGTGGCTGTTGCCTACAAAGGGGTAAGAAAGGAGATGGAGAGAGTGAAACCCAGCACATTTCAGGAGCCAGAGCAATCCTGAAACAAGCTGCCTTGTGAAATGTCTGTAGGTAACGTGAATCGATCCGGTTCATTCCAGCTGCTCCCCCTGCAGAGAGCTGGCATGACATCCTGTAGCAATGCAGCACCAGGTTCTCCTGCAAGCCCCGCTGCAGACCGTGCCAGGCCTGTGCCCTCGAGCTGCTCCCTGCGGCGGGACGTGTTGGCTCTCCTTTGACAGATTGCTCTACGGAGAGGAATTTCCCGCAGAAACTATGTCCTGGTGGCGCTCTGACCAGACATGGCCTCATTTTTTCCTTAAACAGGGCTCCCTTTCTGCAGGCATCTCCTTATCCACAAAACAATCTGTGTCTTGTGTAAATGACGTTTGGCTCCGAGCAGTGTTGCTGTTGCCGAAATGAGACCTGCGCACAGACAAAAACTGTTAAGCGGGTTCTTTTCTGTAGATCCCAGCCTATTTTTAGCAGGATTCAGGCATGTTTTTTCATGGTTTGCTTTTTTTACGAGGGCATATTTTATGGGCTGGCACGGTGCTCTGTGTGTTTGAAGATTTGGGGAGGCTCTGCCCTGCTGCTCGGAGAGAGGAAGATTGTGATATGGGTGGGGGGTGGAATGGGAACTGAAATATATGTTTGGCTGAGCTGAGGGGGACTGGAGCTGCAACCAGTAACAATTTTAACTTATTTCCCCACGTGAAGAAGGGAAACCTGGGGTCAGATGCTAGGGAAGAGGGCAGTCTGCATTCAGGGAGAGGGAGGAAATAGGAGGAAGAAACCAAGTACTCTGTGTCTGTCTGAGGCTGTCTGAGGTGTGTGTATCCCATTTGGGAATGTGCTTGTGGGATAGACTTGATGGATGTTAAACAGCTTAATCTGGGAAAAGGAAAAAGTTCTCAGCAAAAGGGAGAGAAAGGCCATGGGCAGTTAGGATTCATCTGACTGCATGGATCCTGCATCATCCCGCAGCTTTCTAGGGAGCCCGCTTAGTAGTGATGCAGCATCACAGCTCCGTGCCCCGGGGAAGGATTGCGTAGAGGTGGGAGGAGTTGGGACTCCTTCCTTGTGTTCCCAGTCCCATGGGAATCACTGGTCCATGGTAAGGAGCGAGCTGAAGGGGCAGGACTCTGCCACTGCCTCTCTGTGGGTGAGTCACGTTCTTGCCCAAGCTCCCCTTTCCTCTTGCTATGCAGCAATAGTAAATTAGGTGCTTCATGGGGATGTGACACTCTTCGAAGGGGCCGCAGGCTGCTGTGGAGGAATGGAGAGCTTTGTCCCACAGCATCCCTGTTGTGTGTATCGAGTCGTGTTCGTCAAACAAGATCTTGCAAAAAAGTACTTGCTGGGAACAGCAGCAGTCAAAATCTTTTCAGCGCAAAGCCAGGGCCTGTTCTTCTTGCTGTTATCTGCTGCAAGCAGGCGCTGCCTGGCACCTCCTTTCCCAACAGCAGTGTTTTGACATGACCAAACTGTCTGACAAACAAACCACCCACGTGCTGCAGTGTTTTGACTTGCAGAGAGACATTGATGTGGATGCTTTTCCTGAGCTTCTCTCTGGAAGTACTTGGTTTTCTGTAACTGAAAAGGTGCTCTGGAGGCAAGCATGCCAGCAGCAGAGGGTGCTACTTCCTCATGCTGCAGGAGCTAGCGGGAATCACTTTTCCCAGCCCTGTCCTGCAAAGGGAGCTTTTCCTAGAGGCACAGACCAGCACAGCTGGATCTCTGACACCAACTCTTTTGCTGCTGGCTCCCTGAGCCACACGCAATGCAGAGATGAGCACTGATCATTCCGGGATCCCTCTAAGCCTGGTTGGAAAACAGGATGAAGCTGAGGATGAAGCCTGGATTAGAAGAGACTTTTCTAGCTCTCATCCTTGTGAATTTAGCTAAGATTATTAAAAGCGAGGTGGGAGGTGGGATGACTTGGTATGGCTCGTTTTTTATGCTCAGCATTTGGCATTATCTATGGGGTCTGGAAGTGGATGAGCACCCGCGTTCTGAGAAATGGGTCCCGTTTGAATGTCTCAAGTTAAGCATCTAAATCCTTCTTAAGAGCATGGACTCTCAGGCTGGTACAGACTTTGTAGATGTGCTTTATGCCTGACTGACACTAGCCTTGCAGCACAGTGAGCTCTCCGGTCAGCCTGCTCTCCTGGGAGCTACTCCACAGCTGCTATTCCTGTATTACCCTGGTTGCTACCATTTTCCATTCATGGCCCCCACCAAAAAGGCAAGGAGCTAATTTTTCAACCAGTTGGTGTTGTAAGGGTTGTTCCAAATAGAATCGAAAGTTTGTAGAGTATCTTCTCCATCAAAGTGCTCTGGAGTTGCATATATCCCATTCTTTACATCCAGCACCCTATGCTGAAGTAGAAAGGCAAAGGAGCAGCATGGAGACATCACAGCAAGCTCCTGCTTTCCCCCTGAATGTAAAGCAAAATCGGTGATTCCACTTTGTTTCTGACAAAGGGTTTATTTTCATTCACCAGCCTCATTTACTTGTGTTGCAGTGCGCAAAGAGTTGCTGGCTGTGCTGAGATCTGAATTCACAAGAAGAGACTAACTAAAAGGAAGATGACTATTTTTTTTCCTGCAAAGGGCCCCTTGGGGATGCCTTTTCCCACCTCCATCCCACTCTCTTTTACTCCCTTTTCCATCACACTGAGCCATCTTCCAGCTGAGGAGGGCTTGTGCATTGTCCTCTAGGCAGGCTTGGCAGGATTTCTACCTCATGAGACTGCTGTTTTAACAGTCTCTTTCTCTGTTCTGCAGCACACTGGGTTACTTCGGCTTTGTTGCTGTGCATTACAGACACTCATTGTTCACTATCTGTTGCATTGTCTCCCTTAATTCCCACAGGCAGAGCCTTCATGCAGCACGTACATGTTTCCGGGCAGAGTGTTTACTCTCTCCCCCTCTCCCCAGGGCATAGAAAGCTGCATGTTTGCTGCCTGTCTGTACTTACACACACACACCCCCAAAATGCAAAGCAATAGGATCCCCTTTTTTGATAGAGTCTGCCAGCCTACTGCTGCAAGGCTAGTGTCAGTCAGGCATAAAGCACATCTACAAAGTCTGTACCAGCCTGAGAGTCCATGCTCTTAAGAAAGATTTAGATGCTTAACTTGAGACCTTCAAACGGGACCCATTTCTCAGAACGCGGGTGCTCATCCACTTCCAGACCCCATACATAATGCCAAATGCTGAGCATAAAAAACGAGCCATACCAAGTCATCCCACCTCCCACCTCGCTTTTAATAATCGTAGCATAAATTCACAAGGATGAGAGCTGGAAAAGTCTCTTCTAATCCAGGCTCCATCCCCAGACAGTTTTCGAAACAGGCTTAGAAGGATCCCATTGCAGGCCGTAAACACAGGCATTTGTCGGCCACCCCCCTCTGCCACTGTTTGCGCTGCTGTTCGAGATGTAGACAGTATTCAGAGCAAATGATTGAAGATTAGCAATTCCTGCTTCTTAAGGAAGCAAGAAAGTCAAATATTAAGGAAATAAAAGGAGACAAGATTCTGTAGGAGCTGTGATCTCATCTGGCGAGAAGCAACCACAAAGCTGAAAAGTTCTGCTTCAGCACTTGTCACGTCTTGTTTCCTCCAACTTCCCTGCTGCTCTATACCTCCTCCACCCCGTTTCTCCCTCTCACTGTAAGGAACAGGGATCTCTGTTAGAGCAGGAAACCCTTACACACACGGAACTAGTGCAGAAGAAAACACGAGCCTGTGAGTAGCTGTCAGAGAAAGAAGTTCACATCTGGCAATGGCGACGTGGTACAAGGTGCTCAGGGAGAGATAATGGGTGGTAGTGCTGGCCAGTGCTGGGTGGCAGGCACCACAACTGTGGTGGAGTTAGTGGAGCAGCTGAATTCACAGGCAGACTAAAGCCTGCTGTTTCCTGTACAGTTCTCAGACATCATTCACAACTTTCTTGGACTCGGTGATGACACGTCTCTGCTGCTGCAGAAGGTGCTCCTGCTGTGCTGACCATTTAATACACCCTGGGGAGCTGTGGCTGGGCAGGTCGAGGAGAACCTGCTTTTGAGTCTCCACAAGTGAAGGTCTTGGGCTTTCCCTGGCCAGTGCTCTTTTACTGCCCTGGGTCACAGCAGATGGGCAGGAAAAGGTCTCAGGGTAAGAGGAAAGTTCCCCATCCACATCTCCAGGCATCAAGAGCTACAGTCAGCCAACTATCAGCTGCCTCCCTGCTGCCTTTCTAGATTATGAATCCATGCTAGCCTTTGCCTCACTCACCCCAGTCAGGTTCTCACGTTACAGCAGTCTCCCACCTTGGCAGTAATGAAACAAAGCATTTAAAGTAGGGGTACTTTAGTGGGTGGAGTAGACTGATTCACTGTCAAGGAGAATCTGGTCCACAGAGCACCGATTCTAGGCAGTTTTGGAGTTTCCCTAGACAACACTTCAGTTTGACATATGCCTGGCACATTCCTTTAACATCTTTGGTACTGGCAAAAGAGACAGGAGTGAATCTTCTGAACAGTGAAGATGAACCAGGAGAACTCTGCGCAGAGTTGGATTCACACAACAAGCTGCAAGTGTGCCGACAGAAAACACTGGAGCTAGTCTGCAGTGTCAGAATCCTTTCTCAGCTCCCTCAGAACAATGTTTACAGGGTCTCTGGGTGAGTATGGGTCCCAAGGCTTGGCTAACTGTCCAAGAACGGAACAGTAATCTGTACAAAAAGCTTATATGGGGAGGTTTTCACAACACTCTTGGGGGACTATTGCTGAAGAAGTTCTACTGAAATTAGTGAGGAAAAGTGACTGAACTGGGCGCAGGACCAGGTCAAAGCAATGTAGTTTTGAAAGAGCTACCCAAATATGTATCTATTTAACATAAAACTTGTCCTGGTTCTATCTTGCAGGGTGTGAAAGAACATATTAATGCTGTATCTACAAACTCCTTGGTGTTTCTGGTCAGCTAGGTATTAAATTTAATCTGAAGTGAATGTGGTTTTTTTCCATGAACCACAATGGCTGGCAGAGGGCACCTGTTCCCCCAGGACTTCAAAATAAGCTTAACAAATCAGTCCTGCAAAGGTATGAATGCACATATGAACAACATCACGTGCATGCACTGTCCCATGGTGCTCCACTGAATTTCTTTCCCTTCATTGGCTGAAGTCCTCTTTTGGGATTTTTTTTTGACTGCATGGCCTGAAAGGAGCGAGGAGGAGGGGAGTATTCAGCAGGCTACCTACAACACCTCAGCCTTTGCATCACGTTTATTTCTCCTGGCTTCTTCTGACAGTTCAGTGGGTTCAGCACTGGACCCTGCCCCATCGTGTGTCACTGAATGTCCTGCTGTGAGCACCCTGCTGAAGGAATAACCTGACAGTGGGGACCGTATTCCCCCCGGGGACCATGCGATTTCATTTCATCCCATGTGCGGCTACAGGAGTTTTTACCTTGTAAGCACTGCTATAATGAAATTATACGTTAATGCACGGCCCATGAAACCTGACAAAAAGCCTCTTCAGTTCCTAGCAGAGCATGCCTCCTTCCACCAGCCTCCCCAGAGATCCAGCACACGACTACACCCAGGAATCACCTTGCGCACTATGCACCTCCCCACTCCCTGAGAGGCTCACAGCCAGGAGAAAAACGGCTGAATACCTTGTCTCATTAAAAGGTAGGTCAGGAGAATGCACTTGCACTTTTATGGTTGAACCTTGTTTGAATTAAGGGCTTGTGCTGGAAATGAAGTTCAGCTGAGATGAAAGCAAAGTCCTCTGTAAGTATGGACATAAAAATGAGGACACACAAATTAACCCTGCTCTTTTTTTCACATGTGCCCCAAGACCATTAGTGATGGGAACTGATGAAGGCTCAATGTTAACGTCCAACCCCAAAACCCAGTAAGCTCAGCAGCGTGCCGGGGCATTCGTTCCACACTGACTCAGGTGGCAGGCTGCCACCTCCTGAATCATTCGCACCACTTCCTGCAGCTCCTAGGTGGTCCTTGGAGGTATCCCATGCAATATGGCTTGCTTAATTTATGACAATCCACTGCTTTATAGCTCCAAGCAGTATTGCTACAGACTCTTTTTGCCTGAGAATACTGGAAAATGAATCACCTCAAATAGACATGGCTGGGTCAAATTTGCCCAGAAAGTTGCTTTTTGAAAAAAGACTGAAAGGAACAGAATTGTATTTCCCTCGTTGGTGTTGGTAAACAGATCACTTCTAAAAAAGCAAACAGACGTTCCCTGGAGTGTTTGCAATGCAAACATTGCAACATCGTGTCGATGTACAAGCACTCTGCGGATGCAATTAATTACGAAGTGACTAGATCGTTCCCAAAAAGCCTAACAGGGCTGAGCCTGAAACTCGCTGCTGGTTTTGGCCGTTCTGAGAGCACGCAGGGCAGTAAAGCACTGAACGAGCCCGACTGCATCCAGAAACCCCGCGGCTGTTGAGCCTTGCTCTCCCCGTGGGCGCCAGGCGGCTTTGCTCGGGGCTCGTGTGCCAGAGCCAGAGCTGCTCTGCTCCCTGCCCTCCATGAAGGACTTGCCCCGCTACCGGCTGCTCCCCCAGACCCCGGGGCCGGGACCGCTCCGCGGCAGCGCCACCGGACCCCGCCGCTTCCTCCGCGCCCCGGTCCCGCCCCCTTTCCCGACCGCTGCGGCCGCCGTGATCGGGAAAGGGGGCGG
>VWZZ01007735.1:411912-494810 GCA_013399095.1 Psophia crepitans | reverse complement strand
CGCGGCGGCCCTTTCCCCGGGGCGGCGGCGGTCGGCCCGGTTCCTCGCTGCGGGCTGCCGCGGGCTCCGCCTCCCTCCGCGGAGGCGCCTCGGCTCCCAGCAGGCGCGGAGCGGGGCTCCCCTCCCGCCCGTGCGAGCTCCCCGGAATCGGTGCCAACTTAAAAAAAACAAACAGCGAGGGCCAGGCTGGGGGGAGGCCAAGCTTTCCGACCTGCCCCAGCAGCTCGAAGGCACTGGCAAGCCCCGGGCGGCTCGGGCACCGTCTTGCGGTTGTGGTGGGGCCGCATACGAGCGCGGAAGGCCCCGTCCCTGGGGAGCGCTGGTGTCCGTGGGGCGCGGTGGCAGGGCCCGGGGTGCGGGGGCTCGCGGGGCAGCCGTGGCTCCAGCAAGCATCGGGGCCCCAAGAGCTCGCAGCGTCTTGTGGAGCCGCGGCTGGGATGCCGTGAGGTGCGTGGCTGCCAGAGGCTGGCTGGTGTAGCTGTGCGTGGGTTTGAAAGGCAAACGCTGATAGTGCCAGTTCGGAGATCTTCAGCTCTTTAAGGAAGTCAGGTTGGTTGTTAGTGTCTGTGGTTACAGTGGTGCTCTCTGGAGCACACCTTGCAAGGCCTAATTAATATGTCTGGGTTTTTTAATACATAAATCTATGCCGGTATGATGGGAGCCTATATAAGCCTATATCTGAAGTGCCTAGACTGGTGTTGAGGAGAGGAAACTAATCTTGCTGTAGCTGAAATACGGCATTTGTTCTCCTTATTCCCTCCCTGAGAAGTGGGCAGTCAGTGTGGCTGGTGCTGGTGGTGGCCATGCCTGATTAGAAGACTATGAATTGCCTGAGCTGTTGCTCAAGATAAGGAAGTGTACAAAATGACTGTAAAAATGGGAGTTGCTACCTGGAAGGAAAGATGAGTTTTTTTCTTGATGGCAATGCAGGATGGGTTTATGAACCTTTTGTCCCAGAAGCGGTCTTTGCTTGTCCCACCCCTCTAATGTCTGATTTCTACACCAGGTTCTGCATTGCAAAGCTTGGTAGTATAAGCATCTTTGGCTGAGCGCAAGTTGACTGTTAAGTTAGCAGAACCGAACTATGTGAAGCTTTCAGTGGCTGTGAGTAAAAGAGTTATAAGATGGATGGCGTCAAAGTAGCTATTCCAGCCTATGAGGAAGGATATTTCTGTGGTGAGTTTATAAGAGGTTACTAGGAAGGGGATGGAGCTGTGCTACTATTTACAAAGCGAATGGCGATGCCGAGAAGCGCTTAACTGGCTTGTGGAGGAGCATCTTCCCCCACCAACCAGTGGCCACGCGCCTGTCTCCTCCCTGCTCTGTCAGTATGCCTGACTGCTGGCCCTGTCATGGCTCTCAGTAGTTGTGATGATGGATGCACCAAGCAGCAAATTATTGTTCTCCTCCCTTGAAGGCAAGGGATGAGCTGAAGCAGGGTATTCCTCCGGGGGGCATCGCATTGTTGCAGTACATCACGGCAGGCTTTTGCAGCCTCTCTCCTCAGCTTTAGAGGTTGCTGAAGTGCACTGTAATGTGGTTGGAGTTTGTTTGTAAACCTCTGTTAGATACTTCTGAGATGTGGGGTTTGTGTTCCAGGAACTGGCTGGCTGCTATGTGCTGTATTTGTGTGGAGTCAGTTCACTGCTGCGAGATCCTGGATGTGGAAAATGTGCTTTGCTCTTTGCTCTCCTCTGTCTTTTTTTTTTTTTTCCTCCCCTGGTCTCCTACATTTCCTTTCCTCAGAAAAAGTGAAAGCAGTCTGCAAGGGCTGCTTGTCTTGTCAAGTCTGTTTTGCAAGGGCTAATTAAGAATTCTTGAAGTTACCGGAATTAAAAATCTGTAGCTAGTGAGCCAGTCAGGACACTGTGCATGCCAGGCTTTGTGAATGAGTGCAGACCGAGCTGACAGTTAATCTTCCAAGTCACAATGCAGTTTCTCAAGAATGCGAGATGTGAAAGGGAGTATGTGCTGTGGCTGTTTGAGGTTTGTGTCTCAGACAAATTTTGTGGTTGGTGTCTCTGAACACACTGGTACCTGATAGCCAGTTCACACAGGCTGGTAGGCCAATGCAAGCCATGCTTACAGTTTTGGGCTGTAGGATACATGTACTGACTGAGTGTGGAGTCACTGGGGGCTTGTGTTGACAAGGGGAGTGAGGATTAGCTCGTGTTGGCAGGGAGTATCAATGAGATTACCTCAGGTGGGCTGTGCTTATCTTCATGTCCTGTGGAAGGAGGCTTGTACTTAAATTAACTAGTGAGAGTAATGTAGCATTATAGCAGTGGAGAGGTGGTTTACTAGACCTGCATGGATTGTACTAGCAGCTCAGTTTTAGTATGAGTTTCCCTAATCTTGACTCTACTGAAGGCTGGCATGTGTGGCTGGCTGTGAAACTTGCTGCCCTGCTTTATACTTGTAGGCATGGGATGTGACTTAGCAAATTAAGTTGCTGGTAGAAGATACAAGTTAGACACTAGCTGCTTCCAGACAAAGCTGTGTAATGCCTGCAGAATAAATGTGACTAAGTGTCTGAGAACCAAGGTTACCAAACTGTAGCAACTGGACTGCTTTGCTGGTGGTCATTGTAGGATGGGTTGATGTCAAGGCGTTGACTCACTTCGAGTTACTACACTGTTCTGAGCAACAGAAAATTCTTCACTTCAGTTACTCCATGTGAGTAACTGCTGCAGCTGCCACTGTTTCAGTAGGTAATTGGCAGGGATGGGATGTAAGTGTAGTTGTCCTTAGCAAAGATGGGATATGTGCTATAGGTGGTGGCCAAACATGCTGTACTGAGTGTGAGAACCTAGCTTTAGAGTATGAGTTTCCGAGCGTATGGTAAGGGGAAGAAGTGCTGCTGTTAATTGCGTTTTCCCCAGGGACTGCTAAAACAGTCTCACTTTTTTAAAATAAGCAGGGAAAGAGCTGATTATAGATTCCCTTCTCAATCTACTGCTCTGCCTTCGTAGGTAATGTTTTGGAAGCTCCTGGGCTAAAGTAAATGGTCTGATCAGGAAATTGTCTTCCAGGTGATCATACTTTGGGTGAAGGAGTATCATGCCTACAAAGAAAATGTAGTGGAAATGGATCGAGTCCCACTGTTGAGCTGCAACTGAGTAAAACCACCCCAGCCCAATGGACTGCCTGGGCACTGTAGGCTGCCTTTGCAGAGCCCTTTGGGAAGAGTACAGAGGGAAGAGCAATGTCTTGGCACAGAGCTCTGGGCCTGGACCACTGGGATGAGCAGATGCTGGTGAGATGGATGCTCAGTGCTCTCATGACTGCTGTGGACAATTCTTTTTGTTGCATGTTATCATGTTTGCGATTGGGCTCAAGGTCCAGAGCTTTCCAGGCCAGCTGGTGCTCATGGCAATCTGACAGTATTGTGTGTGCCCTAGGGAGTGTGGCTTAGAGGGATGAGTGTAGGGCCACAAGCCAGGGACAGCTGTGGGCTAATCCTTTCTATACATCTGACTTGATGTGTGGCCTTGTTTTAATCACTTAACACTTTGCTTTAAGGTTTTTTTTAAAAAAGAAAATAAAGCTAATGCTTTTCTTGTCTGCTCACCTTTGGCAGGGATGGATACTAATACCGGGTTTTATTTAATTTGCTCTATCCTGTGGCTTCTCAAAGCAGTTGGAATAGAAAAGACTTAGGATGCAGGGATCTCTGGCAGTCGAGTGGGAAATGCTTCTTCTGTTGACAGTGTGAAAGTGTCACAGTTAGCAGTGGGGGAATTGGTGTGCTCTTGACTACTTAGTGTTTCATTCATGTGGTAGAGGCCTTGCCATCCTCCCATCTGGCTTTGTGTTGTGCTTAAGCAGCGTTGAACCTCATATTTTTGAATTAACATCTTTTTCTGATCTTAGTAGAGAAACAGCCACCTACTTCTGCCTTGTCTTTTTTCATTAACCCTGGAGCATCTTCTCCACTAGCATTTTCTTGTCTTATGGCTCTGCTAAGACGTGGGAAGATAGACTTCCAACTGAAGCAGTGCTGCTACTGTATAACAGTAAAGCCTTTAACCTGCAGAACTCTTCTTGGGAGGAGAAAGCTTTTTAGTTTAAAAACAACCAAAAAAAACCTGCCACCATCTGCCTGATTTCGAAGTGACAGCAACAACTTTTGCCTTGAGAGCTTTGGGTGAGAAGGTGGTGATGTCTGAATGGAGATACCAAACATGGGCTTTTTCTTATAGCCTGGGAGGGGAATTTGATGAAGCTTCTAAGTTGGAGCAGCTGTGTAGATGTTAGTTTCAAACTGCTTTCTTTGGACAGCTGGTATGTTATCAAGTCAGGAATCTGTCCTGAGGAGATCCCGGTTGGGGCCTTGACACCATAAATGTACAAAGGCACTCGGTTGCACAAAAACTGTAGAAACAACTTAGTTCTAAAGAACGTGAGCCACAGATGGTAAACAGCCAAGAAAAGCAAGCAAGGGGTAAGGCCAAGCTGTTCTTTACATGAGAAAGCTACATTGGTCTCAGATGTTTAGAAATTCTTAGTTTAAACTTTTGAGTACTTCACTGTGGATAACTTCTGGCTTGAAAGACCTTTTGGAACTTAAACTCTACTTTAAGTAGAGATTTGAAAAATGCCTGGGTTCAAACTACAGCGTTTGGAGGCTTGAAGGAAGTCCTGGAGTCCGCCAGAGTGTAGTTCTTGCCTAGATACCCTAATTCATTGTCATACAGTGCCTCAGAATCCTGGGGTCTGTAGTGGTGTAGCCTAGTGAGCTGTGCTGCAGGGAGAGCAGCATTGCTTCTCAGTGAGAAGAATGGCACTTGAAATGCTTCCTAACAGTAGTCTTTGGCCTGTGCTACGGGGAAATTGGGACGCTGCGTATGTGGGATGTATGGGATTGGTACTGTGTCATCAGCAGTTCTACATGGGGCTTCTCTTTGGACAGTCTCCCTGTGCTTTTTAAAGGCTTCACTAGTTGTATTATTGAACTTGGACAATGAGGGAGGGGTTGCTTTGTTCCATACTAATCCCAGGGCAGTAGTACATCTGGGACTTGAAGTTTCAAGTGGTGCCCATGTAAAGAAATGCCTAAAACTTTGTGGACCAGCTGGTAAGGGGTGAACTGAACTGGGAGAATGAACCCTGACATTGTAGTACGTATGAACTGCTGAACAGCTAGAGAAGAAACCTGTTCACAGTTTTGCTGACAAGAGGTTTGAGGCCTGTGTGAATCCAGAAAGTACCTGGCTTGAGACTCCTCTGGGCAGGAAATGTTGGAGCATGGGGTTACATGACAGGCATGAGCTGCTGCAGGCTGGGCTGTGGTGTTACCCTACGGCTTGCTGTCATGGTTCTGTGCTACTGGCTTGAACACTTGGCCGCTTTGCCTGGTGTCCCACACAGTTTCACTACTAATGTTCTGGGGTTTTCCATATGGCATGTTGTGCAGTTCCAGCTGGAGTGAAGTGGAGCTGGGGGTGGGAGTGAATCAGTCTAATGAACGTGGGTTTTTTTGTGAGCCAGGGCATTGCTTTCTTCCCGATTATCTTACAGCTTTTTTTGTGCTGTGTCCTTTTTGCCAGAAGGATCGGCGGGCAGTGTTAAGTAGTTTCAGCATCAGACTCGACTCTGGTATTTGTTTAGGCACATGCATCTCTTAGATCTTCCTAGTGTAGTTTAGTTTGCAGCCTAAAGAGGAAAAGGGCAGCAGGGCTGCACACATGGCACTGATTCCAGCAGGATATTGCTGTAAGGTTAGGTATGTGGCATGCTGTCTTGCCAATATCTGCTATGCAGAAGTTCAAAAGGGGCAGCTAATCTGCTGTGAAGTGGCTGTGAGCTTGGGTAATGGTGAAAATCTGGGAAGTGAAGGCGGACTGGCATGGTAATATGCTACTGGCTTCCCAAGTTGTGAGTTTGACGTTCTGTATGTTGGGATGGGGAGAGGAAGAAAGGGCAAAGTGTGTATCTTATGTTTAGTGATATGGGTCCATTTCAGTGGCTGAGGTTGATCATGGAATTTGGATAATGTAGTTCTTGATGTTTCCTGTGGTTAATTGACTTTGAGATGATCCACTCAAACTATTTAGCAGATTGTTGGTCCTTAACTTCCTAAATTCAGTGTTAGCAAGAAGCAGCTTTTGAGGAAATTGAGAGCTATCCCGGGAGATACACTGTATGTTTCCCAGCTGAATCTTTCCTGTTTTATTGAGCTACTGGTGGTTCTTCTGTGCTTCTGATCCTCTGGATCTGAGACATGTTAGGTGGCTGTAAGATGTTGCCTTCCAGTGAGATTGTCAAAGGGGCAGGTCATATGTGCCCACACAGGCCCAAATCTGCACTTTTGGCATGAGTAACGTTAAAACCTGTGGCTTTATCTGAGTAATCTGATAAAGCCTGGTGTGTGGACACTGAACTGGATTTGCAAGAGGCACAGCTTTGTGTGTCAACACTTAAGTGGGAGGGGACACCTGACTAGAGAGCCTGGAAGGAGCAGTTACCCACATCTGCAGGCGGGCTGTGATTGTGCAACTGCCCTCCTGCTTGCTCCATAGCTGGAGCAGTGGTTTTACTAGGGAAAACTTGCCAAGCATGCTGTGTCACTCCAGGATGGCAGATATGTCCAGATGTTTGCCTACAAGGAACTCCAGTGAATTTGCTACTTTACGGAGTTTATTAGCTTTGGAAGAGGCAATTCTTTGCTGCTAGGTGTACTTGCATGCACACTTGGCAGTGTTTTTCTATAAGGACTTTCTACTGTACATGTTTTTCCAAAGAGGGATTTGGCTGTGACTCATGCAGTGCCTTCAGTCTTTGTCCCTTGATGTAGGGATGCAGTTGTGAGTGCATGCTGGTGTTCCCTTCCCAGCCAGTTCCCTCTAGGTAGAGCAGCTCATCTTGCTGCTGTGGGCATGGTGATGTACCAGCACATTAACAGTAGGGGTAAACAGAACTTCCATTGACTGCACATTGCTGATAGGACATGTGTAGTGTCCCCTGACTAAGCTTAGAAGGCTGAAGCAGGTTTGGACTTTGGGCCAGATGGATGGCATGGCTTTTGATATGTATCTAGGAACATACAGAGCAAGGTAAGACACATGGCTTATCCTTACCTGGACTCTGTTTTATGGGATAAGTGCAGCAACACTTTTCTGTGAAAATGGAGAAGGATGGTGTTACTGTTTCTATCTTTTCTGGTAAGAGGCAAGAACGGAATGGCTCTTAGTGGGAAGAGATTTCTTGATGCAAGTAAGTCCTTAGTGGGCACTGGGGAGCAGTGTGCTGTAGACCATATATCAAGACTGATGACAAATGGCTCTCTGTATTTGAGGTACGAGAATGATTTTCAAGTTGTGGTCATTAAGGTCAAGAGGAAGGATAGGGTACTATACTAATACTTGTTCGAAGGCAGGTACTCTTATGTTACTTGGAATAGGCTGTCTTCAAACCTTCCAAAAAATGCCAGCCAAGTCCTAGTCTAAACTGTTCTTGAAAGAACACTTGACCTCACAGGAATCTACGTTTCAAGGTACAGCGGAAGACTCATGAGTGATTTTACTGTTGAGAAGGCTTTTGTGCTAATGCAGTATTCAATATACTCTTAAATCCTGTTCTGGCCTAAGACACTCACCAAACAAGCTTGTCACGGAAATCGTGTCTGACCCACGGTTGTGGTACTGAGAAGGGACTGTCCTTAGGCCTGAGTGGACAAAGCAGATGGCCCAGCAGGTGGCAGGCTGGCAGCAGTGAAAGCCATGGCTTTGCAGGTTGCTCAATGCAACCCTTTTTGCTTGCAAGTCTGATAGCTTGGCAGCCCAATTAATGCATGCCTAGATGCAGATGCATTTATCCAGAGTGAACAGCTATGTAGCCAGCTTTTTCAGGTTCCAGTATCACCAAAGCATTGGGATTATCTGTAGGGGATGGGTGTGTAGGGTGACTTCAGCTTATACTTTAATTGAGTTTTAGAAGTAGTAGTGTATTGAATTGACTGTAGAAATAAAGCTGCAAGGCAAGCTTTTTCTGATGTGAGGTTTTTAGGGGGGGGAAATACTGTTGGATGTGGTGACTTTGATATTCCAAGCATTAGATATTCTAGACAGTTTACATCACTTCCATGTTTGGGAGGTTGTGGTGCACTGAATGGTGAGTGGCAGCAGCCTTTGCTTTCAAATTGATGTTTGTACACAGCAAATCGTGGCAAAGCCATCCAGATTCCTCAAAAGGAAGAGTAAGGACTTCAGCAGCAACTAAAAGCCCTGTTGAACATACTTTTGCTGAGACTGACCAGCCTCAGAAATGACAGAAGCTTAGATACTGAAGGGAACAGCTAACATAACTGTGTTTATATCTCTACAGCTCTTACTAAGCTCTGAAAAAGCAAGGCAGCTCATATTTTTTGCTTGTTCTGAAGTATGTTGAGTGCATCTTTAAGAACAGATCTTTTGACTGTTTCTACAAGGTTTCTTTCTCTCTTCCTTTTTAAGTTTTATTAATGGGTTCCAAACTCCTGTTTGGAAACTCTTCATTGATATCATGGGAGCTTTCTGTGGCCCACATTAAATAGCTTGGTTGACCAGGAATTAAGTGACTGTACAAATATTTATATTAAACACGTATTTAGAAGGCATGTTGACTTATGAGGACCTATGGTGACTGTGGTATGTTGGGAGGATAGGTGGACTGTTCAGCTCTTGCCTTTGAACTGTAGCAGTACTGGCAGCTGTTTAATGCCTAGATAAGACAACTCAGGCTTGCTTACATCTCATGAACTTGTCCCATTGCTGACTGTTGCGCTGTTTCTTGTCTCTTACATTGGAGAGGTTTTTGAATGGGTAACCTTAATGCAAAGGACTCAGCAGTGTCTGTAATAGTCACAACAGAAAGCTGTCTGCTTAATTACAGGTACTGGAATTTTGCTGTTTTACAGAGGAAACCCACAGTTTAGTCTGCTGAGAAGCCCTGGGGAGGGAAGGAAGAGATGGTGAACGTGCACATTCTTCAAACTCTGCTTACTCAGGCTTCTGTGGTGGTGTCAGGGCATTTGGAAGGTGGAAACAGAAGGGATAAAAACCATCATCCCTTCCCACCCCTAAACAGACCTCAGGCATCGAGCAGTGGCCATCTCTTTCCTTCCCTGCAGAAGATGGTGCTTCTTTCGAATTCAAGGAAAGATCTTTTCAAAGCTGCGTGGGGTGTTATGGAACCTTTCTTATGAACATCATGCACTAGTAGCCAGCATCTGTGCAGTAAACTGCCTTAGCAGGTAGCTAATCAAAACCTTTGCATCAGTCAGCTTTGCAAGGCTTACTGGACTCCTGCACTAAATCACGTTATCACATGTGGCTGAGTACTCTCTGGGTACGCAACAGCAATCTTTCAGCTGTGGGGAGCAGAGAGAAGTCTTGTGCATAGCTGCAAACTGTGTTCAGTCACTTCACTTTTGAGAGGGCAAAATACCTTTGGAAACTTATTGTTCAAACCTAAATTACAAGAAGTGTGTAACTTTAGCTATGACTTTGATAGCTGAAATCAAGCTTATGGATGGGCAGAATCTTTTCAGGCAAAGAATATTTAAACACTTTTTCCCTGCTTTTTCCAAAAGTTACAATATTGGACTGCTATCAGAATAAACTGCCTAAAAGCCAAAAGCATCCCTACACAAACTGAGATCTCCGGTGTGCCGCTCTGCCTTAAAAACAGAGTAGATGCTTGACACCTAGAGGAGGAGATTGATTTCCTTTACACAAACTTTCCTTCCAGCATCCTTCTTCAAATTGAGGTTGTCACGGATACTTCTGATTGCAGTCTTTCCATGTTCTAGCATCATGCCTGTTGATGTAACTGTCGATGGTGCTGAGCTGGGAGGCTTTTTGAAAGTGGGTGATTTGGGAGAGAGATGCTTGTGGCTGGGTGTAAAGATGGACTGCTCCATACAAAACTTAACCTCGTGGGTCTGGATTATTATGCTAAAATGGCCCGGAGGAACATATTTCTGTGCTTTCAGGTACTTTCTGCAAAGGTGACACTTAAAGCTGTTTACCATCAAAAAGCCCATACAAATCTGTGTCTCTAGCCAATATGTGCTATCTCTTCAGCAATATATCCCCTCTGCATGGTTCAGAGCATGACTGTCTCCTGATCTGTTCTAGTTCCATGTGCTGAAGCAACTGATGTGAACTGTTACTGCATACTCACTTTTTCCAGTGCAGAGGTACTACCACTGTGTATATTTGCAGTGTTGGACCCAATCATACAGATTAGATTTGTTCAAACTAAATGATTGAGGTGTAGATTGACGTTGGGACACAGAGGGTGATGAGGAAGCCACTTAAAATATCACTGGATTTAGAGAGCTTAAGCTAGTGAAACTATTGCTTAGAGTGTGTTGCTGAATGTGTACCAGTAAGACTAAGGGACAAATTCCACTCCTTGCCACTTGAATGAGCCACTCTGGACACTAATCAGCAGTGAAGCAACTGTGCACAGTTCTGTAGGTGCATGTCTTGGTCACGCTTTTTTGGCAAAAACATTTGCTCTGTATTACCACAACTATTATTTCCAGGAAAAAGTTGCTCTTAGATATCTGGCCACCTTACAGTGCAGATGTCCTCTGAAGGCAGCATATGTATTCCTGCAGCCACAGTTTGTATCATGTGGTTTAATCCATGTCATTTTGGCGTGCTCTGCAGTTATAAATCTGTGTAGTTGTATAGGGATAAAACTTCAAGCAGTCAGGCTACAAAGGCTTTCTAGAATTGTGCTATGTATTGTGAGGCCTTTTGCTGGATGATGTAAGAACCCAGCTGAAGCTTTTGGTCACCCTGCCTATCTCAAACCACCATGGCAATTTCCAAGGACCCTTTCAGGTAATGGTGAAAGCAAAACATTGTGTCATGCTGAGACTGTGCCCAGCTGTAGGCTTCATTGAGATGTACAATGTCTCTTCCTAATTATGGTATGTCCCAGGTCAATTATGTTTAAACACAGAGTCCAGCCATGTCATTAAACTTTTTTGGCTAATGACAAGTCAGAAATCTAGTAAGGCATCATCCCATAATGCTGTGCTTTGGGGAGTTGCTGTGTATGTTCCAGTAAAGCTGGCAGTGTGAGTTGTCTCTTGTGTAATCTGTCTGCCAGGAATATCCTCTTAGTTCAGCACTTTATTGAGAGCTGCTGTGAGATGGCTTGTTGCTTGTGTGTATTCCTGGACGTGGAGGGCTTGCCTTACTAAGCATACTGATGGAGTGTTTTCAGTGTTGACAAATGTCTCGGCACTAGGCTGTTGCATGTCTATCTGGTTCTTTCTTTGTGTTTTTGGTCATATGACCGATGTTTGCCTCACATAGCTTCTGGCAGCTGCCTCAGAAATGCGAGGTGAACATGTATTTTTAAAGACTGGCAATGGGTCAGGTCAAGCAGAGTGCACTATGTTGGCTTCTTTGCTTGATAGTTTCAAACAGTTTAAAGGTTAGATAGTAGTTCTTCATATTAATTGCTAATAAGTTGAAGGATGGGGATCTATGCTTCCACTACCAAAATCCTGGGCCTAAGTAAAATAAGAAATGTGTGTGTGGTAATCAACGTGGCATGTAGATTTGGCAAGTCTTGTATTGGATCCATGTTTCACGGCCAGCTCTGATGTGAGCTGTTTGTACCTTCTGTGCTACTTATCTGATCCTCTCTGGATGCTTGTCTGAAGTTCTAGCAGGTGAAGCTTAATGCTACTAAAAAGTATGGGGAAAGGGCAGGAAACAGTCCTTTTCCACCCAAACCCTCAGGATGGTAGATCAAGGTGATCCTGAGTAAAGCTAATGAGTCTGCATAGTGAAGATACTTAAAGGGACTTGTCTCAGAGGTCCTGGGTTCAAACAAGCTCAAGGTGCTTAAATATTCTCCCTGGTTAGGTAGTGCAAGTGGCATTGCAGAACATTAATGTTCTGTTTGATTTCAGTGGCAACCTATTGTACGCCACAGCATGGTGCTTTTCCTAATGATTTCAGTACTGTAACAGCTACCATCTCTTGCCCTAGTGTGTGAAGGGCTAGTAAGTCCACTCAAAACACAGTGTATTTGCCCTACCCGTGATACACTTCTGTGACAAACTTTGGTGTCTCTATTACTGTTACAGGACTGGATGTGAGTATGTCTGAAAACTTGTGTTGTATAACAAGGTCCTAGTGATCTTGGCTTGACTCTTCTGTGAAAAACAGACTGTACTAGGCGGAGAAGAAATGCCAGTGCTTTTTTCCTTTTTCTACTGGCTGGGCTGCAAACGATTTATGCCCAAACATTCTGGAGGTGTTCTGCTATGGTGTGACTCTGCTTTCTTTTTTGCTAAGGGACACCCCTAGGAAACTGCTTTCCCTCTGGAGACTTGAAGGTAAGAGGGAATTGGAAGGTGGAGGGGGAATATTGTGGACTTGAGCAAGCAAGGTGCTTGATTACACTAGGATGGCAAGTTTGGATTTGTCTGGACACTTCACCTCAACTGGCTCTGCCGCAACTGGAGAAGCAAAATTGCGTCTTCCGGCTATGTTGTTGGATTTGGAAAGGGTTTTTCCACAGCTTTTGTTTTGTTTTAAGGGCTGCTGTTGTTCCCAGATCAAACTTGAATAGAAAACATAAGGCTGCTGCCAGCTTTCTGTCACAGACACCTTTTATCTTGCATTCATCTCTTCCAAGCAGATGCTGCTTTCATTTCTTCTACTTTTTTGCTACAAGACTAAAATTAACAGCCCTTTGATGCAGGGGAAGAAACTGTATTTCAAAGCTAAGTACCTAGTTAACTTTGGTAATAAAACTGTTGGGTTTATCTTGAAGGTAATTCTGTGTTCCTTTGAAATAAATCCAAGGGTTGGAAGCTCCCAAACCCGGCTTGCTTTAATGTGCAGATTCGCCCTCACTCGGGACCATCAGTGACTGTTCTTTTTGGGTGGGAAGTATAGGTGAAGGTGAGACTGTACATGAGGAAGAGGGTGGCAGACATTGATGTTGATGCACAGTGTTCCTACAGTTTGTTTTCTTCCTAGCTGATTATAAGCTGCAGTGCATGGCTAGTCTTGTATCACATCTTGCCAACACATAGCTCAAGGTGGAGCACAGCAGGGGGAAGCAGCTGAGGAGAACACAAGTCTTGAGACACTTCATTGCGGGAGTGATGCAATCTGTATCCTCTAGCCAGACAGTGTTTTTTTCCCTAGTTCACCATGCCTTCCCTGGCCTTCCTGCCTTCAAAGACTTGTACTGAGCATGAGGCTTGTTTGAACATCCAGCTTCGGGCTTTCATCTTTTCCACTTAAAAAGATGAGCCCTGTTCCTGTAAGGTGCAATACTTCCTAAAGGGTCATGTGGCTGAGCTGTATGCATTAGGAGGATTGTTTCCAAGCAGGATGCTGAAGCATGCCTGTCCTCACAGGGAGGGCAACTGGTACATAACGCTGAGCCATGGTATTGTCCATGTAGCTGTGACTCTGAGGAATGAAACATTCCTAAACTTTAGGCTGTGACTGGGTTGGCTAGTAGTCAGAAGATGGAAGAAAAGATGTTGCTGTCATTTACCCTGTTACAAGAACTAGCTGATGCAGCAGAGGTACATCTGATGTGCAGGTTATGGGTCCAAGATCTCATCTGAAAGTAGCGGCTAGGTGAAATGTCTCCTAAAAATGGCAGAAACCATCTGCTTTTGGAAATAAATTGCAAAATGCTTTTTTTTGAAACTGGCAATGTTATGTCTGCCTGGTCCTCCAGAAACCACCAGACTTACTGAAGGAGGCCACAAAAGGCTTTTTTACATGTAAGTAGGTACTGGAGGCATAGAAGAATCTGACAGGCTTTCAGGTTAGGAAGCCTAAATTTGTTTTGAAGAACCTGTCATGATTTTGAGGTGACCTCCCGCTTTGGATGCATGTGCAGGGGTGTTGACTTCTGCAAACATCCTTTTGTGAAGTGAACAGAATGGTTTTCTAAACAGTATGAAAAAAATCACTTCCTCAGTGACTCAACTGTCTCCTCTTGTAAGGTTTTTGTCTTCAGTGGTGACACCCTCAGTCTCCACAGATCTCAGGACAGGAAAGACCTGAATCTATAGTTTAAGCTGTGAAAGATCTACTGAGCCTTTATACACAAGGACGCAGCTTCACTCCTCTTTTTCGACACTTAACAGGCCCAGGATGAAGAGATCAGCGTAAATACTGTAGAGGAATGCTGAGTTTTTCCATGTGGCAAGGTAAGACCAAAAATACCTGTCTATGTTTATATTGCTTAGAGTGAGAACCCTCTAACAGCTAGTACTAGAGGCTGAACTACTTTTACTTCGCTAGGATTTATCTGGTCTGAGGATTAACACTAAATTCAACCTGAAACTAGCTGATTAAGAAACTGGAATGACTTGAACAGGGATGAAGATGCATAACCATAAAGTATAAGGAGAAGTTTGGTCACCATTGGAACAGGTTGCCCAGAGGTTGTACTGTGTTTGTTCTTGAAGGTTTGAAAGAATAAACTGGATAAAGCTCTGAGTAACCTTGTCTGCTTTGAGGAGGAGATGGGACTAGAGACTTCCCGAGGTCCTTTCCAGCCTGAATTAGTCTGATTCTATGAAACAGAAATTGTATAGGTAACTTGCTGCAATATCAGAAGAGTTGAATTCTGGAAGTGGGTCGGCTGCTTTATTAGTTGATAGACAAGACTTCTCTCTTGCGTAGCCATCCTAGAATATGGGGGTTTTGGTTGGGTGTTTCCCAGCTTGTCTAAAACTCTCACAACCCACGTCTGTCCTACAAATCTCCCTGAAATACAGAGAAGGTTCATTACTTGTAGTGATGCTGAGCCTTCTTTCTAGAACTCTTTTGCTTTAATTAAACAATTGTATAAAAAAAGCTTTCTCCCAGTCTTGTCTTGATGTCACAGGTGAGCTACAAATCAAAATTTGACTCTGAGTTAAACTCACAACTCCCCCCTAACCTGCAGTATTGCTGAATACTTAGTAGTGGCAAGTCCTTTTGGTTTGACAATAATATTCCCTTTAGAGCAGGCTGTCCTTGGAAGGACACCAGTGTTTCTAGGCTTTCAAAGCAGCCACATAAGCTTGCTTTATCTTCTTCCTCTGAGCCCATCCATCCATGTCAGGAGGTTGTTTAGTCATATAGAGGTTGATTTTGTCATGGCAATTGGCAGTACTTGGTACAATGCTATGCCTCTGAATCCTTTCAAAACTTCCTGCAGTGCTGTGGGCTGAACAGCAGAGCTAGCTCTTGCTAGTTTGTCCTTTCTGGGATGTTAGAAGAATGTAGTGGGAGAGACAAAACTGAGGGATCCTTTCTTGGGGAGCAGTGAAGGACTAAGTTTTAAGGAAGCAGACACTGCTTACACTGACCTAGCAGCTTCCCTCTGCTTTATGGATTTGTCAGAAGGAGCAGCATCTTGAACTGTGTCCTTAAAAGATGTTTGGAATGTGGGGGAATGATTAACAAGGCAAAGTATTCTTCTGCTCAGTATTGTAGGAAAAAGTTCATATCACTTAAAGTCACAGGATGACAGATCTGACCTGCGATATACAACTAAGATCAGTGATGTGCAGCTTTGGAAGATGTTTTTCTTCCCAAGCAATCCTGTCCAAGACCTTAATCTGGAAGGTAGAGAGCATGCCTGTTACATTTTCAATAAGACAAGGTATAAAATAACAGTTACTGAACTGCGGCACTTCTAGGCTTGGCACTTAGTTTGATGTCAGGCCCTTTCTAAGGAGGGACATGTTTATCGTGATAGATCAAAGGAGCACAATTAACTTCATCTCCTGACTTGGTGGTGAAAGGGTGGAGGGAAAACCTACTGTACAGCCTGCTGGTGACAAGGTACTGCTAGCAGCAGTATTTGAGCTGGTGGAAGGGAAGAGCTTGGGGAGCTGTGCTTGTTATACTACATCCTTCTCAGCCCCTTTTCTCCGCTTAAAGCTCTGCATAGGTTAGGTTATGCTATAGTACTGTCACATGTAGAAAGATACAGTAGCTATGCAGAGGTCTTTAACTGTGTAAGCTCCAGGGTCATTGAAAGAACTTTCTTATGTTTCATGATTTGGTTGTCATAGTATCTGATCAGGTGGGAAAGACTCAGTCAGGAAGCTCACTAGCTCCTGACTGAGGGGCTTGCTTATTGCCTCCCTGAAAAACAGTAGCAAGCAGGCATAGTTGGGTGGGAGTCTTTGTACATCCATCCTCCTGACTGTGATGGGATTGCTGTGAGGGTACAGGTTAACATGGTGACTAAATGCAGCCTGTAAAAGGGAGGATGAAAGATATGAACTTGGAAGTGGACCGTGGTTGTTGAATGTCAGGAAAAGGATGC
The DNA here is from genome assembly GCA_013399095.1 of Psophia crepitans. Taxonomy (NCBI): domain Eukaryota; kingdom Metazoa; phylum Chordata; class Aves; order Gruiformes; family Psophiidae; genus Psophia; species Psophia crepitans. The sequence goes on along the minus strand of VWZZ01007735.1, from coordinate 478,499 downwards.
CGGCTGAGTTGCTGAGGATGCAAATGTAAAATTGTAAAACTCAAGGAGAAAGCAAAGCTAACTTTTGCTTCCTTAAATGCCAGGGACAAAGCAGCTTTTTGTGAGGACGAATCGAATATTATCCTGCTTGGTACAGAGTGTGCTGGGCCTTGGAGTTTCCCCTTCAGTAGCTGGCAGTTCATTGGGCATCCTCTGTGGTCCTGTGACCTTTTCCCTCAGTTCATTTCCCTGTGTGCAACATTTTCATTTACCTTCTACTCACACAAAGTGTTTTCTCCTACCCTGCTTGGTAGTGGTATTACTGCCCATCTAAATGGGGGAAATGCAGATCCAAGGCAGTGATGTGCTGAAGCTTCCCAAGCTGAGTGCAATGAAGCAGGGATGGAGCAGAACTTCAGTTCTGCACTATAAGGCCCTGATTTTGCTGTGACTGAATGTGCTGCTCTGCCCTCCTTGGCAGAGAAGAGTATTCTGTTTGTGGTGCTGTAAGAATCTAGTGCTCTGCTTGGAGGGAGCAGAGACACTGTTGTAATGGACCAAGAATTATTTGTTTTGAGTATGTGACCCAGATTTCAACTACACTTTTCCGTCGTGCTGATGAGCAGTACTAGACACTTGCACAACTTCCCCTCTGGCATAGATGTATTTGATGCAGATAGATGTACTGAAGCTTCAGACACAATAAACCTATTTGAGGGCAACAGGCTGAGTAATCTGGTGCTTGGCAGCTGTTCTGTTGTGGGGATTTTTGTTTTACTGTTAGCAGTGCTTGTGACATCTTTAAATGAAAAGAGGAAGGAGGAGGCAGTAGCTGGGCAACCTTAATATTAAAATAGCTCAAACTGCAAGTGGTTTTCCTGAGAGAAGGAATCCTGCTGGATTCTACATGTCTCCTAACAGAGGAACTGTATTGTTTTTAGGAGCAGGAATTGAAATCCTCACAGCCTGCTGTGTATCTGATACTTTCAAGCCATCTATTTGGGAAAATTTGTGTCTTCAATACAATAAGGGCTCAGTTCCTGTTCTACAGGTATTGGTGCTTGGTGTGCAGTAGGTGACTTCATTCAACTCTTGATGGCCTCTCTGTGTTTATGGAGGTGGCATGCATTGCCTTATTCTGCTCTCTGAAAGCAGCCCAACAGCTATTCTGGAAAAAACTAGGACTTAGAACTAGCCCTTCCAGCAGCTGGGATACCATAGTTTGACTCTTAGGCCTATGACAAGCCCAACCATGTTGCTTCCCCCACTCCAAACACATAGAGAGGCTTTCAAAAAATTTACTTCTAGGCGAAGGGTAGTTAAAATAGGAGGCTGACATCCCATAACCTGGGAGAGGATAGCACAAGATGCAGCTGTACAAACGTCTTTGCTCTGCCCTGTTGTCACCTAGGAAGGAGACAGAAGGGGAGTTTTGGTAGGTGACTGCTGAGAACTTTAACATGGATTTCTTTTAATGCAGCTGCTGCTAGCGCTAAACCACAGTGATTCATTGTTAACCATTTCAAGGGAAAAGCAGCACTTTGTTACCAAAACCTTTGTCCTGATGGCTTGTGTTCACCAATCTTGCAGTCATAGCAAAACAGTGCTTTTGATACAGGAATGGAAACTCTGGAAAGAGGTGGAAACATCAAGCTTCATTCTTTCCATGCAGTGTTCCCCTCCCCATTTACTGATTGTCAAACAAAACTAATGAATCAAGATGCTTAAATGAGGGATTGGCAGTGGGCTGTGTAGGCTGCAAATTAGTAAGTGGGGAAAAAACTAAAAGCAGAGAGTTCTTGTGCAGGAGAGTGGCTTATGGATTATGTGGGCTGCTTTAATGCAAATAGCTCTGAACATAAACATCTACTATTTAAAATTTATGGTGGCTTAATTGTGCAGGAAATGCCTTTCTAAATGTAGCCTATCTTGGGATGTTATTGCTCCAGTGCTGGAGGGAAGAAGGGAGAAACATTAGGTAGGCATGGCAACTTGGTCAGGTGCTGACTTTATTTTTCAAGCACCAATGCTGAGCAGTTTACTACTGCACCTCTTGAATGGCTTCTGGATGGTAGTGGCTGTCAAAATAGTTGCTGCTTGTTTCTGCTCCTCTTGTGAGCTGAGGCAGATGTCTGTAGCGCAGGGCAGTCAAACATCTTGGGGAACAATATCATCCTGGATTGGTTTCCCAATTCAGTCTTTAGTGTGGTCGCACTGGTGCTTGCATTAGTGTAGCAGTGTTAGGGAGTGGAATGGGAAGGGCTGGAGGAAGAGAAGACAGTAATAGACTGTTGAACTGTGGTTCTCAAGGTACTAGAACGAGGCCTGACCTGATGATAATCCTCTAGTCCAGCCAATAACTACAGTGTAAGACAAGTAGATTGTCCTGCTTCCCCTGCTTGTTCCTACTTCCAGTTGAGCTTTCAAGAAAAGCTTCTGTCTAGCTGACCAACCTAGTCACTGTGTGGGAAATGCTTTTGGTTGGGAAGCTAGAGCAGACCAGTGTTGTAGTAAACTTTGTCAGGGCAGGTACCTCTTCAGTCCTTTGTCATTCCTGTTCATTTTCCTGACACTACTCAGGCCATCCTTTGTTCATTACTTTGTGATTTAGTCTTAGTTCAAATGTAGACTTTCTAAACGCTTGCTCTTCTCTTGACATTTTGTGAGGATGAACTGAGGAGAGCCCTAGAAGGCCCTGGGACTTCTTGAGTAGCCATCCAACCTACAGGTCCTGAAGATAAGCTCATTTGAGACCCTTCCATGCTGGCTGCATTAGCACTTGGCTGTCTTGGAGTTGCTAAGCTCCTTGTACAGATAAAATGACAGCCTCATGCCCAGTCAGTTCTTATCTAAGGGCAATACTACATGGTATCTGAACAGAAGGCTCTATATAACCCTTGGTTATAGCAGAATTTTTAAAACCTGGGCTGTTCTTTAATTTTAAGAATGTATGGCAGGTAGAAAAGCAGCATAGAGTTGGCTGCTAAAGGACAGGGAAGTTCTAAGACAAATACCAAGTACACTGTCCAACAGTATTTCAGTTGTGCAAACTAGTCTTTCAAGTGCAGATTGTTTAGAAAACTGGGGATTTTCGTTTGCAGTGTGCCAAGCCTAGATTTCAACCTTATGGGAATGTGAGGCTGCTTCTGGAAGCAGTGCTTGTTTGCATGCCAAGTCTCAATAACATAAGGAAAAATCGGCTGAAGGTGGTTGGATAGGTACAAAGGTGTAAGAAAGGTGAAGCTCTGGGCAAGGTGAAAAAAGGTTGCATGTGACCTTTTTCTTGCTACCTATGTGACTTATTTCCCATAGTACTTAGTCTACAAGCAGATCTGAGACATCTCTTGAGTGCAAGAACTCAGAACTGTGAGAAGACCACGCCTTTTCCAGGTGACTTCTGCAGTTGATATCTCTACACTAGCCTTATTTTTTTCCACCTTGGAATAAGCTCTTTTGAGATACTATTGCCCTTTTAAGGTAAAGACTGCACTGAAGCAACGAAGGAGCAGCCTCCCATGGTTCTGTCAACAGTTTTGATTTGAGTACAACCAAATTCCATCCCCAGAAAATGGATTCTTGACACAAGCAATAAGGAAAAGAATCACTTCTCTGATGGATCTAGCCTGCAGATGGTACCAGGAGCTTAAAAGACCTTTCCAAATGTAACCAGTGAGATGAGAACCTGGTGTGCTGGAAGTATGTCTTACCTGGTCTGAATGATATTTGATCTGGTGGTGGTGTGCTCTCTAAATTGATATCTGCATGCTGAAGCATGCAGAGAACTTGCTATTCTGGTGGAACAATTTGTAGCTGGAGTGCTGTAGTGTCCCATAAGCTGCTCAAACGAGCACATCAGCTGTAAACTGCTTGTGCTCTAGAATAGCTGTGCTGAGTGTGTGCAAAGCACTTGGAGTAGGAATAGGGCTGTACATAAGGGCATAGTAATTGCAACAACTCAGCTTTTTGCCAGGCGCTCTATCTGCAGTGGCTGCGTTGCTTTGTGCCTGTGTTGTCACATCTCCCTCTTTCTCACAGGAAGAAAGGAACTGTGTGGGTCGTCTTGCTTGTGTAACACCACGTACAGGTGCTGTCTCAGCTCAGACCTAACTGCCACACCATAGCTGTTTTGCTATTTCCTCCAAAAGCATTGATCTGGAATGCAGATCAGATGTGCCAAGTTGAGCTTTGAGGCACAGATCATCAGCAATATGTCCCCACTATAGCCTGTCCACAACTTCTGCATTAAGAACAAGTGATGTCTGCAATTCATTTGTGTGTATTAACTTGAGAGCCACAGGATAACTATTAGGCTGCTAGGTGAGCTGACTGTCATCTGAGTGTGTGACAACCTGTTTTGTGGTGCCAAGCATGATTCAGATGCTGAATTCTACCTTGAACTTAAATTCATCAAGTTGGTATTCTAGATTTGTAACAGCTGCCTGTAAATACTTGCTAGTGTATTTAAACAGAGTTTAAAGTTGCTTCTGGAAAGTAGCACTTCACCAGTTGGCTACAAACAAATATTCTGGACCAGCAGGAAGTTAGAGAGGAGCGAAGGGGAGAGCTGTAAGGAAGATCAGTGCTGCAGCTGCAGATGTGGGACATGGGAAGGGACTCTGGCTAAATTTCTCAGTCTTTAGCTAAGATGCAGAGCTGTCAGTTCAGTGTGGGACAGTGAACTCAGGGCTCCATCCTGCCTTATGGGGAAGAGTGTTACTTGCTGGCTTTCTGGCCTGTTTGGTCAGCTCCTACTCGCTGTGCATGCTTTATGGCATCTCTCGGGTCTCACGGTCAACTTAGCAACCCTTCTTAGGCCTTACGGTGCTACTTACTCTGCAGTACAGGCACTTGTGTACCTGTGTGGCAGTGTTGTGGATGTGTTTGGAGTCAGTTTCTCTGTTGTATGACTAGGATGCTGGGAAACCAGAGCAAACTGTGTAACTCCTTTTAACATCTGTATGTTACACTACCAATAAAGGAACTGTTTCTAGCCAGAGCCTTGTTGTCCTGACTTGAACAGTTTTTGGTCTGTAAAGATCACAGACCATGAGTAAGGGTAAAAAGGAAGTGGACATATCAGAGAAGAGATAAGGAGAAATTGTGCTGGTAAGGCAGAGGCCTGAAGCCAGCAGTAGTAATTGTTTAACCTACATAGCTTTCTAATGCAGCTGTCCTCAGAGGGCGCTTTGTCCTCAAAGTCATTTTGGAAAAGGTAGAAAATAATTGCTTTAGAGTACTGGTCTAAGTAGACTGACCATAGAAAGATGGACTAAGTGTCCCATGCCAAGAACATAATGGCTTGCAGTGACTGAATCTTCTAAAAAGCTGATCCCAGATTTTTTATGGATGTAGATTACTAGGACTCGGGCTGACTTCCTCTGCTTCTTGAGGGAGGCAAGGAAGGAGAGGTCCTGATGAGATATTTAAAGGAAAAATGGTGGTAAAACAAGGAAAATCTCCAGCTCAACATCTGTTACAAAACAATCCTTTCTGCAATACACTACTAAGTATGCTCAGGCATGTTGGATGGATGAGAGGTGATGGATTGTGCCAGTGGACAGAGCCATTATGTCAGTATGATGTGCTGATCTTAGTGTGGTGCCTGTGAGTACATGTTAGTCATAAGTAGAGGAGGCTGTGGAAGAATACATGTTCTGCTGTGGTTCTGAAAGCTTATTAGGGAAGAGAGGCTGTAACTTTAAGGTACAGGGTTTGAGTGAAAAGGAGAACCTAAGTCAAAATATTTGACCATGTTAAGACTTGATGCCCACCAAAGGTGGCATTAGCAGAGCTGGTGAATGTCTGAAATCTGCCTCTGAGAAGCTCTTTTCAAGAGCCTTGAGGAAACATTATGCCTGGTCTTTAACATGCCGTTGGCATTCATAAGGTATTTGGGAGTACCTTATACAGAGCTGCGAAGAGTCTAATGACCTTTCTGAAATATCGGCTAAAATTTCTCTGTGAGGAAAACCAGCCTGAGTTCACTTTTTTCACTTAAAGAAATATCCCAGTTTCTCTGCAACCAGAATTGCAACTTCTAACTAGCCTTTTATTAGGAGAGATCTCTGACAGGAACTTGGGGATCTCCTTCTGTCTGAGTTGCCTCCATCATTACAAATACTTTGCAAAGTAACTTCTCTTTTGTTGCTTAGTAGTATTTTCTGCTAGATTATGCAGCACTACAGTTAACAGGAACTGACTGGGTAGGTGGACAGTGGAAACTTGCTTAAACTGGTTTCTAGTAAGAGGCTTAGTTGAGGATGGGTGGTTGTTACTTCAGGTTTTAGTTTACTCAGATGTGCTGCTCTGAGTAACTTCATGCTTTGGAGAACCAGACACTCCATACATGGTGTAAGAGGGCACGCTGCCTTCATCACACTGCCTTTCAACATTGCAAAAATAGCTAGAAAACTTCTGCAGAACCTGTGAATCATCCCAAGAAGAGGAACGTTGGAGTGCTGTGTTCATACAGACAAGCTGATTCTTAGCAGTTACAAGTCCTAGCAACGCTGTACGATGACATGCTCTTGGCTTCCTTGGCCTTTTCTGGTATGTCTCAGGGTGGGCATGCTTATGCTAGCCGCCTCATATAGAGAAAAGCAGAGCTCTAGGTGTCTGCTTAGTAGATGAATAAGGCTGTTTCCTTAGCAGGGCAGCTTGTTAACTTTGTAGTCTAGGTAAATCAAGCACTGATTGCCAAATAGTAAGTGTCATGTTCTCCCCATCCCTGGCATATCTCAAGCACAGTCACTTGTCATGGGCCTCTTAATCTGCTGGAATTTTCCTTTTTGCTGCTTGCTGGGACACGTGCCATCCTTCTTAATTCTTTCTTGCTCAGCCTCTTGTGATCTCACAGGGACTGCAGTTTCACTTTCTGTGGAGGCCACGCAGCCCTGCCAGCAGCTAAACCGGCTGAGCCAAGCTGCTTCTGCTCTTCTGTAGGTGGGGCTGAGGAAGTTGCCCCTGTGGCAACCTTCTCTGTGTAGAACAAGATAGCAGTGGGGCTGGCTGTGCTGCCAAAACCAATGCTATGCAATGAGGGTTGCCTGCCCAGCACTGATCTAAGCAAAATTGCAACACTCCGAAACTAGTTCTAACCATGTTGTTAGTGCAGTGGTTCCTGTCATCTGTTCTGTAGCTGCTGGGTCTCTGCTAGCACAGCACTGGAAAACTTCAACAGCGTAGGTGAGCTTACTTTTTTCCCAAAGTTTCATCAATATTTAGTGGAGTAGGAAGGATGCTAAAGCCAGAATGTTGATGAAGTGATTGCATCAGTGCTGTATGGGGTATCACAGCCTTCCTGTGACTGGTTTCTGCAATAGGCAGAAATACACAGTGCAAATAAGGTGGTATATTTTTGATGCTAAAAATTAATACCAGGGCAAATGGTGTGTCTGGGTTCTTTGGGGCTAAAGTTTGAATGCTGTCTGAGGCACGTGAGTTCCCCTCTCTCCACCCCAGTTAAGATGTTTTGTAGCGTTGTTGATCCATCTTGGCTTTTAGCTTAGTTATCAGAAGGTCTATGTGATAGAGATCTGTTCTTCTCAATACCACCAAGGGAGGAAGGGGAAAACCTCTGGTGTTGAAGCAGCTTCTAGAGATCATGTTAAAAGAAGGGCTAGCACTGTGAAGGGTCAGTGGGGAGTGGTGTCTAGCATTCTAGTTGTACATGCGTCTGAAGGATGTGAAAGCTGCTGCCAGCAATTGAGAAGTAGCGTAGCTCCTTTGTATATCAGTCCAAGAAAATGGACCAAGCTTACTCAATATTTTTGTAGTAAAATCATGGAAACCTCTGTGAAACTACAGTGGCATGTTTTTTCAGTCTCTTATTCGCACTGTCTAGCATCCTATAGGTCAGCTTTCCAAAGCTGTAAGAAGGTAAGTGACCATGTGCAGAATATGTATTTTCTTACCGCCTCTTGAGGTGTTTTCCAGTCTGGAAATCTCAGTAAACTGACTTGAAGGAACAGATACAAAGTAAAACGGGATTGGGAATCAAGGGATTTCGGAGCCTTCATGTATTCTTGTAATTGAGGTCCCAGACAACTATCATCTAGGTGTTGAGCTGCAGAGCAAAGGGAGGACCTATGAGGCCCCATGTTTGTTTTTTTTTCAGCTAAAGTTATCAAACTTTTTGTAACTCTGAAATGCTTTGGGTCCTTTCTGGTAAAGTTTGTAACTGAAGGAGAATAGCTTGACAGTACTCAACCTCATGAAAACAGATGTTTTCAGTGGCTAAGCGAGTGCCTCACAGGTGCTTAAACAACTACAGGCATCTTCCAGTAAGTTGTGGCAGTTTTTTGCCTCCCCTTGGTTTGGAGAGAATGCTTCTAAAACTCTATGCTCTGGATTTCCCGGTTGTGAGCCATCAGTACTATGCTAAGCCTCTAGTAGCACTTTGGTAGCTCAGGAACTGGGGTGGCTAATGGAACCAGCAGTGACAGTGACTCCTGCAAGGCCAGTACTAATACTTTGCCTTGTGTGCAGATATTGGACTAGGATTTTGAGGGCTCTTGCTGTACAAGCTGCTTCCAAATGGAGCTGAAAAATCTGCACAGCAGCCTGTCAAAATACCTGTGTCATTCTGAGATGTAGGTACCTGAAATAACTCCCACTGTGTGATAGAAGTTGTGTGGGAACAGCCTTTTGGCTTCAGATAAAACAATGAGGGCATCTTGGGTGAGTATTCTTTGGCTTAAGTTCACTGTATTGATAGTTTGGATTGCATTTTTGGTGCGTGTTCGGATGACGTGAATGGCTTTGAATGCCAGCATAGGTAGGAATGAGGTGAGCTGTCTGGGAGTGATGAGGAGACTTGTTTTGAATGTGGATGATTTCTTTAAATCTAGTTGTGTTAATTGTTTAAAGAGCACTGTTTAGCCTCATGTTTGCAAGATATTCCTCTAGGTTTTTCAGGACACTAGTGAAGCGATTGAAATCAAGATTTAGTTAACTCATACTGAGGGGACAAAATAATCTACTGTAGGTAGTTGATACTGTTACCTGCATGAAATCTGCCTAGCTGGGTTCCTGGCTGCGTTTTATGAGGTTCACTGCCAGGCAAAGGGAGTAAAGGTGGCCTTGGGCACAGAGTAGCCTTGCTCTGTTGTACATGAGCTAAATAAAGATGACTGCCTTGGCTGTAGAGGTCTGTGGTAGGCAGTTATTTTGCCTGGTTCATGTCAGTGCCTAAACAGAGGAAGCTGGACACCAGCTCTGCTCTGCCATATACATTCTTTTCTTTGTACAGCTGCTGTTCTCCCCATTCAGCAGCAGGGGCTTCCAACACCTTCCATTGAAAAGTCTTTGCTATCTCCTGCCTTGATCTATTTGCGGCAAGCAATTGTTTTGAAACCTGGCATATCTTTCTAGTATGTCAAATTGCCTACTTGCTCTGAACAGCTAAACTGAGAGGAGATCTAATTCTCACTGAAAATGAGCGAGCATTTTTCTCCGAGACACTAATAATTTTGTTCCAAAGCTTTTAAGCCTAGAAGGTTAACAATAAAAATGAAAGTATCATGGGAGCAAGGCAGAGCAACATGGGGGATGAGCTTATGTTTATAAAGCAGAGCAGAACTGCAGCAAGTGTGAGCTGCTGATATGATAGATAAAAGCACTTTCAGTGCTTACATTTGTACTTAAACCTGTAACAGTTCAAAGGTTTTAAAGTAGCTACTTCCCTAGTGTATCTCTTAATTTATGACTGGCTATGCCTCATATCAAGCTGCTCAGGACATGAATCCGTTAATTAAAGTGGGTAAGCTCTTCTGTATCTGCCCTGCTGAGGGAAAGTGCCTGTATCATCTTGTGCATGAAGAGGTTTTACTTCTAGAAGTGAGGGCATAATTGTTCTTCCTGACTATAGGGCAAGGTGCCACTCTGCAGTTCTAGACCAGGCTAGTGCCAGGAACAGCGGAGGCAGCTCCGAGTGGGAATCATGGCCTTGTCCTAATAAGGAGCCATGTTGCTCTTAAATCTTGGCATATGGTGCTCAGTATCTGACCTGCTCTCATTCTAATTGACCCTTTTGGTCCAGTCTTTTCTGTCTTCCCCCTTTCTCATCTTTATTCTGGCAATTGTCCTTCATCTAGTTTTAAGAGTCTGCCTAGGAAAAGTCGTAACTAATGTGAGTGAGTGGTTCTTGTGTTCAGGAACAGCTGCTTTCTCTTTGGAGCAGGAGTGGGACAATTACCTTATCCCCTGTACTTCAGAAGTCCCTGTTGTCTTTCACTGTGGTGATTCCCCTTGTCGTGCAGCAGCCTTGACGGAAATATGATGAAGCTTGTGTTGGCAAAAGGCAAAAAGTCATAATGAATGAAGCATTGTTTTGCTAATGAAGAGCAGAGATGTGTTCTCTTGCTGCTCTTGAGCATTTCGTTCTTCAAAGCTGTCTGCACCAATACTCCTGCAGTCTGCTTTGTTTTGGTTCTTGCTTCCTATGCAGTGTTCTCACGTGTACTGTACAGCTCACAGGAAATCTCTGCCTCTTCCTTCTGCCAATGTTTTGTTCCTTTATCCTAACCAAAGTTCGAACAGCTGGATTTGCCTGTAGACTTCCAAGTGTGCTTTAGCCAGTGCCTTGCTGACAGCCTTTGTCCATATGCCATAGACCTTGGGAATGCCAGATAGCTCATCTGGTACTTTCTGTAGAACAGCACAGGATTCAGTTCTGTCTCAGCAGCCTGAGCAAATGACTGACACTGAAACTTTTTGAAAATGATTGCTTCTGGTCAGCATTAATGTGCCTTTCCCAGGGAAGATGCTTGTTGAGTGACTTTACGTATCTCTTGCTAACAGAGCTGTTGTCAGCTTTGAGGTATAAAACTGAACTTGAGTACACACAGGCATGAGGATTTAAAGATGGGACATGGGATAACTGGGAGGAACTGCTGTTGAACTCTTGAACAGCTGCATGCAATACATGTGCTGAGTTGAATAAGTAGATCGCCTTAGTAGGTGTGTTTGTAGGAGTAGTTGTGATGTGACGGTCTTTACAAGACAGTTATAACAGTGTACCTGAACTTGTAGACCAGCAGCTCAGCTCATTCTGTATCTGCTTGTTCTTGGGATCCTTTGGCTTGAGGTAACGGTGTTCCTTAGGCTTACAGAGCAAGGGGGCCTTAGAGGCTGGGAGTGCTTGTGTGCCCACACTTGGGCCCAAGCACCTGAGCTGTGGGGCAGAACAACAAAATAATGTGTTGGGGAGGGTGATGCACAGGCATCCTGTGACTGTGCCATTCCTCAACTAGTTTTGCTATTACTTGGTTATTTTCAGCTGTTGGCCAGCTGGTTTATGTAATTCAGGATTGGTTTTGATGTTGTGGATGGTACTTACTTAACAGGATGTCTAAGTTATCTCACCAGCTGCTAATGTGACTGGACCTTATTTAAATGGCAGTTGTTTAACAAACCATCACCTGCCTGTCAGTGCTATACATCTGAGGTCCCTGAATAGTTTGGAATAGCTATAATGCTGCCTAGTAATGTGCATTGGGATGTGACTAAGAACCTCAGGCATTTTCCTCTCCATACCTCAAAAAAAGAAGGGGAGGAAAGGAAAAGCGATCTTGTAGTTCTTAAGTAAAGAGACAAGATTTGAACTTACATGACATACCTTGGACTAATAGTAAAAACTTGTAGGGAGGCTGGTGAATTTATCCCCAACACAGAGCATACATGAGCTTCCCTGTCACCTTCTAGCTGAAGCCTTGTTCCTTATGTCCAGTAACCTTATTTTTAAACCAGATCTGATTCATGCTCTATTTTGTATGCCAGATGAGGTCCTTGGTTGTGAGTAAGTGTTGTGACTGTAGCTGGCTGGAGCCCTGCATGATTGCCTCACTTCAGGAAATGTTAAAATAACACTTTTTTTCTTAGAAAGCTAGTTCGCTCCCCTCCCACTTCTAATTCTCCTAATAGCTGCCCCCAGTTTGGCAGCTGTCTTACAGAGGGTTGTTTGTGTTGCTGAGTGAGAGCAGAGACACTTCGGTGGATGCAGTGCTGGAGGAGAGGTACGCAAAGTGAGCTAGTATCTCTAGCCAAACTGGCTTAAGCTTTTTAGAGGCTTCTTTGAAATCTGGAAGGAAAACTGCTAAACTGTGAGTAGAAACTTGCTGTTCCTCCTGGACTCTGTGCCTGAAGCTGTGGATTTTTTTCATCTTGGAGAAGAGAAGCTGCTCCAGTTGAAGCTGTTCATTTGAGACCAACCATACAGCAGGTTTATTTGCTCTCTTGACTATAGTAATTCAATGGGGCCGGTAGTACCGATAGCTGCTGGAACGAGTGTCCCCAGAGGCTGGACCCAGCAGGTTTTGTCTGCTGATTTGGACTTTCAGTCAGGCCTACAAGGCACTTAGCAAAACTTTAGTGGTGTTGAAGAGAATTAGCTCCTCAAGCCTGTATCAATGGCTGCTAGCTGCTTTGTCAGTTGATCTGTGGAAGGTTTGCAACTCTCCAGATGGAGAAGCTTTCATTTTTATTGCCTGGTTTCTACCTTGTTTGATTGCTGCTATGGGGAGATGGTTTGTATTCAATGGTTTTTCTCTTTTGGAACTTTTTGTGCCGAGGGAAGAAAGTTATTTATGGCTGTATAACAACAACAGGCAATACTTGTGTATGTGTCTCTGCAGTATGTGGCCTTTGCTCTAGGGGATGCTGGAATACCAGATCACAAACCGCTAATCTAGTGTGTTACACGAATAAGCTGGTTTGGACCCTGGAAGAACCTTGCAGGTACTAGGCCTGTTTGCAGCATTTCTACTTGCCAGTCTAATTGTGATCCTCTTCTTGAGCTGGAACACAAATACAACCCTCCTGAAATGCAGCCAGCTTTGCTTTCCCTATAGTGGAAGCTATACTTAAGGATGTTTTGCGTTCTGAAGGCTAGTTGCAACCTCTCTAGAGCAGCAGAGAGAAGTTTATTTAATAATGTCACTCTCTTCTGCTAGGGACAGCTCAGACTAAAGTTTTTCAGTGCAGTTATCTATATAACCCAATCACTGTTAATTAGCTGTAGCGTGTTACTACAAGTTCTAAAGACAATGCAGTTGTAAGCTCAGGTCTGTCTTCCAGGAATTGACTGAAGCTGTTTGGACTCTTTTTGAGTGTTAAATGCCTTGTGTGTTTTGGCTCTGTTGTGGGTAGCTATAGAGATGGCTAAAGCTGGAGAAGAAATTCTCTATGGTGGTTGGAAGGAGCTGGAGCTGTGAACACCAGTGGCCAGCCTGGGCCTTCACTGGTGTATCTTGCTCAGGCTGACCTTGGTATAGACTGTGGCTGGGAGACCAGGCTTACACAAGACACTGTTTTCAGTCTTCCTACCAACTGAAGACAATCAAGAAAAATTTGTTTCAGGCATTACTGTGTGCTGGGTTCTGAGTCTTCTGCACTGAATAAACTGTTCTCTCAGATTTTCCAGTCTGGACAGCTTATAGGTGATGATGTAAAAGCAAGGTTTGCTGGAGGCAGCCTAAATACAGATGTGTTCTCTTAAGGTTTAGTGATGCAGTACTAAAGAGCAGTGCATTCACTGTAAAGAGAAGATGAGCTCTGGTGGCTGAATCTATACCTTCCTTAGACAAAGGAGGAGAAATTCAAATGCCTTTCTAAAGGGGACATTAAACTTGGTACCTATCTATTTGATCTACGTGCCATCTCTGCTACGCAGGGTATGCTGCATAAGTAGCATGCATTACCCTTCCTTGCTGATGGGAAGGAAGGACAAGTTGTCAGGATAAACAGATTAAAACTGTGCTCTGGAAATGTTGCATACAAGGCCGTATGTGCTAATGTTTAACTCGTCTCCTGTTTTTCTTTCCATCCATTAGGCAATACTGACTGGTGCACATCTTGACAAGGTCTCCAAGCAACCTTTTGTGTAGGGCTGAATGACAGCAGGAGCGGCTGGGTAGATCAATGAACTTGCCTTGGGAGCCTACAAATAGGCAAAATCAGAACACACACAATGGGTCAGAAGGTCACAGGTGGGATAAAGACTGTGGATATGAGGGACCCTGTATACAGGCCATTGAAACAGGGACTCCAAGGACTTGACTACAGCAAACCCACACGTCTGGACTTGCTCCTGGACATGCCTCCGGTATCATATGAAGTCCAGTTACTGCATTCATGGAACAATGATGATCGCTCGCTGAATGTGTTTGTGAAAGAGGATGACAAACTCATATTTCACCGGCATCCGGTGGCTCAGAGTACAGATGCCATCAGAGGCAAAGTGGGATATACACGAGGACTGCATGTGTGGCAGATCACGTGGGCAATGAGGCAGCGAGGCACGCATGCTGTGGTAGGGGTGGCAACAGCAGATGCCCCTTTGCATTCAGTAGGGTACACAACGCTTGTAGGAAATAACCATGAATCGTGGGGATGGGACCTTGGGCGCAACAGACTGTACCATGATGGCAAGAACCAGCCAAGTAAAACCTATCCTGCCTTCTTGGAACCAGATGAAACTTTCATTGTGCCGGACTCCTTCCTGGTGGTTCTGGACATGGATGATGGGACACTGAGCTTCATTGTAGATGGGCAATACATGGGTGTTGCATTTCGGGGACTGAAAGGGAAAAAGCTATATCCAGTGGTAAGCGCAGTGTGGGGACACTGTGAAATACGGATGCGCTACTTGAATGGACTTGACCGTGAGTATAACTCCCTGTGTTTCAGCAGCACAGACTGGTGTGCTGTTTAAGTGCAGACTTATTAGATCATCTTGGGGAGGGTTTTAATTTTGCTAGAGATGTGAGGATTCCGTCTCAGCAGTAGGACTGCTGATTCAGTTCTGAATCCTTAATGGCTAATTCAAAAAGTTCAGCTGTACCTGTGTACTGTTACCAAGGCACTGCAGGGAGCAAGCAGGGTTTGGAGAGGTGGTATGGTGGGACAAGGTGAGGCCAGTTCTCTACCTGGGGATAACAAGCCTTTTCTATATTACTACCAAAGCATCAGGAGGAACGTCCTTCTGACAGTTAGGTTATTGGCAATGTAATCTTGGTGTGCCTTTACAGCGACCAGTTGCCTTCCTTGAACCTCTAATGAAGGGACTCTTAGAATTCCTTGCAGGCAAGAATGGGAATATCTGTCCCGGGATAAGGAAGTGGGGATGTCTCCTGTCTCAAAGTAGCTCACTTCTCTGCTGCTTTCATGGCAGGGTACGCTCATTTCTAGTTTGGGGTTGGATATTGTAGTCAGCCCAACTTGCGTGCCAGGCCTTTTACTAATAGCGACATCAATCTCTAAGCTTAGTAATAAATTTGGCTGTCTAAATGTACTAAAATCTGTTATCTCTCATAGTCAGAAGTTCCCATTGGGCCAGACTGTGACTCAGTCCTTTGGGTAGGGTGGAGGAGAGAGGTGAAGGAAATGGGATTAAAATCTGGATTTATGTTGTTAGTGAAATAAATTTGGCAGTATAGATATGAAAAGAGTAGTGTTTCCCCTGCATTCCAGAACAGTGTCTGCCCAAAGGCTGTAGCATACTGGGCTCTTTTATTTGTGCCTAGAACATGTTCTAATGCTGGACCAGCAGTGGAAAACCCCTGGCACTGGTGATGTGAGGTGCAACAATGCTGACACTGGGCACCAGAAAAACCGAGCTGTCAGAATAACCAGGAAAGCCTTGCAAAGGGATAGGAGCAAAATCCACAAGTGCTCTGAAAAACATACTTCAACCCGGCAGGACCAAAAAGACAGTTCTTGGCAGAGTGCTTTTCACCAAAGGAAATCTAGTGCATTCTGCCACAACAGCCTACAGCATGGCAGCAGCTCCAGTAACCAGTTTTTTCTGAAGGGTCAAAGCCAAAATCTGCTGCTCCCCTCAAAGCCAGCAAGTCTGTGGAGTTGTTGGCGCAGAACTGCACTTAGCAAGGAAATGGCCACCTCCAATACTGGATGTGGTTGTAATGTGCTCTGAGCACAGGAGTGAATTGTGGGCACGAGGCCAGGAATGACGGAACGCTGTTTTGGCACAGACAAAAAGAAGGTGTCTGGCTCTAAGCACTTCTGTCCCAGCTATCTCCATACAGAGCAGAAGGAATTGGGACAGAATTTGAATACAGCATATTTGTACCCTCGTGATTGAAGAATAAGCTATATTGGGAAGTGTCAAAGGAGTGCTGCCAGTAATAGGCTTTTCTGGTAGTATCGCAGCCAGAGCTGAGATGTGCAGTCCAGCTGCAGAGACCTGTCCCTGCAGAAGAGGCAGTTTGGATCCTGGAGTAGGGCATCAGCAGACAAGACCAGTGGTACCTTGGGCTGTGAGCGCAGCTGTATTTTCACTTGTGGCACAGGACATGTATGACAGATGGTGAGGCTTGGGAAGCAACAGCACTGCCCTGAAGCTCTCCACCCAGCTATCAGTGCAAGAGATGTGCATATAGGGGTATGATCCCTCAGGAACAATTAATGCTTGAAGCGCTGGGAGAACCTGTGGAGACTGCTAGAAAAGACATTCCACTGCAGCTTCCCCTGGAGCAGGTAATAGCTTGTGATCCACAGTAGGGAAGGAGAGGGGGCAAATAGGGCAATAGTTCAGCTCTGGCTGTGAACTTGGAGACAGACCGATCCAAGCATGCGTTTACTGACTTTGTTACCAAGTCTGTTCTCAGCTAACAGCTGTCCTTTTCACAGGCTTTTTGCCAAAAATTAGATGAAACTTACCTTTCTCCACTTTTCATTGTGTTTTCTACATGGAGCAGTATGCCTGTTCACTTTCTCCAAAGTAGAAGCAGGAGTGGCCTGATGAGATGCTACTGACAACACTTTTCTCTCTGAGCTTTTCAGTGTTAGCTGTTAGCCTTGAACTTGGAAGGAAAGGGCTTGTATCTACCAAAATGCTGTGATGTGCCCATGCTCAAAACTAAGCTTTTCCTGTGTCTCAGCTGTTTAAAACAGCTGTATGAAGAGTCAGATTAATTTGGCTTGTAGTAGTGGAAGCTAGAGCTGTTGGCATCTATCAAGGTTCCTGAAAACTGCAGATTCTCAGCCAAACTTTCCCATTCCTGTGGATGTTTTTAGGTGTCTGTTCAGCCCAAGATGTCTGTAAAGGAAGCTTGTGAAAGGTGCATGCTGAGCCCTCAGGCTATTAGAAGGATGTCTAGTTATCTTCTTAATTTGGGATGTCTTTGTGTTAGCCCTCTCCTGGGGGAGGAGAAACCCCTTAGGCTTGAGAAGCAAACTGTGTAAAGGTGAGCTTTGACAGCCTTAGCAACAGAAGCTGTAAGAAACTAATCTGTATCTTCCTCCTGCACAGCTGCGACGTGTTAACTCTGGCTTTGGCCTTAGTCCCCTGTGTCATGTGAATGATTTCTTCTGCTATTCCTGAAAAACTAGTATTATCTTGTTCAGTGTTTGTAAGAGGATGCAAAAAACCAGTAGCCAAAGGCCTATGACTTTTCCAGGTTTATGATACAGGAGGGAATCCTCTAATGGAAAATATCAAGTAGTGACATGAAGCTTTGATGGATGGTTTTGTTTTTCACAGGAGGTACATAGTACAAATAAAGGGATTGACAGCAAGTTGCTGATATGTGAATACTGTATGGCTTGGGTCCTGCAGACATGCCAGGCATTCACTTTTCTTGTTCAGTCTTTTCTGGGGGATTTTTGGAACTAGCAAAATGAACATGTAACTTGTGGGTGGAGGTGTTAATGTTTTGGGTCTCTCTTTACAGCTGAACCACTGCCTTTGATGGACTTGTGTCGGCGAGCTGTGAGGCTTGCTCTGGGCAAAGAGAGACTGAATGAGATCCCTACACTGCCACTGCCAGCCTCCCTCAAGAGTTACCTGCTCTACCAATGACCTTCATGTTCAAGGATAGAGAGTTGGAACCAAGGCAAAATATCTGGAGCTGGCCCACTGGGAAATGGGTTCTCCACCCTCGTGTCATCGCTACTGTTGGAACTCCTTGGCCAAAGTATTCCTTGTCACTGCTTAAGTCTCCATGTGCCCTTATTGGCAAGCTCTCAAGTAATCTGTGTTTCACAGCTGAGTTTTGTTCGTTGGAAGTCACTTCCCCAGCACACTTATAAAAGGAACGTTTGTAGGAGCTTTGTGCTTCCCTTTTTTTCTCCTGAGAAAAGGCTGTCCTTTGGGTTGCCGAGCTTAGGAGTGAATGATTTTTCTGTACCAGCTAAAGGAAGAACATCATTTGAGGGAAGGGAAGGCATTAGAAATGCTAAGACCAGGTCCTAAGAATGGAAAGACACAAGGTGACCAGCAGGTTGGAAAGAGTCTGGAATACCAAGAAGAATTAATTGCTGAGTTTAAAAAAAAATAACAACAAAAACCCCAAAACCTTACCCCACCCCCAAACCCTGAAACACCGAAACCAAGAACCTTTCCACCAGGACACTTAATTTGGAGAAAGTGATTGTCACTGATGTCTATCTCTGCCAGGACTTTTCACCATATTTTAATGTTACTTCATGGACAGTGAATCCTGCTTTCTTGTTTATTGCCATTGCTTTCTCAGTTCTGCTCCATGCCCTGTTCTGTCTTAGTGGGTTTGACTCTCTTGAAGACATCACTCACCTGCTCAATCACCTGCCCTCTTCTTGACTTAAAGCTGCAGGTTTTAGTCCCAGTTCAGGGGTTTCTTGCTGATGTGGGGACAGGGAAGGAATGAACTTCTCCTTCAGTAGGGTGGGACAAGGTGTATGAGCTGAGATTTGTTAACAGCTATAGGTACTGCCATCTGAGGTCTGGTTTCTGTATAGCCTGTTCCATGTTGAGGCTTTAGAGAAACACTTTAATGTGTTTCTCTAGATCAACTGCTTAAAGTCATCCAAACCAGGCTTTGTTCTGTCATAGACCATCAGCATAATCTCCACTTAACTGTGCAGCAGGAATAGTTCTGTTTCTTGCCTGGGGGTGGGAAGTTGTCGCAGTGAAAGTGGTAGCGGTGTGGCTGCAGAAGTACCATCAGCAAATGAGATCTGGAAGGTGATTGCTGCGGAATGTAACTTTGAAGACTTTAACAGAGGCCAGTGGGGGTGATCTTCAGGCACAGCAAGAAGATTGTGAACCTCTCCAGAGCTGGGGATGGGGGCAGGGGAGTACCGCAATAAACAGGACAAGCAATTCAGGCAAAATCAGCACATCCCAAATAGATTCTCACCTCAGTAGCCAAGTAAAGAGGATGACACTCCTTTACTAGCAGGAGCTGCTCTCTTGACCTCTCCACAGGTTACTATGCTGCCTTTCTGGGGTTAATTTGCACATTTCTTTGTCTTGAAAAATGTTTGTATGGTTTTTGCTCTTGAGTTATCCCTTCAGTTCTGTGTAGGTACAAATGAGTTTAGTTGTTGAAAATGTTAATATATATATTTGTGGTTTATGTATAAGAACATGTTTTAAACAGCTGCTGTAGGGTACCTTTTTTTAAAATAAACTACTTGCATAGTATATTTTTTAAAGCACAGAATTGGTGCCAAGACTGGGTGGGGTGTGACGTGCCCCTTTTTTAATCTAATATTGTATGATTTTTTTAACTTAGGGGTTTGTACTAGTTTCTGTTGCAGGGTGGGACACAAAATTCAGTGTGTATGGAGCCCTACTTGGTTGCCTTGAACATGAACCAGTGTCTTCCAGAACTCCAGGGAAGTAGCTGTGTTCTCCCTACTTCTAATGTTCTTCATGTTCCCATCTCTTCTCACTTCACCAATACACTGCTTTGTACAGTTTTAAATTCTGACTTTCTATTTTATGACTGTAAATAATACTCAGTAACCTAATAAACTTTATTAAATATTACTTGATGATGGTTTTATTTCCATGAAATTATCAGAGTTCTTCAGTTTCTACGTGGATGGTGCACTTAGTGCCAAGAAGCCAGCCTAAACAGGTAAAGCAGGAGGTGTTGTGGCCTTGTCTTTCCTTGGAAGAATAACAATTTAAGGCTGGCATCTAAAAGGTGTGCACAGGTGAAGGATAAGCTGCAGCTATTGGTACAGCATGGTGGGGTGTGATAACCTGAGATTTTAGAGCTGCCACTAGTGCCTAAAAATGGTTCCTCCAGATGGAGTTGAATAAAATTTAAGAGACAGCAGCCTTGGTTCCCTAATTTAACCTGGTTTACATCTGACTTATTACACCATACTCCTGTTCTTCAAATAGTTTCAAGTAGATTAAATAGGCAGGGCTCTGGTTATCTTGCCAAAGGATGCATTGTGCAGGTTTGCAAATTTCACTGCTAGATAACAGTAAACAACTTTCTCTTTCTTCTGGAAAAGAAGCTCATATGAAAACAAACTGGTAACCTACCACTTTATGTTGATACCTGACTGTCCTATTTCTTTGGAAGGGACATGGTGGATAGAAGAAAGCAAAATAAAATGGTGAGAGCTAAAGAGATCCCTAGCCAGTAGAACAGCACAGTGAATTACAGAAGGTGCTGTGGCAGGTTATGCTGAGGGGGAGTCATTCCTGTATCATGTGTACTTAAGAAATGGCTGATTTCAAGGTGTTCTGGGTGACTTCTTTAAGTCATGAACTTGATTTAGATCAAGTCACTTGGCATTAGTTTTCAGTTACTCCCTACCCACTGCTCTAAGTTACTGTGTTTTTGTACATGGAGATCTGTTTGCAGAAGAGGCTTCATTCCTGGGCTGTGAGAAGATAGGGGTTGTACTGTTTGTGGAGTGCAAACTGCTTGCTGGTTGTGCCTTCAGTCTCCTCCACTTCCCAACCTGTGCACCAGAGTTGCTCTGCAATTGTATCAGCAGTTAAGTTAAGCCTCTCCAAACTCACTGGAAGTGAGATGACTTGGTACTTCTGTCAGCTATGGCAAAGGCTTTAATTCCCCTGTGTGTCCACACACTCTTTGGTCTTCCCTGCAGTCACCAACTTGTATATGAAAACCAAATGACTTCATCAGTTCATGCAAACACATTACAACATGTGAGGCTCAGCTAAAGCTCAGAGGTATGCTTCCAGACTGCCTTACAAGGGTACTGTGTGAGGAGAGCCTTAAAGTGGTTTCTTGTCTTTGTCTCTAGTGAGGGCAAGATTATTTTTTTAATTTGATTGTCTTAAGCATGCTTGTTTTCCCACATGTTATAAGACAGCTGTCTGTAGATCCTAAGCCTAAATATCCAGCATATTCAATAACTATCACTTTTGTTTTGCTACAGGTAGTGAATGACTTCAGTGAAATACTTCTTGCTTGTATGTGAACAAGACTGGCTTCCCTCTACCTTTCAGTGGAAGGCTGCCTCTGCTTTGCTGGAAGTGTGGCTGGAGGGGTTCTGGGAGAGCAGCGGGCTGGGGAGGCTGCATAAGGTGGGGCGGGTGCAGAAGACTGAGAAATTAGTTCATGCTCTGCTCCAGACACCCAAACAGCCTTGTGTTCCAGCTGCATGGAATATTTGAAACAAATGACCTGCTCAGGGCTGGGAGTCTGCAGTATTTATGTACAGTGCCATGGCAACAGTAGAGGAAGTCATGAGATGAGGATTGGACCTAATGGAATCAACAAATGATATCACAGATTAGCAAGTCCTAATGAATCAGTGGCTCTGCTTCCCCTGCTATTGCCAGTGTTCAAGCACTGGCATGTGGCAGGCAGACCTACTCGTTTTTGAGTAGCATTAAAACTGCAAGTCCTACTTGTATCAGGGCCTCCTTGAAAACCACCCCTGTTACCGTGGCCAGCATCTCATCCTGCTGCTGCTGACTAATCGTGTTTACGCACATGGAACTGTTCCTGCTTTTTATAGGAGGCTTCTGGCCTTGATAGTTTGCCTGCTGTTGCCTTGCTGGTGATACAGAAGTACTGTAGCAACTCTGCAGAGAATTCTGGCATCTTGATGTTTTAGACAAGCAGGAGGGTACTTTTTGTTTCTTCCTGGAAGGTGAGGTTTTGGTGAAACTAGTTTGAGTAAGAAAGTGTGCAAGAGGGAAAGTGTTCAGTGGAAGAGTTCAGTAGCTGATAAGAATGCCACACACATTTCACAGTCTTGTCACAATTCCTTTTAAAAGGAAAGCCTGTCTTGGGTGCAGGTTACATTCCTGTGCAGTGTGTCTCCTGTGGTTCTTGGTCAAAGCTGTGACAAAGTCAAGACAGAAAAACTTGGGAGTGGGCAGGACAGTTGCCAATTCTCTCCTTTATCTGCAGGACTGAGAATTGATTTCTCTGAGCTCAAACAACTTCCCTGTTGGAGCCTAGACAGCAGTCTGTACCTTAGCCACTACTGGCACAAGGGAATTTTCCCCTTCCCTTTGTGCGAACTTAGAAGGATGTGCATCATACGTTTAAGAACTTATTTTGGCAGTCACACCTTCTCTCCTGCGTAAGGTAACACAATTACAAAAAACATTTCCTAGCATGCTCCCCCTCTTCTCCCATATGCTTCCTATGCAGAGCTAATGCTGTTGATCTTATGCCAAAGACTAAGTTGCATTTGACTGGAGGAGGAAAAACATAGTGATTTATTTAGTAAAGCTTATTAAAATTAAAAACCTAACCCAAATCACAACCTTTCTTGGCATACGAAACAGTGCTGAAGGGAACAAAACTCATTCAATGCTTGCAGAAAACACATAGGAGCACTGATCCTGTCCTTGCACATGTTTTGATTTGAAACTATTGCAGGCTTGTCTGCCCTTCAGACAGAAAACTATTTGAAGCAGCTGCCAGATGTTTTGTCTGACCTGTGTTTTACAATTTGCTTACTGCTTAGCAATGCTCTTCCCATCGAGTGTTTGAGCTGCCCTTGTGCATTCTGTTCCTGTGGCACCTCTGTGCTGGTTTCCCACCCCTTTGCCCCAGTCACATACGCACGTAGCACAGGGGATGTACAAGTCTGAGTGTTTCACTCAAAGGCTCAGTATCGCACGTCTGCCGCACAATCTGCTGGCCTCATCTGGGACCTTTTCTGGGACTAGCACAGACCAGCCACATTCCTCTGCTCACATGTTGCCACAGTGTATAAAAGTTAAGGTGATTTACAGTCTCTTATAAAAGCATTTATGGCCTGAATTTAGGCCTTGCTAAACAACCTTACACTGAACACCCACAGTTCATGGCTTGGGCAGCCTCTCTGACTGGCGGTAACTTAGCCGAGTCGTAAATCTCTTCCCCTCCCCCCATAAGTAAGATGGGCAATAAATTCTGAAATACAATGAAGCAGGGCAAAGACCTTCAGGGGTTTTTTCAGAGCTGTGACAAATTAGACTCAGCCGAAAGGTATACCTGCTGAGCAGGGACACCTCAAGATTCCCGTTGTGTTTGCCTAGCTTCAGCAGCACCCCAGCCAGTCACACTATTTGTGTGAAGTTTCTCAGCTACGAGCAGCCCGATGTGCCTCTGGGTGTAGAAGCATGCATCCTTGGCGCCCTGTGCTTCTGCACCACCCTCCTACAAAACCACATCTGTACAAATACAGCATCTTAAGGCAGAGTCCTTGTTAAATGGGTTTAACCTGCAGTTTTTAGCTTTGCTCAGACTTGCATCTTTTAATAATCAGGAGGGTTGAGTCCACACTTCTCAAGCACTTAGCACTGCCTTTTCCTCCGATGTGTCTGTTCTGCTGTCAACAGCTTATAGCCCAGGACAGCTTTGCTGTGCAATGGTATTGTGGGAGATGTAGGCCAAGAAACAGACACTACTTCTGGATAACCTTCTAGATAGCACCTTGTTTGTCCTGAGGAGTTCCATAAATGCCTATTCCTACCAGAGTCTGTCATTGTTCCCTCTCATAACCTCTTGTTAAGCCATTAACTATTATTTAGGGAGGGCCTAGCAAATTTTTACTGAAACTTGTATAAGCAAACATGCTCTCCAGCCTATTATAAAGGGTACGTGGGTAGGCAAGAAACACCTGCCTGAACTGCCATCTGGCCTGGACACAGGTGTTGATGTTTTGGTTTTTTTCTTTTATGACAAAATACTGAGGGTTTCCCACAACTGAGACTCTTCGTTCTCTAACTTTTCCCAAAGCAGGTACCTGTGGGAGTGCACACCTTTCTTGGAGGCTGCGCAAGCGGTATGTTGATCTGAAAGGTCAAGTGCCACCTACTGAATCAGTAACTTAATTTCCTGCGACATGCTGGATGTTTCCTTTGGAAGACGACCACCTAATATTGATAGGGTCTGTTCCTACTTAATTTGAGGTCCAACGGAGACTTGAGGAGTAACAGCTGTTACTCCTAAATATGATCTGTATTTTTCAAACTGTCTAGACACCTGGGTGGGTTGCACACATTACCAGCAAAGCTACTTAATCATGTCAAACTTTTTCTTTCTATAAAGGCCTGGCTTTGGTTTGTTTTGAGCTATGTGGAAGCTCAGGGGAAAACAGTGAATCAAGCGGACGAGTAGGGAGATTTGATCACTAAGGCTGACATTTTGACATTGTTCATTCTGAGCTGGTATAGACAGCACACAAATTTCAAAATTTTCAGAAGTTATTGGCTGTGGTGTTTGATAACAACTCTGACACAGCAAGCCCTTAAAACAGTAAGCTGCATTGATGTATCACATGTGGTCTCTGAAATGCTGTGAAATGAAAACTGACTGGAACTCCACAATAGGAAATTACGGCAATGTAAATTAGGTTTACAGAATGCTAGAAATGAAGTTTTTAATTGATTTTTGTAATGGAAAACCTGGAAGAATCAGCACTCAGAGTCCTTCTGATGCATCCCGCTTGGATAAATACAAATATTTTCAATTGATGTTCTCACAGATGCCAACTATCTATTCCAAAGTGGAGTGCTGTCTGATAAGGTTGTCATTACTAGAAAGGAAAGCTCAGACGTGAGCTGACATTTTTATTTGCGTTTAAAAAATAGCCAGAAAAATGTGAATAAACCTGGAGTTTAAAAGGGCAATAGACATTTCTGGTCAGGAACCCACTCTGAGAAGCTGCATTCTGGAGTTCAGACACTCGAGGTGGGTTTGCAGATCCACAGACAAGCAATGTCTTGGAGGATGCCTAACATTTAGAGTAAGATGTTTGTGCCACGCATGCTTTAGGTCTGCATTTTCTTGTGTTTGTGTTTGCTTCAAACTTTGTAATCAAGACTAACCATGACCCTCACTAGAATAAACTTGTTTTCCTCTTTAAGGTTGCCTGGCACTAGCACTAATTCAAGTACATTTCAGTGAGTGATAGGCATGTATGTTTCTCTACAAACTTCTAATGCGAATCAAATAATATTATGGTCAAACTGGTAGGATACCTGCAACCTAGACAAGCATAAGAATCTTAAGATCAGCTGTGATGCATTTCCCAGAAAGTTTAACTTGGAGTCTAGGCACCATACTCTCTCTGCAGATGGATGTTAAACAGTGTTTTCAGGAAGCGGTGAACACTGAAAGAGCAGATCCAACTTCAGACAAAGCCAAGGTGCAAGAAGATAGCTGGTCAGGAAAAGCCTTTGACTCGTTAATCTTTTACCAGATGCATTTGGCAAAGGTTCAGGATCGTTCTTGGGAAAACAAAGAGGAGGGAAAAGATTCAGCCTAACGGATGGTTCAGTGTCTGATCGTGGATCCAGCTGTTTGTCAAGGTGGGTAGGCACAAGCTGAACAGCCCTGCTGCATCTCCAAAGTGGCAGGCTGGGTACCTGCTCAAGAGTCGGGGTGGTTTTCTTTGATGGTTTTCCCACTGGTCAGCTGCTCCAAATGGTGCTAGAAATTGTGTGAGAGAAGCAACATGCTACAGACTGGTCTCAGTTTCTAGAGTCGCTCAGATATCTTTCTTGCCAAATTCTCTTGGAGGGAGATTGTGTAATCAAACTGGTTTGCATGTAAAAACACACTTGTGTCCGTCCAGGCGTGCAGGGTATTGCCAAAGTGGACAGACTGTCCTACTTGTGCTTGCCAGAAAAGTTGTGTTTTGTCCAGCGGAAAAGAAAACATCCTTTTCTCTTTGCAATTTGGAATTTGTCTTTTCGGACTCTGAACTCATAGCAGTGTCTCTATACTATGACAAGTTTGGCCATCTTGGGTCAGGACCACATCCAGTAAATTTGGTCTTGCAACAGTAGCCAAAACTCAGCTATTCTCCACAGAAAGTGGCCCTCTGAGAACGTGGGAGATGCTTCAAAGATTGCAGAGAGCATGCAAGGAAGGGAGCAGATCGTTATTTGGTAATATATACAGTCTTTTGTGCTGGGTTTTTTTTGGCACTATGAAAGACAGTATGTGCCTCTCCTGAAGTAGACAAAGAAGGATTAGATTTATAACTAACATTTTTAATACCTGAAATTTAGAACACAGGCAACAGAGGTGATTTGCACAAGGCTTTTGTTTCCTTCTTTACTGCCTACTTTGGGTTAAAATGGCACATTTCCTTGGACTGTATTTTAAAATGAGACTACCAGCTGTAATTGGAAGTTTTGTTAAACATGACCCATGCTCTGCATTCATGTTTGGGGACTGCCAGAATGGCTGCATGAGAAAAACCCACATTAGACATTAGCAAAGTGAAACAGAGACGGTCTTCACACTCTTGAGGATGGCAGAACCCAGCGTTGCTTCTCCCCTTGTGGACATTTGAGTCAAAATACTTTCAAACTGCTCAGAACTTGTGCCCATCATCCTTCACCCAACACTTACCCCTGCTGATGCCACACAAAGACAGTCTGTGGGCAGCCTGATACTGCTGTGTTCTCTGCAGCTGCTGCCTTCCTGATTGAACTGTCCCTGTGTGGTTTGAGCACTGTAGCACTCCGCTAGCCAAGCGGTTATGCGTTACATCTAATGCTTCACTTAACACAAACTTTCTGCTTCAACAAAGAGCTAGTGGCTCCTTCTAAAAGGGGAAGATCTCATCGCTTAGTTTAGCTTGTCTTTAAAGTTTGGCAGCTGCTGTGTAAAATTATAGGATGACTCCATCAAACTTTTTTTATACAGTGCCCTGGGTGATGATGCGCTGCTCATTCAAGGGAAGGGAGCAGATGGAACCCAGAAGTTTGTTTTAAGTTTGTTTTGCTCTTTTTCTGCTTAGCTCCGTGTCTGGAAACCTAAAGTCTGTCAACTGGCAGTGACAAATGTATGCAGTGTGAAGGCCAAACAGGTGGTCTGCAACACAGGCATTACGAGTGCAGTAGGCACCGATCGCTGCCTGGCAGAGCCGCGGTGGCTGTGAAAGGGCAGACCAAGGGCTCCTGCAATCCATCTCCCTGATCTTAGCTTTTGCTCCAGGCAGAAACAAAAAGATTGTCAGACGTCAGTGTCAACCCAACATTTTGCTGCATCTGTGATGTTTGGAGTCTTTCTGCACGAAAACATAGCAGCTCCCAGTTCTAAGGATTTTCTTGGAAAGGTAAGAGCTGCCCCTCTCATCTTGCTTTTCAATTGGGTGACCAGGTTTTTTGGAAACTTTCTTGTTTGGGGGTAGATGGGTGGACAGGGATATCTTTAAAGCAGCCAAACAAAGGTGGGAGGAGAGGAAGCAAAAGGAGACACTCTCCTGAAGCCAAATTGTTTTGCAGGGTGGCTGGGAAGGGGAAGTTGTTTTGTTTTCTGAGAAAACATCTTTGCAGCCAAGACAAAGAAAGATGCCTGCTCTAGATCTTGTTACCTTTGGTCTCCTTGGGCCCCGTGTCAGTTCCCAGATTATTTTTATGAACTGTTTCATCCAGGGCTTTTATTTCCCCTGTAAATAAATGGTATTTCAAATTCCAGGACAGCTTCAGATACTAATACCAGCTGTCTAGACAAAGAGTGGCCCATGGACATGATCATAAATAAAAATAGTCTTGAGGCTTTGGGTGGTGGGTTGCTTTTTTTTCTTCCTTCTCTAGTCCAGCTAGCTTGCAGACAGAGACTGGCAGGAGAGGCTGGCCATGTGAGGGCAGGCACAGCACAGGTCTCACCTCCTTTGCCATCTCTGGGAGGGGAGCGGAGCTGGTTGAGGCCATGCCAGGAGATGCTTGCTGTCTCAGAAATGTAAATAGTTTCCAGATAAGGAACCAGGGGATGGAGCTCACAATTACATAGCATGTGTAAATTTCACAGAGGAGCCCTGGAAATGTTTTTATGCCACCTCTGGCTTTCCCTATGCAGATCCTCAGCTGACTTTTCCTGCAGGAAGGAGAAGGTTTCTTGCAGCTTCTGTTCTTCATTACAGCTGTGCAGAGCCACCACGCAGCACTCTCCAGAACCTGCCACCCCCAAGCGTTGGGAGCATGCCAGAGAGAACAGTGTGCTAAGACCAGCATTTATTAATTGTAGGAACTAACAGCATTTGTAAAATGTGTACACGCAGTTCAGATCACCAAGGGAAGTGCTGCATTTCTCCCTTTTTGTCAGCCTTTTCCATGCACCTGCCGTTCATCTTGCTCCCTTCACCCTTCCTACTGAGCAGCGTTAATTGCCAGCAGCTTCTTTCATTGGGGGTTTTCAAAGAAGGTTGCAGTTTGTAGAGGATTATTCTCCAGATTTACTGTCTAGTCCCACAAGATTGTTACTAAGATCTGTCTTTTATGGAGGAGGAAAAGTATGGAAGAGAACAAATTAAATGACTGAATCTAAACCCTCAGAGCCTGTGACGGAGAGGTGAGTAGAACCAAAGAATCCTGGAATGTTCACCCTGTGCAGAGATGATCTCTCTGGCATCAAGACTTGTCTGACTAAATTTCCTTTTCTGATGCTATTTAAGGAAGCATTGATACTGATCTTTTTCTAATGGCAGAGCTGATGCGAAAGTGCACCACAGGCTGAAGAAACAGATCACTACAGCTGTGATACCGTTCTTCCACATGCTCCTAGGTGCCACCTGTGGCTTCTCTACAGGCCACGCATACCTGTCATGGAACATGGACGGGGACATGCACATTTCCAGCTGACTTTTAGCTGCTTGACCTACCTTTTTATTGCCAAAATGCAGAAGCAAGGAAAAGAGGAATGAAAGCAGAGGACTTTAAGAATGGAGATGCACTAGCAGAATAGCCTGTCAGCCTGTAGTGCACTCTGCCACCTGACAGTGTTGTCAGTATTCTTTCCTGCATCTCCTTCTACCCAAAAATTTAACGGAAATCTTGAGCATCAATAGAAAGAACAAACCTTTTTGAGACAGTAATGGCTACGTCCACTGAGAATTATCTTGCAGTTTGCACCCAAGCAGCCAGATGGTAACTGCGTGGATCCAGTTGGCTATCACAGCCAAGCCATAACCAGCCCGTGAAATGAGTGGCCAAACTGCAAATATCCCTGGCGAGCAGGACAATATCTTTAATTACCTGGAGAAGGGTCTTTTCAGATTTTCACAGCAGAAATCATTATACAGCCTGTCAGGGTCCCAGGCAGCACTTCTTCCCAGGGACCAGATTAGATCTTCCCAAAAAGGCCTCTTAAAGAAGGAATAATCAAGGAGAAACCATTTTAAAGAAACATTTATCATTGTCCTTACACCCAGTGATGACTCATATGGCCTTTGCTAAACTGTGTGGAAGAAATGGAATTTATTGCTTGACTCTGGAAGACAGGGCTAGGAGCCAGAGTGGCATCCGCTTGGAAAGTGTTGTGCTCTGAAGCAGACAAGATACTTGTGCGTAGAACACATTGTCTTCCGATCTAAAATAGTAGTTGTACTTTATAAAAACCAGATGAGCAAGGCTACAGTTAAAGGCCAGCGCACTCGCATCAACAAGGGATGAAAGGCATACAACTGGGTCTAGCAATCAGAAAAAGAAGGACTTGCCTTACAATTTTAATGACAATTGTAATTAGGAATGGGCTTATGCTAAATGCTATTGCTGTCAGTGGCAAAGCTTGATTCGGTGATCTCAGTGTTTGCCTGCCTTTGGTGCCAGCTCAAGAAGATGCTAAGTTCGGTTTTTAGCACGTGGAGACCTCTGTAGAGAACACTTGAATTAACTTTGTCCGTTGTTACCACCAGTGCAAAGCTAGTATCCCTCAAGGGAGATTATTGCAGGAAAAAAACCAGAAGGAAAATCACAAAGTTTAAAAAGCTTTTGGTGCGTTGCTTTTCTCTTGGCAAATAACAGGGCAGTTATGTACTACAGAGCAAAATCAGTTAAAATGTTCGTGTTCCGTTTTAAATATTGGAAGAATCATGCTCATGTGATTGTATTGAATGTGGGTATTATTTCAAAAGAAGCAAAATGATACAGTTTAGTGGGTCCTGACCAAAATGAAATTCAGAACTCTCAGTTTGTGGGAAATTCAACATTTCAATATTTTCCCAATACCGTCATTTTTAAGAAATCCCCAAATTCCTGCTCCCAACCAGCCTTTCTGGCCAGCAGTATTAGAGGCAATGCCAAAACCCAGCAGAAAGGATGTCTTTTAACAGTGTACACACACCATGTTTATAAAACCTGCACTTTGTTTTTAGTTGACTCTCCAAGAGGATCTACAGCTTCCTCAGCATTTCATTTCCATAGGTTCTCCAAAGGCTTGGGGTATTCCAAGCTGGCTGTGAGCCAAAGAAACCATAAATCAACCACCACAAGAAAGTTCCCTTCTTTGTGTTGCTTCCCCACGACAGCATTTTGGGGACCATAATGTTATTTTATATGCACCACTGGCCTCTGCAGGGTCCTTTCTTTGGTGCTATGATCTGAAGGAATTTTTAAAATAACCGTTCTGTGCAAAAGGTTTATGTGCTCCGTGCGTACCCATGGAGCCTGCTCTGGCACCACTCAGGGGTGGTGCTGTGATGCAAAGGCAGCCATAGACGTGACAGAGAACCGTTTTTTAGCATCGTTTTGCTAGGCTACAGTCTTCGTTAGGATGCAAAATCTGGGACTGAAGCTTTGTTCTGAACTGAGATGTCTTACAGATAAGCCCTGGAATGTATGTGAGAAGACTCAGAAGGGACCTTTTTCACTGGAGTTGGCAGGGAAAAAATGTGGACTTCTTTTGTCACATACAGGGAAAGGCCTGGATTTTTGTTTGTTTTGTTTTTTGTGGGTGGGTTGTTTGTTTGTTGTTGGGGTTTTTTTGTGTTTGGTTGGTTGGTTTGTTTTTCTTTCTTCTAAAAGTCTCTTTTAGCCTTTCCAGAAGGTGACAGTAGGTAGTGGAAAAACTCTGGAGGTCAGAAAGACAGCAGTGTTTCTATGGGCTGGTATGGTTTCTAAACCTGGTATGTGTTACTACAGGGCAGTGTCTGGCTGGTGAACCCACAGAGCAGATATATATAGGCCAGGAAAAAACACAGAAGTAATGAAATATAAGTGTCCTACCATGAGATGTGGTGCTTCTACCAAGAAGAGAGTCTGTCTCAGGGCTGCCTGGTGCACAGTTCTCCCACAGAGTTCTCCAGTTCAGTCGAGGGCATGCTTCTTCCTCCAGACATCGGATCAGATCTGCTGATTTTCCTCTAGGAACGTGAGGCGAGACTGGCCAGGAAGCTGTTGCCATTACAGCTGTCTCACAAATTTCCCCGTTTTGCTAGCAGCCAGGGAGGGCAGAGGAATGGCAAAGGGAAGGGGAATGGGCAGATGGATTTTCCAGGTAACACCTGGTGAAAAAGAGATGACAGGGTCTCACTCAGAACAATGAGTTTGTTTTGAGCTGCTTTTCAGGAACTGACCTCTTTCCCCTCTCATCCTCTGAGCACATGATCCTCAGGGTCCATGTTTTCTTTGTGCTCTCCCTCCCTGAGATTACTTTTTCCTCTCAGTCAGCGCAGTGACGCATACAGTGTCCATCAGGTCTTTCACATCAATGCATCGAGGCCAAGTCCTTGCTGGTGCCTCTGTGGGTGTTGAAAGACTGTGAGGGTGGACTCTAGTTGCAGAAGCCATGTTATAGTAACTCCTCTCCTCAACCAGCTGCCTCCTCTTGCAGACAGCCCAAGGCTTTGGACAGATATGGTGGCTCTGTGAGGGCAGACGTGTTTAATTCCCTTCTGCCCACCACCTGAGCACTTTGTGCAGAGCAGGCACACTTAGGAGGTCAGTTATTATTGGGGCTGCAAGGAGAGGAGGTGCAGCACTTGCTTGAGTTCTGATGAAGGAAAATGCAAGTGCAGGCCTGGTGGGGAGGATACAGCTGCATCCTCTTGAGCGTACAGGCTGTAGCGGATATGGCCCTCCCTGCCAGGGATCTGTTGCTGTTCTACTGGCTGCTTTCTCCGGAAGCCGTAGCCATGATACACCCAGTAAGAATGAACATTGCTCACAGCCTCTGTAACCAAAATATGATCTGAACCCACAGTTACAGCATGTCCCCTCCTCAGAGCCCCTCTGCTGAAATCCTAGCTGAAGCAATAAAGTGTGGGCAGATGTGGGGAAGCAAGCCAAGGACAGGGCTCCAGCTCTGCTCTTCACACTGGCCTGGCAAGTTCTGAGAAGTGTCCTGACAATTGTGTTCATCCTTGTGGTATCCACCATGAGTCTTCCTTTAGCCACAGAGAGCTGATGTGCCATTCTGGGTCCCACAAGCAAGCAACAGCTGGCCTGTCACTGCTGTGAGCTTTCAACATGTTGTGTTGGAATTGTGGAGGTGTCACTGTGCTGCTGCTACTAGGCCTTAGGGATGAAGACTGTAATAGCATCCATTTCCTCAGTCCCACCAGCAGAGAAGCCACTGCCACAGCAGCATGATGTTGTTCCACCTGCAGACGGGCCAAAGGGACCCTGCCCAGGATCACACAGCTCTGTTCCTCTCCTAGACAGCACGCCATGACAGCTTGGATGGACACTAGCTGTTGCGGTGTGTCAGCAGGATGCTGCCAAGGGTTGTTAGCGTTGCTTCTTCAGATAGTGGCACAGCCTGATCCTGGGACCTGGCGTGTGGGGGAGCTGCACTAAGCTGAGCTGAAGCAGTCCCAGAGCAGTCTGCAGTTGTTAATGTGGCACTCACCTCCCCGCCTTTTCCATGACCTGAGCGGGCTGGCAGCTCCTTCCCGCCCTCACGGCTTCTCAGCAGGCCCTGCTCTGCCTGCCTCTCTGAAGGAGAGGGACGTCTCCCTGCTCCACGAGCTGCCTGCCTGGGCAGCAGCCGCTCCCTGCCGCAGCTTTCCGCTGCCGCAGGCCTGTGCTGCCACTGCCCCGGGCTGGCCTGGCCTCTGAGGGCTGGGGAGAGCTGGTGTCGACCTGCATGGAAGGCAGTGGGAGCACCCGCTTGCCAGGCAGCGTGAGGAGGTGCGCAGAGGGCGAACAAATCCGACGCTCCCCTCCCTGTCCACAGCAAGGGAGAAATAAGAGCAAAAATAAAGTGTGTGCTTCTAGCCATGAGGCTAAATAGCTGCTGGAGCAGCTTCCCAGAGGCCCCCCTCAGAGAGGCACAGTAAGTGCAGGCTGGTAAATCTGAGAGAAATGCCCTGGTGCCACTGCAGAGGACAGCAGAAGAGCCCTGGGCTTGCGTTAGGTGAGGGCAGGCGAGACATGCCCGTGGTCTCTGCTGGTTGTAATGGCTGGATGCAGGCCAGGTGAATCACCAGCCTCCTCCCAAGCACGCCTCCCCGCTCCTGCACCGCAGCTCACAGACCGCTGCTTGGAGCAGCTGCCCATGGCTTCCCTGCCTGGGGGACCGGCCAGCCATTGGGAGCGGCACGAGAGAGCAGCCGTGACCCAGGCTGCATCTGCTTGCCAAACCTCGGTTTTCTCAGCCAGTCACAGAATTACCATGACATTTCGTACACATGATGGCCTGCAGTCATGGGAGGCCCTGGACAGGGCTAGTGGGAGGATGTGCAGACAAAGCTGCTAGTAAATTGGGAGTGTCAGGGATTGTGCGTTCAGACACAAAGGAAATTCATGGCAGTAAAGTGTCTCAGGTAAGTTGTGAGGCTCTTTGTTATGGGGAGAGACAACACTAGCCCAAGCCACAGCGTGCTTTATCCTGGTTTACAATGAAAAAAAGAATATAAAGGTAGAAAAAGAGTGAAAATAAAAGAGAAAAATCATCACACTGTAACAGCAAAGATCGTCTCCTCATTCCCTGTGCAGAAAAACAGCCCTGCAAATGCCAACAGCAGCTGAGGTCTCCTTCTGCTTCTCAGGAGCTGCCTGTTAGCAGTTCTCCCCACGGAGGCAGGAGAACGGGGTACACCTGCCTCTGGCACCACTAGAAGGCCTTTAGCCTTCAAACGTGCTCAGTAGCTAAGACCTGCCAGCAAAGCTTCTGTGTGGAAATCCTCCTGGGAAGGTACTCTGCAAATTTTATGGTAACTGAAATCACAAAAAGGGGACAAGGAAGGGAAAGGGGGGTTTTCATTTTTTTTTTCTATTTTTTTTTTAAACTCAACTGGTTCTAATTAGGTGATGCAAATTCTTCAGATGAACTCTGGGTCTGAGGGGGAATATAAGGTTTTATAGAGCCCGGCGTGAGATTGTGTGTTTTGTACCTTGTCTCCTAGCAGCAAAAACCACATGGATGTGAGAGGCTGTTTTATGATCCGCCAGGGCTGTTGTTGGACAGGCTACAGTGAGAGGAGTTATTCCAACCATGCTAGATTCCTGCTTGCTCCCTCTTTCTTTCTCTCTCTTTCGGTTTTCATTTCTTTTTTTTTCTTCTCTTCTCTTCTCTCTTTTCTTTCTTTCTTTTTTCTTTCTTTTTTTTTTTTTTATTTCTCCTCACCAGGCAAGTGTGAAGGGGGATGGATGCTTTCACCCTTTTTGTGCCAGAACTCTCTCACTGGACTTGGCGTCAGCATGCTTCTCATCTCCCTCACAAACCTTTTTCCCTTGCTGGCTATGATTTCACCAGGCATTTCTAAAGAGGCAGTGAACTATGCTGGTTACTCTGTCAATTGCTCATCTCTTTAGTGTTTCAAAAAAAACCCACAACCAAACCAAACAAACAAAAACCAAACCATCAAAAAAAAACCCTCCACCAAAAAACAACTTTGTGCTCATGCTGCGCAGCAACTTCCGTCAGAGGATTTCTAAGCAGCTTGGCAAACATTAATGAGCTCAGCCTCACAATGCCCCTGTGTAGGAGAGAAGGGCTGTCATCTGCATTTCACAGCTGGGGAAACTGAGGTGTGAGGGAGCTAAAGGATTGGCCTGAGCACACGCAGCATCTCAGTTCCACCCTGACCTGAGTTGACTTCCCTGCTTGGAGCTTTAACCTGCTCGGGTTGATTCTGTTTTTGCCTTCCCTTCCTTAAGCTCTGACTGCGATTCTTCCTGTCACTCAGTCTGGTTGCTTTGCAAGTTGTCATTGCAGAAACAACATCTTCCCATCGTCTCTATGCTACCCCAGTCAGTCCTGGGAAGACCTATTCACTGAACTACATGGCTGGTGTGTTTTTGTTGGAAAGGAGCTTGTAACTGCTGCTCCCAGAGAGAGGCAACTTCAGATCTGCATTAGAGCATCCCAACAGCCCTCATACGTTCGTGTTTTGCATTGCTTTCCTTATACTGCCTTTTCTCGCTTACTTTCTGCTTGTTAAGCCCATGCAGCAGAACTAGATCTTGACAGACAGTCTTGCATTTAGCACCAGTTCTGGTAGAGCCATTCAGGGTAAGGGTGGTATTGAATTGTGCCTCCTGGCTTTGGAACAATCTTTTGAGCTCACCTGAAGTTCAATCCAAAGAAAGCTGAAGGAACTGTGAGAGTTTCCCTGGGCTTTAGAGGCCTTTGGGTCAGAACACAAACTATGTCCTGAAAGATTTCAAGGACTTTTAAGTGAGAACC
Source organism: Psophia crepitans (assembly GCA_013399095.1). Lineage (NCBI taxonomy): Eukaryota > Metazoa > Chordata > Aves > Gruiformes > Psophiidae > Psophia > Psophia crepitans. The sequence continues at coordinate 442,938 of VWZZ01007735.1, read as the reverse complement.
ATCGCTGCCCTTCCCCTCAATTCACAGGGCTTCACAACACCGATAATTCCCAGCTTCCTCACTGTTCTGCAAAACGTGGAGGAGAAAAATCCCGGCAGAGGAAATGCAAGTGCAGTGCAACTTCCTCTCCATGGAATGCTTTTGGGCTGTTCTATCAGCTGCCACCCACAGTTCTGCATAAGACTGAAATCATGAGTCATGGCAGAAAGGAGCAGAAAGCCGGAGGCATGGACCAGGAAGTGGATTTGTGATTAAAGATGCAACACTGAGATATAGCACTGGTTCCAGACAGTTAGGGATGTGGACGCAGAAGACGAGTCATGATTATGAGTGAAGAGCTGATAGCATCAGATATGAAAGATGGGTGTCCCTCAAAAGACCATGTGTGACCCCAAAGTGCAGTGGTGAATTGTCTTGGTTATAGAAAGGGTAGTTTTCATAGCTTTTACCACCACATTTGTTTTAGCCTGGATTTAGGCCCTTTGACTGTCTGTCTCCCCAAACAACTACTAGTCCATTGCAAACGGAGAGGAAGAGGTTCCTAAGTCATTAAGTTCCTGCAACTTTCATTGAAATAGCACCTGGTCAAGGACAGAGGTCCTCTTTGTCATAGTCTCTATAGGGAAAGGTTGTCTTGTAAGTTCAGTTCCCAAGATTCAGATTTTACCTCCAACAGAGCTACACCTTATTAGGCATGAGAGAATCCAATCACAAGACATAACATACACAAGAAATCAGGCTTCAGTTAGTCCCTCTGCTAGTACAGATACACCTACCTGTAATACACTCCTGGACCTTGTAAATACAAGGAATTGCTTGCTTGCTGCTTACTGTAGATAGAGAATCAATTTGACTTTCAGGCTAACTCACACTCATCACTTGGCTGCTAAGTCTCCTGGGTCCCAGTCTCCTGTCATATGCAGGCAGTGGTATAACGTGCTTCTGATTTGATTTTTTCAAAGGTGCTGAGCACATTGCATCCCATAAAGCTACAGGGACTTACAACTGCTCAGCATCACTGAAGCCCAAGCTAGGAATGCATGTTCCTCATCCTTCACGCATATTGTACCTTCCATCCAAAGATGTCTTGCACGTAACGAAGGGTAGAGAAAGAACTATGAGCTCCATTTTTATAGGTGGGGAAACTAAGACACAAAAGGTCCCACAGTGAGCCAGTAGTAAAGTGGAAAACAAATCCAATGAAATCTGACTCCATTTCTTCCATCTGGCACGCTGGGCCTCACAAGGCAACGTTAGTGGAGAATCGGAATTGTGAAAAGGTGGGAGGTAGTCTGTCACAAGCCTGAAACCTGGCAGTATCTAGCCCACCTATTGATGGGCGTAGGGGCAAAATCAGAAGAAGAATCACAGTATGCTTGTAGTCTACCTTGTATTGTTTCCTCAAACATCTGTTACAGACCACTGTCAAAGAAAGATACTTGCTAGAAAAATGGTCTGACTCAGTGTGGCATTCTTCATGAATCCTGGAGCAGGAAGAAAACACAAATTAGCTTTTCTCCTTCCTGCCCTTCAGAGGGGGAAACTGTGCATTGTCTCTGTCTTGCTCTAAGTGGAAACAGGCTATTCATGGAAAGAAAGCCTGTTCTGAGACAAAAACATCTGGCTCAGCTCAGTCTAATCCAGCCCAGGCTGGGATTTGCACCAGTTGTTATCTGAATCTTCTGAGCGCATGTTTCCATTCTGCCAAGGCTAGCACCAACCTTTTCTTCATAGTGGGGATGTTGTTCACATTGTGCACATCAGGCAGGGGTGGGGAGGACTTGACTGATCGTGGTGATGGATGGTTGTACTGACAGCTATGTCTCATCATCAGTAAACTCAAGGCCAAACTGCAACATATCAACCTCTACCTAAATACATGTGGTCCAGAGATGCCCATTTCACTCCTGGATACAAAGGATGTGAAGATGAGGAGGCCTGTGTATGGACTTAGCTCCTTAGATGGTTTTGGGCCAGGAAAAACATTTTAATCTGTACATGTCCTGAATGTTAGGGTGCCAGCTCTGCCCCAGGCAGATGGCAGTGAAAAGTGATGATACTACTTGCATCCAGTGGCTCTGCGCACTACCCTTTGCTTCCTAGTGGCATGGAATTGGTCAGGATTTATTTGCCACTGCCAGAGGAGATGTCTGTGATTAATTTTCCCTACACAGACAGTTTGCTATGTGTGAGACAAGTCAGCCAGAGTAGGAAGTTTGCAAAAGACACAGACCTCAAAAAATTTGCCTGATTTGCTTGTGACCATGAGGATACATGATTCAACATGTTCAAGGACTGTGACCCAAGGCACTGTCTAAGGAGATTTTGAATGCAGTGCTGCACTCATTCACACTGGCATAAAGCTGTCACTTCCTTCCTGGTGGCCACAGAAGTATAACTGGCTCTTTTTTGGTGTGAACAAATCATGAGGGAAGTGAGCTGAATGATGGGGAGAATCAGCAGAGTTCAAACCCCTATGTTTACTCCTTGCTCCTTCCCAGGTTGAGATTGCTGGATGTACATATGATTCCTGCTCATAGCTGGTGGCCAAATGCCACCCAAGCTAAGCATCAGAGGCAGAAAAATCAGTTTTGCTTGAAAAGAGAAGGACAAGCATGGAAAATCCCCCTAATTATTGTGAATTGCAGCCAAAACCACTTGAAAGCAGAATAGTTCACGCTGGTTAAGCAGACTTCATAGGTTGAAAATGTCGTGTTTAATTAGCAAATCACTTTCTTAGGTCACACAGACAAAGTGGTACAAGGTACAACATACGGCCACAGCAAGAGGTACGTGCCACGTTTGCTGGAAGCGAGCTGAATGTGCAGGAACCTCAGTGGAGGTGTGTTGTCTTGGGACCCCTGTAGCAGCTGGTGTACTACCTTTATGCAGAAGGTGCCCTTCCAAGAGCAGAGGTGACACTGGAAATGTCAGAGGAGCACAAGTGTTTCATCTACAGGAAATCGTCTAGCTCTGGCTTCTCATAGAAGTCCATCTGACTGAATTCATAGTGAACAGGCATCCACCACCCTTTTCGTACCTCCTCCCCTCTTGGAACAGTGTTCCACTGGAGATAATCCAGGGTTTGTACTACGAGTTATTCTAGGAAGTATGAATTTGTTCTTCTAGACCAGGCTTCCTGTGCTTGAATTCAGTAAGTGGAGGACTGGGGTACAGGGATCCGTTGCCCTTTCAGGTGTGGTTCAGTCCTTGCCCTTAGGTGTACATGTTGCTCTGCAGCAAATTATGGTTCCAGAAAAGAGGTGGACAAGCAGCTGTGGTTTGGATGGGTTTATTTCCCCTTTGATTAAAGTGCCACACGTACTGTAACTGCAACTACCAGCCACACTTTTGCATATTTTTTTTTAATCCAGGGAAAATGCACTTTTTCACAAGCCAGGGTCTCTGTTCCATTCCCTGTGCATAGCTATTGAGCACTAGAAAAGAGAAGAGAGCAGAAGAGGCTTCTTACTACATTCACTTATTTCTTATCCACTGGTCTGATTTAAAGCACTGGCAGAAATTAGTGTGATGGATGACGCTCGCTGCAGTAATCCCTTATGCTCACGGATCCCCAGGAATAAGAGAGGCCATAAGGTGTGATGCATGAGCAAATTATGCTTTGGACTGGAGCACACGTCGTACGTAAGCAATGAGCCTGGCTATGTGCACGAGGCGGAATGGCACACAAGTGCCCAGGCCAACGGGCTGCCAGAAGTCTGTGCTTTACCAGATGAAGGTACTTCTGAAGGGAACGGTTTGCCTCACTGAAGTGAACAAATCCAGCTGCATAATATGTCTGCCTGCTGACATCAATGAACTGATACCCCAGATGGAATTGATCCAGTACCTCAGACTGATTCATCTCAGTGTTTCTGAAGTGATTTATACTAACGGCTGGGTTCACTTTTGTTGCTGCTCTGCCCCCTTGGTTTTGTTCTTCCTTGCCTCTCTTTCCCACTTTATACTCTTCCTCCCTGTGCAGGTCCCCTGCTCCGCACTCCTCCTCCTCCCCCCTTCTTTTTCCACCACATGTGGAGAGGATGACATCCTCCCGCAGCCACCTCGAAGGCTCCGTCTGTGCTGTGAACACAGCAGCTTCCTGCCAGAGAGGGGGCCAGACAGTGTGGTGCTTTGGTCCTCCTGCTCTGGCTCTGCTTCAGAGAGCTGAGGCAGACAGCCTTGCGAGCGGTGCTGCCCACACGGCTTTGTGGAGCAGCAAGGAACAGGCTGTAACTAATCAGGATTACACCGCAATTAAATAAAAGGCGGCGAGAGAGTGCCCTGTGTAAGGAAGGGAAAGAATGGCCGTGGGGTCCCTGAGGCCCTGCTCTGCACAGAGAAATGCTGCTATAATATTCTACAGTGCTTTTACCCCCAGGCGCTTCACGTATTTTCATTAAGACTTATTGCTGCCCTCTGTATATCTCAAGCAGAAAAAAGGTACAGTTTTCTACATGCAGGGTAAGAACTAATATGGTTATTGCCTCATCAATATTTTAGTTAAATTGTTTGTGTCCTGCTTCTAGTTCCACTGCACTGCAGACTTGTCCAGCCTCTCCACGCTGTTTGGATTACTTGCTGTGCTCAGACCTGTGAGCAGTTGTTAGCAATGGGTATACATGCTGGCCCATCTTATGCATTCCACCTATTCAGTAGCGACCAAAATACGCCATGCAGCCCGTCTGCTTGGCTTTCTGTGCTCTGCCTGCTTACAATTCCTTTTCTGTAGTAGAGACAATTCTATTTGTTTTTTGTGTTTGTTTCATATACATCCAGTTACAGAGAAGCAATGTGAAGAAACATGAGTCAATATAATGGTGTTTACTAAACATACACTTAACATTTTATCCCTGCCTGTACATCCTGCTAGCTTCAGCTTCCCAACTGTTTAAAGAAATACCTCACTGCTCTGCGCTACAGCAAAGCTTGTGCACTTGTATTTTCTTTCACCGAAACATGAGTCTGTCATTCACCTGCATAACAAAAGGGAGTGAGAATGTTTGTGTATAGTAAAAGAAGACAGAAAAGAGATTGCTGTGAAGGGTGTGGGGATATTTCATTTGGGGGGAGAGCGGAATATCGCTTCTGTGTGAACACCATTGGCCACCCACAAACGCAGAGCCCAAAAGGCACCATAATGCCTTTAAATCCTCACAGTTCCTCAGAGCAAAGAGCCCCAGGGAGCAACATGAGGCTTGCCGTTACCATCTTTCTGTGCTAGCGTTCTCTGGCAACGAGTGCAGTGCTGGCCAGATGCTGGAGCTGCCAGACGCATTATATCCGCAGCTATTACACAGCGTTGGCACCCACGGTGGCTACTAGCAAATAGCACTGGTGTCTGTTCCTGGCATCCCCTGGGTTGTGCAGAAGGGTTTTCTGTAACTTACTGTCAGGGAGGAATGTGCTCATTAATTGGTACAAATGCAGATGGAGATGTGTACTGCCTTTTTTCCAATTCCATGGTGTCCTGCAAGTCTGGCACATAAATACTCTCAGTGTTCTACGCTAACTAGAGAGGGAGTGCTCAGACCAGAAGTGTAGTTACCAGGACTATTGGGCTCTGATTTTAGCCCCTACCACAAGATCCAGACAGATTCTTTAAACCCATTAACCCCCAGATTTTAAACCCCCTGTAATCCATGTTCTCTCTTCACTTGCCAGTTACCAGTGTTTTATCCTGCTTCCATCGGGTATATCATCACCTGGTATAGCTCATCGTCTGCCACTGGCCAAAAGGGGCTTAGACTTATAAATTATATCACAAGAACAAAAGGGTTGTGCAGACCTATACTTATATACACTTTGTTGGTCTAACTAAGCCTACGCTTCCTTAGTAGGATTAGGAAGAGCAGTATATGGTGCTTAAAAAGCTATTTTTTCAACAGCTTCCCTTATTTCTTCTCCTTTACTTGTTGGAGTTATACTGGATTTGATTCTTTGCTCTGCTGTACTTGAATAGTACATTGAAGCATTGAAAGGACTCCATCCAAAAGATCATTTCCAGTCCAAACACCCACTGATGTCAAAGGAGAGCTTCTGTAATTTCACAAGCAGCAAATGGTTGATTGAATTAACTGTAATTATAGCAGATATTTCTGCCAGCGTGTGCCTGCTGAAAATGGTTAATTTTGATTGCAAGGTCAATCTTTGCTCTTGCATAAAGCACAGAATGACCATATCACAGAAGGAGCTGTAACGTCAAAGCCTCAGATGCAATACAGCAAATTCTTCACTTTTTTGTGCAGAAAGATATTAACCATTTTCTGCCACATTTCTTTTAAATCTACCAAAGTACACTCTTTTTTTAAAATAATGTCGTGCTTACATATCTTATATTTTGAGGGAGGAACACCTTTTGTGAATATTAGCAACGCAAGCCCAGCAGAAACAAAACCTCCCATTTTGCAATAAACCTTGGGTTTTGCAAGGCCATCCGCTGTCAGGTGTTGCTGCAGATGATCAGCCACAGAACTGGGGGGAGTTTCCAGTAAACAGAGTTTCAGTCTCTCACATACGAGCTGTAGACAAACCACAACCACAGGCTATGGCAACTGTGGCAGCGGCGGACAGGAAGCAAGGAACATCTGGCCTTTGACTTCCTTTAAAGAGATTTGGGGTTTGGTTGTTCTTTTTTTTTTCTTTGTGTTTTTTTTTTCCGCCTTCTCGCTGTTGGCTTTCACTGCTGCTCAGTAGCGCTGGGAGGCAGACAGGATTTGAAACCACACACCTCGAGGTGCCAGAGGAGACAGACGCCGAGGTCAGCCCAACGTCTGCTGCCTTCACGAGGTTGTCGGTGAAAAAGGGAGGGCTGACTCCTGACATGGCCCTGTTAGGCTCATCTTTACATAGCCTTTCTCCTTCTCCCCAGCCGAAGCGTGCGCTTCTGTGCAGTTTCCATCTTCCGCTGCTACCCAAATTGAACACACCCTCACTTGAGGACACAAAACCAGCTCCGTTCAGAAGATGCTGCTTGGGCAATTAGCAGTTTGCCTGGGCAGGATGTCACCTAGCCAAACAAGTCTCTTTGTCTCAATTTTTTTTTCTTGCTGGCTGATGGAGCTGTGGTTTGTTTACTTATTAGTATACATTTTTTGCCTTTTATTCTAAGAAGTGTTTGAAGTACAGGATCCTTTAGAAAGCATGAAGTAAACACATTAGGAACAGGGATCCTGCTGAGGCTGAATTAGGCCGGCCCACCGGCAGGAATACTTAGCACTACTTAGCAGTGTTGGGGAGTAGACCCCCAAGGATGTCTGTATCGTTGCCTGCTACACAAGTAGGGAAACTGAGGCAAAGATCAATGAATTGACTCATTGAATGGCAGCCAGAAGGCCAGTGTAGAGTTAGGAATTGAGCCACAGTCTCTTGAATTCCAGCCCAGAGCTCTCTTCACAGGGACAAAGTGCTTCTGGGTTTGGGTGTTGCCTAGATTTTATGTTACTCCGTCTGCACAGGAAGCAGTTTACTCAAGACATGAATAAACGTGAATAGTGTTCAGAGTTTGATTTTTTCTTTCTTTTTTTTTTCTTTTCTGTTTTCTTTTTAAAGAACAGTCTCCCAAAATAAATGTTCCCTTGAGTCAGTTCAAGCTCTGGTAGGAAGAGTTTCCACAGAGTAAAGACCTTTACCATTAGAAGCGTACAAATAGGTGAGTCAAAATTTCAGAAAACATCGCCCCGTGATCATACAACTTGCTATATTTGGAACTCATGTAACTGAGTCTTCTCAGTAACCTCTGAGAACAGCTAGTGTAGATACTTCAGGGGAAAACAGAACCCTGCCCTTTCACTTACCCCTGCTTCTCTGTAAAAGACAACCGTGTAACGTTGATGTCTCTGTAATCTCAGCTGTGTCTTTGGGACCAACAGTGTTACTCTGTCAGTCTTTGCTACCTAAAAATGGCCAAAATCTCAATTTTGGCTTCCCAGCTGTGACAAAGGGACTGCTCGACACGCATCCAGCACTGCCCTTTCCTCCGTGCATTCACCGATACCTCTGGTATGGCTTTTCCCCAGACTTGGGGAGTTTGTCCTCAGGAACTCAGTGACTTTCCATCCCTTATTCACTTCTTTCTGCTCTGACTCACTAGTATCACCTGACTGTAGCTTCTTTACTGAGCACAGTGCTTGAATTACACTAATTATTGTCACAAGGGCAGCACTGGTTAGGCACCTCCCTGTTCTGTAGGAATGCACTTTCCCAACCATGGTGTCAGGACAGGAAAGGATCCCTATGTATGATGTCATCATTAAAGTGAGCGTCTTTATGTTTTCTCCCTGCCCCACTGAAGAAAGGAAAGGGAACAGGAGTCAGAGAGGAAAAGAACTTGGAGGGACAGGAATTAAGACCTTGTGGTGCAGACACCTCTAGGAAGGGAGGAGAGAGTGAGGCAGATGAAGAGTGGGAAATGCAGTTTCCTGATGGAAGAACTTTGGCTGACACATTCTCTGTGAGTAACACAGGCTTGGTGACCCCTGTCTGGTAGCTATTTATAACTTCTCAACAACGCTTCCCTTATCAGGAGGCCATGGTCAGCGTCTGCACACCAAACAGGGAGAAATCAGGTCAGAAGTGGTGCTTCTGCGAGAGGAACAAGTGAATTGCTGAGAACCCTCCTCTCTTCTGTGAGTGAGGTCCAGCAGAACACGTGCACTCAGGATCGCAGACAGGACCCTTGTGCTACCCACATACTGTGTAGGTCAAAGGAATGAAATACAACTGCCCCGGCTCTTCACCACAGCACGTGGGTCCAGGACACGACCCCTTTTGGGAGGCACCCTCTAACCGCGCATGAGCTGAAAGGTGGCCAGAAGTGTCTCATTGCGACATTGCTGTTCTGTCCTGTGTTGTGACTGTGTGTGGTTTAAAGTTCACAAAAGCTGGCTAACGGTAGATAGATTGCCCATAGTGTAGAAAGGTGTCCTTGCTTTACAGTGTAATTTACTGTCTGTTTATGACGTCAGATAACCTTTGGCACTGAAAATGGGAAATGTACAAAGCTTAGATGTAAAATTCCTAGAAAAATTTTAGGAGACAAAAGGTGGTTGTGTGAAGCAGAATTATTTCTGGCTTTCTTGTGTGCATGTATGAATTTCTCAGGAATCTTTACCAATAGAAAGTGTGTTGGATCTAGTCTGTATCATTTCCTTCCTTCCCAATCCTAAGAATTCCCTAGTAATCTTTTCGTGCTGCTAAAGTTGTGCTGCTTTGCATATCAGTCTTACACACTGTACACACGATGTTCCTCTTTGTTCCTGGGCCACATCTTACACCTGAGTTTCTCCTCCAGCCGTGAGGTCGATGGAGTTAGTACAAGGTCCTGGAAGTCCCTGGCTGTGAAACAATTGGAATGTAATTACAGACCCAAAAACTACCAGGTATCCACATAGGTGCTGCTTTCCTGTAAGCTATTTACACCTATACAGATCCAGATACCTTTGTAGTAGTGAAGTTGTGTGAAAGGCCATAGAAAAGACAGTGGTTTTGCTGGAATCCAGCGGAGATTACAGTCTGCCTTCAGAGGTGATGACTAACAGCAATCTTCTAGAGACAGACCAGGGCAAGGTGTGTAATTCAACATGCTGATGTTCCTAATGGTTCCTGGAGAAAGGCTAGATGCTTCCTAACTTCTGTCGATCTGGAGCCACTGTTCTCTGTGCACGTGTGATAAATCTACTGATGGTAGCGTGCAGAGGTGAGAAATCTGTTAGCTGGCAGGCATGGTGTGAAGTGCAGTGAGAATCGCAACGCCCAGTATAGCTCTGAATTCGTTACAGTTTCAGTCAGGAAAAGATTGAAGCTTGAATTAAGATTTTGGGGTGGGATTTGCTTTTTTTTTTTTTTTTGCTTTTATAATTTTTTTTTCTGTGCTCTACTATTAATTAAATGGGCATGATAAGAAACTAATGTTTTTACATTGAATAACTTCTATGCTTAATATATTATTTGGGTTCTGTTTGAATTTGACCAGAGCTGGCAGCAGTTAAGAGGCAAGGAGAAGGCAGCATGGTAAGACAAGGATGCAGGCTGTGATCCAGTGGTGAGAAGAAGACAGCATCAGTTAGGCTCAGGTACTAAAGAAATCAGAGAGTGCTGCTCACTTCTGGCAAACTTAGGCAGTGAGGGAGTAGATGGAAGTGTTTCTTCTCTTCAAAATTAGTGCAGACTTCTGTTCAATTAGGAATAGCAATTGGCCTAATCATAAGGGTAAAGATGGGGAATGACAGGTTAAATCTACAGCAAGGGATTGAAGGAAAGAACCCAGTCAAGCTTTGGCAGCCCGGAGTGGGTAAGAGATGGCTGCAAATCCACCAGGCTTTCTCAGTGCCAGGACCAGGCGAGCACGTGTGAGCCTGTTCTCTCCCAGTCCTTGAGCGTCTGCTGCTCTGGGAGGGGAAGGTGGTTTTATTATTCAGCCAAATAGCTCTGCTTGTGTGGCAAGAGAATGACTCAAAAATGCCTTGGAAGCTGTGGTGAGGGTGATGACATCACTGGGCAAGTGCGTCACTAGAGCAATCTCAGTAAGCTCATTAAAAGATAAATCTTAATAACAAGACAGGGAATGCAATGATACAGATCGCCAGCAGTAAGCCTGGGAAAGTGTGAAGGCTTTGGGAAGGGGTGAAGGGAAAGTGTGCATGGACACATCTAGGTTCTGGCTCGGATGCTCTTAGGCAAGCCTGGGCCACCCCTTCAGGCTTCGGGGGGCTGTCACCTGAGCTGAGGAGTTGGTGGCAGTGAGAGATGGCCCTGGAGGGAGGACTGCTTATTCTTCTCCAGGCAGGGCTTAGTACAGCCCAGAGTGAGCTGTTTGTGTCACCGATATTCCTGGATGTGAGTAAGGGAAACCTAAACACAGCTGCAGAGACAGCTGAATGGAGGCTGTACAGCTTAGCACAGAGCTCTGAGAAATCTAGCTGAACTTGGCATCATCGTCTTGCTGCAGCTGCTAGGACCCTAAACCTCATCCATCTCCCCCTACAAAGGGGTTGGATCCTTTTGTCAGTCCTATCATCTTTAAGGCCTTGAAGCCAGCTGCTGTCCTGCTGCCAAGGGAGTGGGAAGGAGCAGTGGGGATAAACTTACTCAGTCCTTGCAGATTCAAGTTTTGATTAGTGCTTCATCTGCTCACCAGGAAGGAGTGTTGGGGATTGGTAGCAGCGAACACAAGCCATGACCATCGCATGTGCAATGGCCCTGGGTGCCTGCCATGTCTCCTCCTTCCCACATACTCAGGCTTGGGTTTTGCTCGCAGACAAAAGGGCTGTGGAGGAGGAAGGCAGATATCAGTGGTTTAGGGCACCCCATCCAGCCCACTCCCCGGAAATAAAGGAGACCTACAGAGAGACAAACCAGGCCCAGATGCACTGCAGCCATCTGTACAGGGCAGCCTCCCGTACCCAGTGTGGGAACACTGATCCTGCACCATAACTGCACATCACAATGGGAGTCTCCGTTGTGCCCATTCTTTCTCTGTGCAATTGCTGCTAAATTTTAAGATGCCATTCCCACTTCCCTTCCTGGTTGGAAGGGGAAGAAGACTTTGAAATCTGATTTTTTGTCCAGGGGCCTCCTGGAGCCTCTCTCATCCCCCAATTTCTTTTATTATGCCTCCTACTTCATCCAAGCCCATGGAGATGTGAATTTTGTCTTGCATTCATTAAAGAGCATAGGTGCTCTCAGCTCTGCCTGTTTATAAACTTGCCCAGTTTGCTAGTCAGAGAAAATGCACTTGACATGTGTCAGACTTCCCAGGCCCCCTTTCCATCTGGTATCGGTGGCAAAGTAGAAGCAATGTAGAAGCAGGTGTCCATTACTTGGGGTTTTCAGGGAAAGCCTGGGAGGATGGATGCCCAAGTCATGGAGAAAGGGAAAGACTAGAGCTAACTGGCTGGAAAATCGGTGTAATGGACACCTGGAGGGAGGCTGCCAAAGCTTTGCCATCATATCCTTTGTGCCACTGTTCTTTAACATTCCGCCTCCTGGCTCCGAGTGCCCTCGGTCATTGCGCTGAGAGAGGAGTCAGAGCTACGGGCTGGTCCACAGAGAAAGCACCTTTCTACCAAGACTGCCTGGTTCCCCCAAACACAGAGCCTCTGTAGGTAGAGTGCCGCAGTCACAAAGCTTTCTAGGTGTCCCCACTGCTGTGAGAAGAGAAAGCCATGAAAGAGAAAACCTGAGCATAAATTTTCCCTGGTTCTAATCCATGGAGCCGTACCACCTTGGATTTCTGGGTGTCGCTGATTGAGTGGCCACAGATCACTGCAGGCTGACACGTTCATTTCCTTGGCAGATTAGGGAGTTATGCTCAGTCATCCAGCAGGTGCCTGTGGGTGTGATGAGCAGGGACGAGGGTGAGATTCTAACATGGAAATTTTGAGGCTGTCAGGTTGAAAACCAGGTATTCTGAACCAAGTATCTGGGCTTTTTTTGGTCCTCCTAAAAGTCGAAGCAAATTGATGGGTATGCTATTTAAGCTAACTGACATTTAGAGATGTTTCAATGAGCAAATGTGTCTTGCTTGTTGAAATCTGTCTCCCTAGCTGCTCCCTCCTTTGTTATTTTCTCTCGGCAAATTGTGAGACCTGGATTCAACTCCTTTTGCCTTCACAGACGTTATGTATGACCTTAGGCAAACACCTTTGCTCTCTGCACACACCTGGGAACAACGCACTGGCCCACCTCTCTGAGGTACTATGAATATAATATACCTATGATACTCGGACATTCAACTGCTATGGTATTACAGGCCATTTCAGTTTCTTAGTTTTAAGTTATTTTTGCAATGAAGGAAATTAACACAGAGCAGGAGTGGAGTACAGGTAGAGAACCCAGAAGAGAATTAAAAAAAAACAACCCAAACACAAGAAAAGAGGTCAACCTATTTCCGTATTTCAGACTCCGAGAAGATCACCACCTGCCTCCTCTCCCACCCCTTCTATCCACTGGCTGTTTTTACAAAGTCTCCTGGCACCACGCTATGTCAGCACCTTCCACTGAGTGTGGATACTGGCCTGGGTGAGCAGCACAAAGTCTCCTTTCCAAAGAAGCTTGAAAACTTTCCCTGTCAACCAGTCATCAGCAAATCATCTATGAGCAAATCTGTTGGGGATACAGGAAAAACTTTCAACCTGTTATTTAACATGCTCGGTGCAGGCAAAAACTCACTGTGAGCTCAGCTGAACAAAGAGGGGCTGAAGTCCAGAGCCAGTAGAGAATGGAGAAAGCAGCAATTGCGTTTTGGAGGTTGCAGAGATACAGGGACACTGGAGAGAGCAAATGGAATTCCAGAGATTTTTCACGTGCAAATGGATATTTCCTTTGAGAGTCTCTAGACTAAATAATACTCCTTGTGTCTAAATGGACAATATATCCTGCTGACCTGGCAGCATCCTCCCAGTCCAGCACAAACCAAATAATGCCCTACAGCTGCTCGAGACGGGTAGAAAAGGGGGAGGGAAGGAAGAGGAGGTGTGAGACAGGTTGATCTTTATAATTTCTCCCTGCCTCTCTCACATTTCTCTTTTCTACTTTTTTAATACCTGCAAAGTCTCAACACTTTGGTTAATGTTATGCTGGAAGTCAAAAAAGAAATGGACTGTGCTGTGCAGATGGTTGGCTCAGGTAAAGGAGACAGTACTTTCTTGCCTTCACGTGTAGAAGTGTAGATGGGTTGTAGCTTGCAACGCAGCAAGGGACATTCAGAAGGTGTTTGGACCATGTGCTCAGTAGTAGCCTGAGAAGGGTGCGAGCATTTTTTCAATAGAAGGGAGAGTCTTTGGTGCTTTGCAGTGAGCAAGCTGCCAGGAAGGGTGCTGATGTGGTTAGTGCAGGAGAATGAACTAGGTGACCTCTCAAAGGCTTGTTCTGGGATGAGATGATTCAGCACCTCTACGCTGACACTTCCCCCTCACAGTTGCATTTATGGCTGTCATGGCTGATGAGGAATTTGGTCCACTGAGATGGGCAGTGGTTCCCTGCACTGCCTACTTCGTTCTCATCTAAATCCAGTTCAAGTGCCTGGGCTGACACAATTTCTCACAGGTCAGATGGGCATGAGAGCGCGGAGAGGCTGTTCTGAAAAATCGTAGCACTGATTACTGATAATGAGACCTCCCACCAGAAAGTTTCCAGGATCTGCAAGTGTCTCTGGACTGTGTTGTCTGTCCCTCTCCCTCCAAAGACTGGATTATGCAGAAATCAGTCTCTGCTGATAGCCCCCTTCACCCTGCAGAAAAGGCAGCGGATCCTTGAAAGCGGGGAGCCCTGGGATCCATGCCAGCATGAAATGGGATTCAGTATGCGCAAATGGCATGATGGTTGGACTTGGTGATCCTAGATGCCTTTTCCAACCTTAAAGATTCTATGATTCTGTGATTCTTATTCTAGCAGTGTGGGAGAAACTTATTTTGCTGAAACTCATCCTGTTGCACATAATGAAAGATGGTCTGTTGCTTTGAACCCTTGCAAAGTCAACATACAGAACTACAGCTCTAAGTGGGAGATGTTTGCCCCGCAGTTTATCTCAGTGTTGTACAGCACAGAATTGCGGGTCCATGTTCCTGGCTAGGGAGAAACTGAGTAAGGCTAATCTCGTGGATTGGGAAAACAGCCTCCTTAACCTGCTAGGGAGAAGGGACGTTTTCCTAGTGAAAGCACTGGAGGATTCGGTTCTTTGACCTTTCTTTGACTTCTAGGATGAGCTAACATTTGGGCACTATACTTTCTTCTGAGACAATCCATCTCTACCTATGAATGACAGTGACATCTCTGTGTTCAGAGAAGAGGTTTGTAAGGCAGATGTTTGCCTGGTGCGTGGGATTCTCAGGAGAAAGTACTGTGTGTGTGTGCAAGCTGTTATTAAAGCCAATTATGTCTGTAAAACTTTCTTTCCGGGTGGAAGGTTGAGGTGTTTCATGCCATGCAAGTCACACAAAGGACACAGATGGGTATTTATTACACCAGTCCAACCTTACTCTTCCCCTTCTGTGCCCCACCATCCCCTGCAGAACCGGTTCTCCCCACCTAGAGGCAGTAACCTAAACCCCTTTGTAGCAAGATGAAGAAAGGAGAGGGAAGAGTGGTCATGTCCAGCTCTTGATGTGACACTCCTTTCCCTGAAGGGCTGGAGGAAGATTTGACATGGAAACTTCCTTCACCCTGTTATCATTGACTGATCCTGTCACTTTGCCTGGCTGCCTCAGCCAGGCTATCTCCCAGGGTGTCCATGTTCTAAGAGGTTTGGGACATTAATAGTCACACTATGATAAACATACCAGAGAGCCACTGCCTGGTGAGATGTATAAGCAGTTAAAAACCCTATCTGATTCCTGCATCAAGGCCAAGATGGAATTAAAATCATCTTGTGAGCCTCCTTTAAGGGTGCAGTTTCCACAAGGAAGCCAGAGAGCTGGCTGAAAGCTCCTGGGTAAATAATAATAATACATTGTGCTTCCCTCCCATTTCAGTCCAAAGAGGTCCATAGATATTAACCCTCCACTAGATCGATTTTATCCATAAACAGGCTAAAATTCTGGAACAAATCATTCTCTAACTCTCCCAGTTCCTCAACTAGATCTTTAGCTGACATTGTCAGCTCAGGACAACGTCACCCAAACCTTACTTGGCAGTGGACTGCAGCATAAAATTGAATTAATTGCAAGGAGCTGCTGAGATTGTATATCCAGTAATGCCTTACTCCCTCACTGCCTGAGCAGCCTGCGTGCTCCCTGTACTCATGTTCTCTTGTGTTCAAGATGCAGTACAGATTCTGACTTCTGTTAGTGTCATGAAGTAGCCAGTTCTTAGACTTGTGAGAGAATTGCTGCCACTCAATCCACTGGGTGGTGTGAAGCTGTCAGAATTTCATTGTGAATATTTCCTGTTGAATACAGCATTTTTTCTGTTGTCATTGAATGGGGATTTGCCTACGTATCAGGCAATGTCTGAGCCATTCAGCTGCTCCTCACTCTTTTCATCTCTTTCTGCAACAGGTAAAATCAAATTTGTTCTTGAAGAAAGACTTACTGCTGTTCAGAATTACCAGTGAGATGTGGTCAGTTTGGTGGCTTGCCTGAGCTCAGGTAGGGGATTAGACAGTCGTCTTAACTCCTGTTGCATCCCGTTATCAAAATCCCTGCTCCTGCTGACGGGGCAGCTTCTTCCTACCTCCGGTAAGTTGTGCTTCTGCCCTTGGGGCTGTGGTACCCTATGTTCAACATTCTGATGTATAAATAACTTTGCGCCTCATCGTTTTTGAATGTTGTTTATACCCCACTGCCTGCCACGTCATGTGCCAAGGTTATAAATACGCTACTACGTCTAGACTGTATCTAAACTTGGCATTGGGTACCCAAGTTCATGAGAGGAGCAGTTTCATCTCTTAGCACAAAGGGGGTGTCCCAGTGTGTTTGATCAGGGGTCCAGAGGGGACTTGGCAAGAGACTTCTCTCCTCCTGCCATGCCAGAGCCCTGGTCTCGCTTTCTGAAGGGGCCTTGAAACTGTCTTCCTCTCCTGCTCCAAAGCTGCTGGGCATCCAGCCCAAAGGAAATACCTGACCTTATCCTTTCCTGATGTGCTTCAATGCACCATTGAGTGCAGGAGGGCCGGAACATCACAGACTCACCTTCACTAGCCTGGACAGATCCAAGCTGAGGCTGGGCTGGGGCTGGCAAGGCAGACTGAGATACCTGGGGGGTGGAACTGCTGCAAGACTGAGCTGGGAGGAAGAACAAACAAGCATTAGCTGCCTGTTACAGCCGTGCTGATATAGCTGCAGCAGGAACCTCTGCTAGTAAATATAGTCACAAGCAACGCTGATGTAGTTCCCCACGCAGCATGTGAAGTGATAATATGCATTTTGACTAAGGACAGTGAACCAGCTAAGGCCAGATTGTCTGTATCTATGTAAGGGAGGCTACAGGAACCCCTTCCCACCTCTGGGTTTTGTTTGGAGGCTGAGAGCACTCTTGGCATATTGTGGGACTGCTACATGATGGACAAATGACAGAACAGAAAATCAGATCCCACATCAGAGCACTGGCTGTAAATATATTTTGTGCCAATACTAGTCAGACCCACGTGAAATCTCAGTGGACCATAACCTTAGGAAGGAGCGTGCTGGTTGACTCCATGGGCGGACTCCGTGCTGTACAGCGTTGCTCCTCGCTAACTCACAGAGGCCACAGCGTCCCCTGAGGGAGCAGGGAATCAGGACAGACTTCGTGTTGCTCGACTGTGGAACATCTCAATGTGCTTGTGGCATGTAGGGCTCCCACCATCAGGGAGCGTAGAACTGCCAGTCAGTCCCTGATGGTGTACTGGATGCAATTAAGCTTCTGCAGGCCTTTGAAAGGAAGAGCAAGTTTGCACCCATTATGGGGAGCACCGGCACTCCTTTTCTTTTGCGCCACATCGCATCTAACTGGCCCCTCTCATGGACCCAGGCGAAACCAGCCCCAAGTGGGTCCAGCTGCTCTAAGCAAGCCCACGAAGGGCCGAATGAGAAAAGGACTAAAACAGAAAAAAAAAGTCGGATGGGTCGGTTGCTGACTTAGCTGAAATCTGCCTGTCCAGTTGCGAGAGGCAGCCTTGGGAGCAGCGGGGGAGCCCCGAACGGAGCCTGCGCACTGCCCGGGGGTCGGTACCGGCTATCGGAGGGGGGCATTGTCCTCTAGTACGCAGGGCTGGGACCACCGGCACAGCCGCCCCCGCTGCCCCCGGCAGCCTTTCAGGCCCCTCCAGCCGAAGGCACGATGCGGACTGTAACTCTGCTCTCAGAACCTGCGCACGCCACTGTGGCTCTCCCCCTCCTCGGAAGCAGCCTTGCCTTCGGCAATGCTTATGAGGAAATATTCCATCAACCCTTACAAGGTGTAACAAGGTACACCTTGCCACACCGGAGCGTTCTCAGTGCTGCTGCTAGCTGGCTGTGGCAAGGGAGTTGCTTTGGCCATGAGGGATGGTCACTTGGCTGCCAGCAAAAGGAAATGGGGGCAAATTCTGTCTCTGCCATGACGCACAGAGAAGATGGTGCAGGACTTGATTACTTTCTGGCTCCAGCGGTTTTGTTTTCTGACAACTCCAGCTCTATTTTGCATTGTTGAGCTCTGAGGATTACAGAGGTCTTGACTCAATGCTTCCCTTGCTTTCAAAGGGGAACAAAAGACAAAACAAGCATGAGAAATCTCCTCTTTCATGGAAAATTGCCAGGGATACCGATACTTTGCTCCCCACACTGTGCTAGTGCCCCCACAGCTTGTGTGACCACTCTGAGGTTAGTCTTAAGAGGCAAAGAAAAATCTGAAGCAAACTTGATTACAGTTGTACTGGCAAAAATCACTCAGCTCTTCAGTACTCTGAAAACTGCTCCCATTTGGGGAGTTAAACATTCCCTCGTATCAAGGCTCCCAGCAGGGGGACAGTAAAAGGAATTGAGTAACAGTTCAAAAAGATATACTTTGGAATCCCACCATCATCTCGTGGTATTTAAAACTATTGAAGAATTCACAGGGATTGTTTTGCCAGTGCCTGACTGGGAGCAAGCATCCAGGCAGTGATCACTTCTGCTGGGGAATTACAATGGGTGGGAATTCTTTCCACCCATTCACTACAAAAGGTGTCACTATTTCTGTGTACTTTTCTCCAGAATACCTGATGGGTGGTTTTGATGCCTAGATGATGTGAAATCTGGCCTTTATCAGACATGATCTGTTGCAGAAGTACTACCCCAGGCAAATCCTGATCTGGTATTGCTGTCCTGCCACCTCACAGTGAGTCTGTAGGGTGCCAAAGATGTACCGTCTGAGTTGCTCAGGGACGGATCCCTTACTCATTGACTTGGAGGAATAGGAGAAGAAAAAGAAGGAATAGGAGAAGAAAGACAATGTTTTTTTTGGGGGGGATGCTTAAACTGCGCAGCAAGCACCTGACTGAACTGTAAGAACATACTTGGGCAGGAGGTGTATCTCTTTGCTGCCACCAGCTGAAGTGTGAGCTGGAGAGCAACTGCTGCCACTCACAGGTACCAAACCCCAGACCAAACCCTCTGCCGGTTTATGGGTGCTGACAGACCCAGGTGTGTTTATTTTGTTTCCTGACAGCAAGCTGAACCCCAACACTGCAAGAACTGCGTTTTGACTCGGGAGACGAGCACATGTGATACAAAGGCTGTAGCAGGGACACCAAGCGCGATACAGTCCTCCTCATGGAGGTGATATTCCTTGCGACTTCAGTGAGCGAGTTGCCTGCATTAGCAGTAGAGGATTGCTGAGTGCCTGCCACAGCCTTCATTCCAGCTCCTTAACCCCTTTCATGGACTGGAAGGCTGTGTAAGCCAGACTGCATTTGCCTCATGGGTTTGCGTGTGTTTGGAGCAACCGAAGGGTGTGAGGGGTGGGGGATGCTGTGGATTTTGTGTCAGGCGCTATGTGCTGAATGAGGTGCCTGGGCAGGCACCCCCAGGAAACCTGGAGATGTTTCTCCTCCAAGCTCTCCAATATTCTGGGATGTCCTGGGGAGGCTGCAGAGCTCATTTCCTCAGCACCTGGCACTAAGTCTGCTTCCCAGCTCTCCAGCAGCCATGCGAAACTGCAGGGAGGCCATGAGGTGAGGCATGTTTGAGCTGTTACCTGGGCAACAGCTAAACACTGACTTCAGATAATAATTGTAAAATAACAGCATCAGGGCGATGAGGCGGAGGGAGAGAGGGGCTGCCACTGCCCGTGGTCCCAGGGAGCCTCATAAAACCCTCAGTGAAAAGCTACTTGTGCAAGCCAAATTGGCTGAGATTCAACCTGTGCTCAGAGCTCTTGACAAGCGTACCCAGGCAGAGGCACTGTGATGTCCTGGTCCTTTCAGGTGGCCTCCTGCCTCATCATATCATGCTGGGATGGTTGCTGCAATTTGCCCTGCCTGTCTGGATTGTGTGACCTAAGGGCATTATGCACAAGCTGAACAACAAATCTGAGGCAGAGATCCTCCTGTTTGTCTGGTTGCACAGCACCTAGCACACTGAGGAGCCAGGTCCATGACTAGGTCTTCAGGCACAATAGCAACATCAAGACGAATTAAGGGGTTTTTGCAGTGCGTATAGCATGACATAAACGTGTACCTAAGCACCCAGCCATTCTGCATCGCGCATGTGTTACAGTGCAGGACTTAGGGTTTGTTTGCTGCTCCGAGGTTTACTGGAAAATGCCCTGACCGGGGTAGGTTGTATAACACACAGTCATTAAAAATTACTAGCACTGTTCTGCATCTACGGTAAAGCTGTCCCTGGTGCAGCGGGGATTCGCTTCCAGACAGATGGAGCTGTAGCATTAGGTAGTCATGGGAGGGATGGGATTATATTTGACAAGGAGTATGAGGTCACTTTTTCAGTCCCTTTCGGGTGGGATATATCAACAGGCTGCCGTTTGCCTTGAATGCAGTGACTAATGTATTTTTTAATATCTGCTTACGCTGCGTCCCCTTCCCTCTTAACTCATTCTCATCCTTTGCCTTTCCTCACTGTTTCAGTCAGAGATGACAAAGAAGTGTGAACTACATCAAGTGATGCCATGTGCCATGGAGTCACGGATTAGCAATGGGCATCTTCCTCACAGTGGCCAGGAGACCATCACACACGGGCATACCCTGCGCTCAACCACTTCCCAACTCCTGCAGGCATCTCTGCACGTCCACAGAACAGGAACAGTTCTCTTTCTTTTACCTGCCTTACCGCCTTGGACTGAACCAGGTAGGTCCTGACAATGGGATTAAAACTGCAGTGGAATCCTGAGCGCCAGATAAAAAAGATATCACAACTGCAGTAGCATCTAGGGCCCAGCCAACATTTCCCTTGTGGATTGGCTTGGCCAGCATGTTGGAAGGCAGAGCATGGGCTGAAGGACCACTTCTGGAGGTGACTGGCATGAATTCCAAGAAGAGCCTCAGGAAGTCCCCAGTTTGCCAGCAGATCCGTGTGTTGAACCCCTTTATGGCAAGGTCTAAAGTCAGCAAATGTGTAAGTGGTTGTGAGGAGAAGCACCAGCAGATTACTTGCTAGGCCAGCAAAAGCTGGGCGTTAGGATGGCAGCAGTGTAGTGGATAGACGGTTCAGTTTGGATACCAGTGCCAAAGCTAGAATGAGGCCCAGCAGCACTAGGAGAAGTGGAAAATGCAAAGGCCATTGTACAGTGAGCTGTTAAAGTATATTCCCTCCACCCACGTGCAACCTTGGTCTGAACTGTATACACAGAGTCACTACCAGGTTAGCCACATGCCAAACTGCCATGGTAACAAAACCCAACTCTTCTTCCAGAAGGGCTGGAGCTGAAGTCTGACACAGTCCAGGACTGACAGCGTATCTCACCAGCTGGTTGGAGAAAACGGGTCTCAGCTGGTGTAAGTCCCCACCCAGTGAGGGAGAGGACACTGGGAATAAACCTGCTCCAAATCTTTGCCTCTGAACAAGATGTTCTTGGCGTCTGCCTGGAGCTTGTCCTACCAGATCTTGTTAAAAAAAAAGAAGGCGACTGTTTCTGTGCAAGTCAGGCAGGCGTTTTCACTCCTTCTCTGTTTGGTCAGCTCCTGGAATTACACCAGGTCATTCTTTCCGGTGAGGAGTGCTTGGGGGTGGAGGTGGGAGGAGAGGAATGAAACCTAGCTGATCTTGGAAGTTAGTCGCTCTCTGTGATTTCTCTTGTTAGCAAAGCCTTCTTTCTCTGTTGCTGTCTTCAGAAAACTTCAGTGGCTGCTGCGTCATCCAGGGGGATGAATGTCTCCGAGGAGCTGCGAGCTTTCTGAGCGGAGGGGTGGTATGTGGAAGACAGGGCCCCAACCCTTCGGGGTTCCTGTAGTGACCCGTGCCATCACTGGAGTGACAGGTCTGTACGGCCACGGCCTCGCTGCTGGTCCCGTGTTCCAGTACCTGTGGGTTTATGCCGAAGCCTCCGCAGTTCTGCCCTAGTGAGTGCCGTTGCCCTGCAGCGGGCACAGACAGCTGAGGATGCTGGTGGAGGGGCAGAGAGCCCTGCCTGGGAGGAATTAGAGCTATGCAAGTGGCAGGCAGATGCTGAATTCCTCCATGTTTTGATTACTCACCAGAAGAGAATGCTGTGCTGTAGGCACAGGGACAAGGTGTGAGTAGGAAGTGTGTAGGGAAGGGGGGAGCCTCTCCCACCGAGAATATGTGCTTTGTACCCTACACTTCTCTGTTTTTCAGCTAGCCAGCAAAATGAAAAACATGTGAGGGGTGGAGCAGGAGGGCAGGGATTTATGGGTTGTTTTATAGGAGATGATATAAGCCACTTTTATTTCACGTTTTCTGTTGTGTTAATTTCCTCTCCCCATCTTTTGCTCTTTTCTTAACCACATGCAGGAGAGAGGCAGAGCCGGCTAGATCCAGGCCCTCTACGGCCGCAGCATAAACCTGCCTGCAGAATGCCCGTGGTCAATGGCTAGCCCACCCCTTCCGTTACTGTGCCATGTGTTCTGCCTTATGGGAAATGAAACACGGAGCCAGGCGATGTCTTTGTGCTGTAGGCACTTCGGACTCTGTTGGTTCCCTAGCTCTTCCAACAGCTGGGCTGAAATAGGAGTTATAATAACAGTGTGTACCATTTTCTTTATAAATAGCCGTCCTTTCGCAAAAGCACCCAGGTTGGGAAGGGAGTGGGAAGCTGCAGAGCGTTCATGAAACCAGTCCTCGTTAAGTAAAACCAGCCTAGCCCCACAATAAAATTGCAGAGAGACAAAGACACACTAAAAGAGCAATAAAAGAGCCATGGCTGCCATTAAAACACACAATATACACATACACACAGTCGAGCAAAAGTAAAAGAGCTCCTTTAAAGTGGAAAGAGTGCCGGTGGGACGCGTTACAGGAGGAAGCACATTCCAGGCTGGTGGTCCCAGCTGAGCCTAAGCTCCAAAGCCTTGCGTGCACCACACGCTCCAGTGCAGCCTCTGACAGACGCTGGCTGCAGGGTCCCATCGCAGAGTCCCGGCTGTCAGCACAATGGACACAGCTCGGACAGGATCCACAGCCGACAAGGCTGCCTCTGTAAACATCACCAAGCGGCCTTGGTGTGACTGAGGAAGCGCATTGCAGCAATGACAGGCACTGAGGCAGCCCTTCAGCCTCAGGAAAAAGGGAAAGGACTGAGCTTTGAAAGATACTTGGGTCCAGATTTGGTCCCAAAAGAAATCCTGAGATATTTCAGGGCATTGCAGCTTATTATGGAGCTCTTTGTGGGGACAGCAAGGCTTTCTGGAAGGATATGGTGATCAGCAGCATCACATTTATGGAAAAAGAGGCAGGTCCGATAAAGCTGTAACGATAGAACACTCAGTCCTTGTGGGGTTTATTGCTGTATTGCAGGATCCGTGTTGGCTCATTGCTCTTGTATCCAGATTGTAACATCACAAAGCATATTTACATGAAAATCCTGATCCACTGAATAAAAAACAAACCCAGGAAAAATTATGTTGAAGATGTAGCAATTACCACTCTTGTTCCTATAAAACTTAATCCTAATCTTGGGCTATTAGGGCAAGTCTTTTTAAAGCCATGTTGGACAGAAAGGTTTACTGAGAGAAATCTGGAGGTCACACAGAGCTTTGATGTTGTAGCTAGAGCCTCATGAATTTCAGGGGGTCTGAGCACAGGCTTCATGGCAGAATCAGGATGCCAGTGATAAGGTAAAAGAAGTAGTCCTGGACTAACCCAGTGAACCTTGTATGATAAGACGTGGAAAATGCTTGGTTACAAACTTGGCACTTAATTCTGGAGTGAGGACAGCAAAAATCAAGAGACAGGAAAGGAGGGAAAGAATTGTTTAAAGCTAAGCTAATGATTTGGGCACCCTGGTCTAGTGTAGGGTGTCCCTGCCCATGGCAGGGGGTTGGAACTAGGTGATCCTTGTGGTCTTTTCCAACCCAAACCAGTCTATGATTCTAAAAAGCACATATGGAATCGGAATAGATCCCATGGGATGGGCAGCCATCTTGCTAAGCTCTTTATGCTGATGTTAGCTAATAAAACAGCAGAGCATTTGGTAAGTGAGCTCATCTCTCCGCAGTCCACCCTTACTTAAATTAATTTTTTCCTCTTAAAAAAAAATAATCTTTAAGGGAAAGATTGAATCGAGTGATGATGTGCAAATCCAGGTGGTGGGAGGTATTGTTGAGATGAAGCATATTGCATTTCATTCTTGCAGGTATTTTGTTAGTTACACTGCAGAGAAGCACAAACATGGGAAACAAAGATATTCAGATCACTGTCGCACTGAAATTTTCCCCACCTTGTTCCGGCTGCAATTCCAGTTGGAGAATGACAAGAGCATACAGGTGATGCAGTGATCTTATTTTTTAAATTGAAAGCAACTCCAATTGTTCTGCATAACAGTTACATTGTTTGCTTGCATTATAGCATTGTCTTAAGACCCCTGCATGGAGCAATGTTCCCTCTTGCTAAACTCTGGAGAGATTCAGCACCTACTTCAGACAGATCACACCCTGAGCAGGTAACAAGCAGGGAAGTGTTCCAGGTTTCCAGAATCATGGAATCACAGAATATCCTGAGTTGGAAGGGACCCATAAGGATTATCGAGTCCAAAGTCAGTGGGATATCAGGAATGGCACATGTTTTCTGAGCCACCAAGTCATTATACAGGCCCAGAGCGCACTGACTAATGCTAGTACTTTTCCAACCAAAAGGACAGTGAATTGAGGTATTCTTGTGAATTTAGAGCTGGAAATGGCACTGGGGGCATTGTCTGTATATGCACTGCAGTATTCTCACACTACCCTGGCTTTCAGGGACTGAGATGAGGACATACTGAGGGAGTGGTGTGATTGCCAGAGCCTCTGGACTCCCCAGGAAAGAGAAGCTTGGCCAGAGAGATGCTAATAGCAAAAGGATGTCAGTGTGGCTCAGAGAAAACCGGTACAGGAACAGGCTGCCATTTTTGCACAAGGCAAGTCTATGAAATTTCAGTGCAAAGGTGGGTGAGTCCACCATTTGTGTTTGCACTCCTTGTGGAAAAGGCATGAAGCGTGAAGGTTGGGTGTGGATACAAACTCTCGCCAGCTTTGGGGCTATTATTATTCAGTGATTCTGGTTGTGGCCGTTTTCCCCCTCTTTCACCCAAAGACGAGATTTGTAGTTGATGTATAAGTGTACCTGCACCGTTGGTTTGCATTGTCTAAGGGTCTGTCTTGACGCTTCAGATCAGTTCTTGGGTAACCAGAATAGACCTTTGCTCTGTTCAGTTGCTATTCTGCAGCTGTCCCTTGCCTCTTAAGGCAGATGTTTAGCTAGATTCAAGTGTAGAGTGATGAGCTTTGATAGCGGTTGCTTTGTTCTTGGGATGGACAAAAGGAAGAAAATCCAAAGAGAAGGAAAGTGGGTGAAAGAAAGACGGAGCGGAAAGGAGGATGGGGGTTTATTTGTACATACATACCGCAAAACAGCGGAGAGCCCTGGCTGTGTCCTCAGTAAGGTGAGGGAACCTGCATCCAACAAATTCTATAGAGGGGTTGAGCTCCAGCCTCTGAATTCCCTCTTCAGCTCCAGCAAAATTGAAGGGCGTTTGATTTTGCTATCAGTCCGTTGCTCGCAGATGTAGCTTTACGGAAGCGCCTTAAGGTGTCAGAGCTTGAGAACAGAACAGACTAGCACACTGGAACCCTAACAGCTTAGTAGGAGTCCAGTTCTAACAATTTAATTTGGGTAGGGAAGGAAAGAGATGTTGTGCAGAAGATGCAGGGTATGGTTAGTGACTCTCGCGCTTTGTTGTGCTGGAACTGGAATGTTCCTTTCAGACTGGCACGTTGCCCTGGGAGGGTGGGAAGAACCAAACTGGAGTCTGTACCTTTTAAGTTCCACACCCAGCCCACTCCCCATTCGTGAGATGTTTGATCCCTGAGCTCACTCCTGAATGGGGTCCAGGTAGCTCCTCAGTGCTTCAGCCACTCGTCCTGGAGCCCTGGATCACAGACTCTCCTCCCATATGTTTCCTATTAATCCTACTCTTGCCTGCAGAGAAGCTCGGTATGGGGATGGAGGGAAGGGAGCTCTCGGAGAGGGATGCTGCTCCTCTTTTCCATTGCTCCCCTTTTTGTTCTCCAGAAATCAGGATTATTTCTGCCTACGTTTGGCTGTATTTGCACTGAACTGCCATGGGAGAAGGAACTCTGCTCACCCAGCACACCTCAGTCATGCTGCCTCTTGGGAAAAGCCCCGCGGTATTCCTCATAGACCCCCGTAAGCATCATGTATACTTTCAAGGGAAAACTACTGTCAGCACCGAGCCAGGCTGTACAGGGGCAGTCTTTTATGTCTCCCAGTAACCAAGGACTCTCAGGGCTCTCAGTCACTCGTTCTGATTGATTACACCTCCTATTCTTCTAGAGAGAAAAAACAAGACTGTAAATTCTTGGCCCCAGGGGCATCCTCTCACCACAAGCTTCCATGTTAGCGTGGAAAAAATAATTTTCTTTTGCCAGTTTTAATTCTACCCGATTTCTCATCCCCTTGAACGCTCTTCTTGTTGCTGTGCTGACAGCCTGCTGCTGCTGGTGTCGGGTCAGCCCTGCAGTGGTTGCACGACACAGTCTTTAAAATGGTAGCGGTTTCTTGGCCCTGCAAGTGGAACTAAGCCCATTTCAGCAACGACAAGATGTTTAGTAACAGCGGCCAAGTCTTGTAACAAACCGGGCCCTCCGTCTGCCGCATCTGAGCACCGCTGACAGGGAGGCAGCACGTGTTACGGCAGACAACTGCTGGCCTTCGGGCAAGGCAGCCTCTGCCCTGGCCTCATCTCCACTTGCTCGTTTCGTGCCTGCTGTCTTTGTGCTTCGGCTTTCCGCGTGTCAAACAGGAGGAGTCAATAATCACTCACTGCCGAATGAGGCAGAAGGAATTCAGATGATGTGTGTACACTTCACAGCCTTTGGGATGTTCGTTAAGTCACTCAAAGTACCCTCAACAAAATAGCCAGGTGAGGTGTTTCCTCACTTTGTTTGTAGGAATACATATATGTCCTGCATGCTCCTACATACTTGGACTTTGGCTGCTTCTCCCAAGGCTCCCCCCAAAATATAAGCAATGACCTCAGCCACTCTTAGGGCAGTCCAGTGCTATCAGCATCTTCATCACCACCAGAGAGATTTCTTTGATGGTGCTCCTGGCAGGGATGCTTTAGAAAAGAGAACAAAGCTTCACACACGTATCAGCCTCCCGACAGACACACACTTAGTGCAGGCTTGTGGACTCACCAGGTGCTCCAGCTGCTCTAAGTTCAGACCTTCAGTGTTTTCAGGAAAGAAACATAATTCCTCATGCTCTTGCTTGACTGTGTTGCTGCTTTTAATTTGAATGCCAGAAAATAGCTGAGTTGCAGGCATCTATCTGTTGTGTTGGACTATTTTACCAATATTTCAGCTAGCTGAGGACTTGAGACAGAGCTGTTACAGAAATGCCAGACCCAGTTCCAGCTGCACTCAGTGGAAAAAAGAGTAACTGCCTTCAGTGGGAGCTGGACTGGGACCTAAAACAGTGAGTGCAGTGGTGCTGCAATGACTTTCATCTCAAAGTTGCTGAGTGAAATCCAGACTACGCTGGTAATGGTTGGGACGCTGCCAGCTGCTAATGATGTGGAACAAGCTGGTGAGTCCTTGCTCCAGTTTGTAGGAAGCCACCAGACAAAACAAGTCCCAAGAATAGCCAGCTCAACCCTCTCCTGGTTGGGTTCATGCTGTACTGGCAACGGAGTAATTTAGGAACTTCTCCTGATGTGGCTCCTGTGGTGTCTGATCTGTGGAGGCCACAATGCTTCTATGCACATTTATCCTCGTGAAATTCCCTAGAAATACTCAACACGCTATAAAAACAGTGTCTGGAACATAGTGCTTTCCCAGATCTAGCCCACTCTCCTGGTGCTTTGATATGCTGTTGTGATTTAACCCATCAAGCAGCTAAAACAACCACACAGGCGTTCGCTCGCTTCCTCCGAGGGGGATGGGGGAGAGAATTGAGAAGGTTAAAAAAAAAGGTAAAACTCATGGGTTGAGATAAAGACAGTTTAATAGGACAGAAAAGGAAGATAATAATAATAGAATATACAAAACAAGTGATGCACAGCACAATTGCTCACCACCTGAAACCAATGCTCAGACAGTCCTTGAGCTGAACCACCTCCCAGTCCACCCCCCAGTTACATACTGAGCATGATATCATATGCTATGGAATATTGCTTTGGGCAGTTTGGGGCAGCTCTCCTGGCTGTGTCCCCTCCCAGCTGCTGTGCACCCTCAACCTTCTTTAGAACTGATCTGCTTTTCAGATGTGTTTCACGAAACATAGACTGGTTTGGGTTCGAAGGGACCTTAAAAGATCATCTGGTTCCAACTCCCTGCCATGGGCAGGGATGCCACCCATTAGGTCAGGTTGGCCAAAGCTCCATCCAACCTGGCCTTGGGCACTGCCAGGGATCCAGGGGCAGCCACAGCTTCTCTGGGCACCCCGTGCCAGGGCCTCAGCACCCTCCCAGAGAAGGATTTCCTCCTAACGTCTAATCTCAATCTCCCCTCTCTTAGTTTAAACCCATTGCCCCTTGTCCTATCATTGCCCACTCGAGTAAAGAGTCCCTCTCCATCCTTTTTATAAGACCCCTTTAAGTACTGAAAGGCTGCATTGAGGTCACCCCAGAGCCTTCTCTTCTCCAGGCTGAACATCCCCAGCTCTCTCAGCCCTTCCTCACAGCAGAGGTGCTCCAGCACTTGGATCATCTCCGTGGCCTCCTCTGGACTCGCTCCAACAGGTCTGCATCTTTCTTGTGCTGGGGGCCCCAGAGCGGATGCAGCACTGCAGGGGGGGTCTCACGAGGGCAGAGCAGAGGGGGACCATCCGCCTCCCGGGCTGCCAGCGCACACTGCTGGCTCATGTCGAGCCTTTCAGCCACCAGAACCCCCAGTCTCTCTCCGCAGGGCAGCTCCCAGTGCGTTCTTCTCCCAGTCCGTGCTCATGTCTGGGATTGCCCTGATGCAGGTGCAGCACCCTGCATTTGGCCTTGTTGAACCTCATTCTGTTCACGTGAGCCCATTTCTCAAGCCTGAAGAGGAGCAGGAGCCACAAGACAGATTATATTCAAAGTGGCCAGGGGGGATGGCAAGTGTAAATAGGCAAAACTGGAGGTGCGGCCAGAGAACATGTGTAGGAGCTGTTCAAGATCAAACCTTGTATGCGTAACTCCTCACCACTCGGGGTGGCTGTGCTTCTAACACTGCTCTTACACTGCTCTCTGCTGGGGAATGAGAGGTAAAGGCCAGCATGGCTGCAAGCATCCTTCAGCCTAGAAGACAGACGGCCATCACAAGCTAAGGAGTGATGGGCAAATTTAGCTGACACATTGCTCCAGTGAACGTATACAACGTCCTCTGGCCCACCCGTAGAAACAAGGCTGAGCTGTGCTCCGGGAAGAAATTTCTGGCCAACACAGAAGCGGGTGGGATAGATGTCTGGAACCACTAACCCGTTGCTGTTCTGTTGGCATTTTTTCCAGGCAAACAGGCTTCTCCTGCAGCTTGGAGCACATTCGGGCTGCCCAGTTAAGACACCCAGCTGGAATCATGTGCAACAGACTCCTTAATGAGCTTGGCAGGACAATTAAATTAGTGTTTTTTACAATGCCGCTGGCCACGGGCCATCGGGCAAACAGTGACTTTCACTAGGATAACTGATCACCTAGTAAGATGGAAAACCATAAGCTGTTGATCACCTAACTAGGCTAGCTAGCAAAGGCCCTGCTAACCTCGGATTTGGTGGTGGAAGAGCACTTTTCTCACCTTAACATACATCATTTTCGGGAGCTGATGGTGGTGCCCTGCTGAAAAACACACTTTTCAGTGCTCCCCGATGGTGCCTCCACCAGAGGGCTCTGCGGACACATCTCCACGTTCAGAAGTGTCTTCAGTGATTCTCATCAAACTACTGATTCGGGCCAGGATGGAGTTATGTTACAGCAGAGTCCTCCCCTTTAATTAGCATTCTTCAGTGCTGCCCATGAATAGCCTGTAGCTACTTTACTGACATTACATAAACTCTCAGTACCTTGTAACTTGTCCCCAAACATTGTTAGTGGGGATAAATGAGATCTGTGGGTTCATACCCTACAGCAAACAGAGAACTAAGCACAAAGTGTTCATAGGTAGGCAGTCTTGGTAACTGCCTGTGTTAACCGCTGCAAGGTATTAAATTTAACTGAAATCTGTGAACATTTAAATTGCTGCAGGAATCAGCTCTCAGTTCTGCTGCCCACAGTCAGATACCTCCTAAATTGCTTCCACATGAATTACTAGAGCTCAGGTACCAAACTTCAGTGGCTGCTGCATGTCTCTCTGGCAGTACCAAGGGGCACAAAGTGAGTGAAGATGCTTCTGTAAGAGTTGAGTATTTAAAGAATGTGGTGGGGTGACCCTGGCTGCAGCCCAGGCGCCCACCAAAGCCACTCTGGCACTCCCCCTCCTTAACTAGACAGGGGAGAAAAGGTGTAATGAACAGGTCGTGGGTCGAGATAAGGATAGGGAAGGATTATTCACTAATTATTGTCCCAGGCAAACCAGACCAGACTTAGAGAGGAATTAATCTGATTTATTACCAAGCAAACACAGAGCACAGCAGTGAGAAATAAAACCAAATTTTAAAACACCTTGCCTCACCCCTCCCTTCTTAATTTCACTCCTGATCTCTCCCTGCTCCCCTCCAGCGGCACAGGGGGACGGGATGGGGGTTATGGATCACACAGTGTTTTGGCCACTTCTTCCCCCTCAGGGGGAGGACTCTTCCCCTGCTCCAGCCTGGGGTCCCTCCCACGGCAGACACTCCTCTGCGAACTTCTCCAACATGAGTCCTTCCCACGGGCTGCAGTTCTTTGTGAACTGCTCCCATGGGTCCGTCCCCGGGGTGCAGCCCTTCAGGAGCAGCCTGCTCCAGCACAGGCTGCCCACGGGGTCACAGCCTCCTTCAGGGGTCTGCCCCT
>VWZZ01007735.1:386879-408343 GCA_013399095.1 Psophia crepitans | reverse complement strand
CTCGGCCTGCCTGCGGTGGGCAGCGGGGGAGCGGGCTGTGGGCTCTTCCCGCGCCTCCCTCAGGAAGCCGCCTGCCCTGGGAGCAGCCGTTTCCGTGGCTGCCGGGCAGCTTTCTCCTCGCCCCCCGTGTACAGCCGGCGAGGCAAGCGGGGCCGTTCCAGGGTTAGAAAATACATCCCCAGCGAGNATACATCCCTAGCAAGCCAGGCAAAGGAGGGATCATGGTGCGGCTTAAGGTCAGTCCTGGGCAGCGTTGGCGGGCTGCTGTGGCGTTTAGCTAGATATGATTTCAAAATCTTACGTCGCTGCGGCACCCACCTCTGCTAAACCAAACGCTTTAAATCCTGCCCTCGAGTGTGGCTCCTGCTGACTCGAATGGGAGCTGAGGAACGTGATCCAAAAAGCGCTGCCCACCCAGCAGGCCTCACACTTTTTGGTGCACCATAGCTTGATCTCGTAAAGGAACGTATTTGCACAACACTTCAGTAAGCTCTGCGTAGGTGACAGTTGATAGTGGGGGCTGTGTAATGCCTGATACATGTAAGTATACTGAAAAGTAAGCACTCCGAAAGGGGAAGGGGTAGGGGGGAGTTAGCAAAGGTCCTGGCACACCAGGCCACTACTTTGAAGCTCCTGCAAGGAATTGCAAACATATTACTTTTGCTGCATTAAAAGCTCAAAGTGACAACTCCACCCATCCCAACCCACAAACCGCCAACCAAAAACCTTCCCCAAAAGCCCTGTTAATTAACTTGTTATGCTAATTGCAATAAGAGTCCAGTAAGATCATTTTATAGTGTAAACGAAAAATTATTTTTTAAAAAAATACTCTGCTTTGCAGTTAGTAAGTGCTGTTGGATGCGCTTCTGTCCTTATCAGAAATCTTTTATTTTCATCTTTAATGGCTTAAGCTGTCACAGTAGTAGAATGTTCTGTGGCGCTTGTCAGCTGGCAAAAGTTAGGAAGCCAACATGAAATCTGTTGTTAGTTTAAATCAGTTTAATAGTAGACTCTTTAAATCTGTTTAATAGTAGACTATTGTTTCTTCTGTTGTTAAACAGGAGACTTCAGTCTCCTCTGATGTGTCCCCAGAGCAGTAAGTTCATTTAATATAATACTAAACCCAACAAAGCGAGGCTTTTTAGAGACACTGCCTTTCGTCTGCTGACTTGGATACTCTGTGTTCTTCCAAGTCCTCTCTTTTCCCTGCCTCCCCCCCCTTGCACTGGAGTAATACCTGGAGCCTGTGACAGAAACTGGACCTGCATGTACACGTGCAGCTTGTTTGGAT
This sequence comes from Psophia crepitans, assembly GCA_013399095.1. NCBI lineage: Eukaryota > Metazoa > Chordata > Aves > Gruiformes > Psophiidae > Psophia > Psophia crepitans. Next base: position 407,052 of record VWZZ01007735.1, on the reverse strand, counting down.
AGTAACAGTGCCTCTCCAGAACTCTAGGTGTCCTCACATAACTCATCAGGCTATAAATAAATAAATAGGAATTTTAAACTCATCAGTGTTTTAATCTAGTACTGGGTGATCAGAATCTTCCTTACTCATTCAATGTACCCTCTACGTTCTCTAAGGATCCTGGTAAAGAACCATTTTCTGCAGCATGCCTAGGAAGTCACCAGGTCTGATCTCTGTTTGAGAGAGCTTGGGGGGGAAAGAATGGAAACATAGCAGGGCATATCCCCCAACCACTCTGCTGTGGCAAGATTCATCTGTTTCTAAAGCAGCAATGAAAATACAGCACAAAGAAATGGTCTCTTAGGGTATACAGGCCTTTACATGTTCATTGCTGGACCTGATTCTTGTTCTGCTTATCTTATGATTTACAGAGACAAGGAAAAGTGTACCATCTTTTATCTTGCTGTGATGTTGCAGAAAGGAAAATGAGACAGCAAATTTAGTTTTCTCATGCACCAGCCAATGCTCAAGCGTTCGGTCCACCATCCACCCACCACCAGGCAGTGTATTTCAGAGCGGTTCCCTGTTCAAGGCCCTGAACTTCCATATCCAGTGTGTGTACATATCTACTAATGCTGTTATATCTGCTTTTCTAGTGAGACGTGCAGACTTCTTAGGGTAGAACAAGGAATTGAACATCAGTTTTGATCTGTTGCTCAAGCTATTAAAACACCTTTCTCCACATGTAAGAAATGTTGTAGGAATTACATCATGTGTTTGGAGAAGTGCTGCACCAGCCAGCTGACAGGCGAGCTAGAAACCCATATCTCATTAGATAGGAGGCTCTGTGCCCTGTCTGCCCTGTGCATGTCAGTTTGTAGTAGTAGTAGTGGTACAGGATGCCTGCTCAACAAAACCTGATTAAAGGAGCTCAGCTGTGGTAATATTTTGCTATGTCTGTTACATCATTAAAGGAATTCTAGAAAGAAGTGTTAGTGTTTGAGTAATAGTCTCTGAGGTCCTTGCTCAGTCCTTCAAATACCTTTGCCTTTGCACCTGCTTTTGCAGAACTCTGATAATAAATGGGTTGTGTTGTGACACAAAGCTGTTTGCAGAACCAGGACCTCGGATAAAATTATCCCTCCAACAGAATAAAGTGGTGGAAGTTCAGAATGCTTTATAAGTTGTTTAAGGCACTAACCTTTGTTCAACTCTAAAATATTTTTTGCAGATAAAGCAAGAGCAAGTTGTTGAAAGAGGCGGCTTCCTATTAGCCAACTTATTGTAGGCAGACTCACTTGCTGGCTTCCTTTTGTTTCTGTCAGTTCCTTTTAAAGCTTACACTGGTAACAGCAAACCAAAGGGTCTTGGCTTTTCGGTGGGAAAATGACTCTGAGAACAGGGAAGACTTCAGAAGCAGCAAGAGAAGGATGCCTAAGTTGCACAACAGATGTGAGCATGTTTACAAGTCTGGGTTCCTGTTGAAGTCAGTGCAGTTGTTGCTTATTTTTGTTTGGGAAAAACAGTGGACTAGGCTGCAGCAGGGGTTACTCCATGTTGTCTTTCCAGCTTTAATAATACTGTTTACTTCAGGGATTTCCTAAGAAGTGGTATTTAGAGGCTGCAGTACCCTTCACAGAACTGGCTAAGAGCAAAATCTAGGAACAAACTTTTTATCTGGATTTCATATAGGTACTGTGTGATATGTACTTTTAGTAGCTTGGTTCAAACTGGGATGGCTGTTTGAGTCAAACCATGTTTGTGACATTTTTTTCTGTCTTGCTATTGAGGCCCAAGCCCATAACTCCCTTATTCCTATGGCTCTGAAAAGCAACCTTAGATACCAAAGCTAGCTTAAGCCACCTGTAAAGGAGTTGGAAGCATACTTTGGAAGGTGGGTGACATCAAGCTGCTTTGAATTGAGGGCATAGTGACATCTGTCTCCATGGGCATAGGTTGATTGTCTGAGTTGTGGATGAGAGGTGTTTCATGCACAAGTTGCTGAGAGCCTTGTTTAAAGTGTTGAATTTGACCTGAGCTTGCCTAAGTATCTAGTACAGGTCACAGAACTAATGAAAAGTTACTCCCTGAATTAGTAACTAAATGCTTTGTGAGGAAAGGGACTGGTGTGCTGCTTCCACAGATGTTCACTGTGAAGCGATGTGGTCATGCCGGCAAACCGTTCGGGAAATGATGTTTCCATTTGGGAAATGGAGAGAAGCGGTCTTCACCTGAAGTGTGTCTGCTGTACTGTGTGTGGTGCAGGACAGCTGGAGTTGATGCTGAGATTGACTGTCTTCCAGCCTTCTACCTAGTTTAGGTTCTCATGTGTGTTCTGTAACTCAGTAACAGGGTATCAGCTCAAGAAACACAGGGATCCAGTCAACAGCACCAAAGGATTTCCCAAGGTGTGTTTTGATCTTTAAAGCCATACGTGGTGCTATCGATCAAGCCTGGATTGACATAGACTTGTCAACCTGGTTCTTGAAGTGGCCCCTTAAGTATAGTTGCCAGACAATTTGCACTAATACTTCTCTTGCAAGTGTTTCACTTGACTCCTGTCTGTCAAAAAATCACTGCTAAGTGTTGAGAGTAGCTGCTGTCATTTGGGGAGGAACAGGTCATTTCAAACGCTCGCACGGCAAAATGTGTCAGGTGGGGTTATAAGTTATAAGCTGCTCTAACCAAGCAGCTCATCGTCTTTCCTCATGATCTTGCTAAAGTCAGGGGCACTCTACTGAAAGACCATGAAAGGTTTGGATGCTTTTTTTTTGTTTATTTGCAGAACTTCCTTTGACGTTATTTGTATTAAGCATATTGCTCAGTGATTAAATCTAGGACAGAAGAAATAAGCCCTGCTCTTAATTAAGATTCTTGACGTTTATATCAATTCTCCTAGTGGGTGGTGAGAATATTTCAAATGCAAGTCATTGGTATAGGGGGCGTGGACTTTGTGAAGAGAGCAAGCTGGCAACAGGAGAAAAGTTGGAACTGGATTTTGAGATTTACATCCTGGACATGTTTGTTAAACAGTGCTTTCTTTCTATAGAAGTAAATAATTTTTTTGCAGCTCTTAATGTATATACTATGTTATGTATCTCCATAAACACAAAATATGTTTCATTCTCAGACCAAGAGTTTCCTTCGTTCCTTATTTTGGCCATCCCAAAGCAGAGAACTCTTATTTTACGGCTCTAATGGCCAAATATGCCCAGCCCAGCACGTAACTATAGGGGCATTCAAAGCCCGAAGTACAAGTACTGTTTTTCTGGCAGCAAGTGACCGTCCAAAGCTGATAAATTGTTGGGTGTCTCACACTGAAGAGATTTTGTACCCGATACGTGCAGAGCATAGCTGAGAACCTCTTGTTGTGTGCTTGCCATGCGACTTGTTGAAGATGCTCTACCATAGTGTTCTGTTTCTGGGGAGGTTCCTGTCTTTTGACTAAGGACAGGTTTAGCCATTGTTTTGGGATTTTTGCAAGAGGCTAGTGCTGGAAACACTGCTGAACGTATATGGAACTGTAGTTCTGCACTGATATATATAAAAAAAAATAAATCCCTGACTCAAACATGTATGAAGATTTGGAGGTTTTGCCTTGATTGCAGCATAAGATTTTCCCAAATGAAATTTATCTGGCTGTGTATCTGTAGTCTGAAAGTCTCAGGGTTTATGGCTGTTAATGTAGCTCAGGAAGGCTGGTTGTTTTTCCTTTCTTCCCAGACGGAGGCGTTTCGAACACCCTAGGAATACAAAGTGTTTCTTTTTATGTACAGTGTGTTGTTTTTTCAGCCATCTTTCCAGGGAATAGAGCAACACCAGGGTAGGACGCATAGAATTCCCATGTGGAGGAAAATCAGCTCACCTGACAAAGCTGCCCAACACATCAAAGTCCTTACATTATGTCCCAAATATAAATACACAGCAGACAGTTCATGTATGTACCCTGTGACATTCTCAGAATTGCTCTGTTAGATAATGCTTTCTTCTTAAATGTCACACTGACAACGTAAACTCTGAGCTGTTAAAATGGATGATGCAGATATTAACTCATTGTGTCAAATATCAGAGGATTACATATCCATTACCAGAAGTACTTAAATATTAAAGGCTGCATAAATTAACTGGATTATCAGACTAAAGGATGAAAGGCAAGGAGTGGGCTAGGAAGGCAAGATGACAGCTGATGCAGGAAGGAATATGCCAGAGAGGCTAAAAAAATTGTGTGACAAGACACCACTCTAGACTGAGCAGCTGGTAGTTCAGAAACAGCAAATGGAGTTTGTGTTCTGAATTTATGAACTGTTACGGTAAAAGTGTTGTTTTAATGTTCATAAACGTGAAATCAATGAAGACTGATGACGGAGTACACACTAGTGGAGCATTGTTAGATAAATGAATTGGGAATTAAGGCAATCAAGTTCTCTTCATCAAGTTCCCATAGACTTAGAAATTCCCTTGAGTATGTTTTATCCAATGTTAGTTATAACATACTTGTGTCTGTGTTGGAAATACATAGTAGGAAAGGTGACAGTGGGGATCTGCAAGAAGGCTCCTCTAAACTTCCTGCTCCAAGCTGTAAGTGTGAGCTGTGGGAACAGGCAAAATTTCGCTGGAGAAGCCGTTCCTGACCTCTCCTTTTCCCCCAAGACCTAATTTCGGAGAAAGGTGAGCAATGTGAGATGCACCTGACAAAACAGAGGTCAAAGGGAAGCGATGCCCTCCAGAGTAGTATTGACACAACAGAAGGCTTGTGTCCAAGCCCTGGCTCAGTTCACAAAATAATCAGAGACCTACACAAAATAATCAGAGGCGGCCTGATAAGGTCTCTGTGAACACTCATTTTTGAGCCAAATGACCCAATTTCAGCTGCTGTGTACCTTGTTCTATGCACAACTTTGTGGCTTTATTCAGCAGTCAAAGCATAAGCGGGTTAAAAGGGATGAAGGCAAAGCTCTTTCTTATTATATGTGTCACTTTGGATTGTCCCTAGTTTACGGGTTTTTCCCCTTTCAGCAGGGAAGAGGAAGAAGCAAGAACTTAAAGGAGAACCTCACTGAAACATGCTTTTGAATCATATTGCCAGTCTCAGTGGAAACAATTTCCTCTGTTTGATGCATTTGTATTTGAAAAGCATAACGTTTGGGATCATGTACTTGGATAGAATCTTGGAGAACATGAAAACTAGTGAGGAAGTTGTATTCCCCAGACATGTATGTGGTCTGAGGTGTCCTTTTGAACCTTATGAAGAACCTTAATTTTTGTGGTTGTACAGCCAGGGTGGCCAGGCTGTTAGTGCTTCAGGGGCAAGGGCTTCAGGGTTTTGGCAAAGAATGGTTACTTTTTGATAGAAAACATACTGTTTCAGCAAGCAAAATAAGTTGTACTGGATAAAGCATTTATAAACTGGTATGTCTCTACAGCTTGGATTTTTCTGCCATTCTTTAATTGCCATTTTCCTTGTGTTTAAAAAAAGATTCTCCTAGTAAAATAGTTCATGTAAAGATGGGGCTTTAAAAAATATGCGCTAATACCTTTATTAATGGCCTTTTATGGATCTCTGTTTCCAAATTAATGCGTGCAAACTTCTTATGACTCTAGCAAGCCATGCTTTTTTTTATGCACAAGACAAAAGATAGGTTTGTGGGGTGAGTTTTTTGTGGGTTTGTGGTTCGTTTTTTTTACGTTCATCTCCCTTTCGTGGAAAACTACTTAAATTACAATTTCACATTAACATCAAAGAGAGTTAAGTTGTTGACTTATGGTGTTTTCTAAGGACAACTGCAAACATGGGTTTTTGAAGGAATCACACGCTTTGACACTTGTGTAAACAAAGAAAATATTTCCTTGTCAATAGGTTCAGTTGTAGTAAACACCCTTGGGAAAAAACCCGGAGTCTTCCTAAACCCCAACATGTTTGATAAAATTTAGATATAGTGCTTTTTAGCCAACCACAACATTATGTTTAATTGTCAAGTTTGACAGAAGGGACATTCAGTTACCAAAGAGGAACAGCAACAGGGAGAGAATTGGTTTGACTAGTCACTTTCCAGATCACTGATTAAAATGAAATTTAGAACTTGTACACCTTATGTTCTTGGCTTGGTGTCCTTTTTCTGAGGTTCAGTCTGATTATGTTAAGATAACTATGTGCCTATTATAGGATCATTCATTTCTTCTTTATATATGTATTTATATGTGTGTACGTATGTGTATACATGTACACACATATACAGACACACACGTGTTGGTGTGTAGTATTTTATTTTTGTCCTTCTGTTACCAGAGTATGAGAATTCTGTTCTTTAGTAGCATTTTGTCCTGTTATTCTGTTTTCTCACCCTCCCGCTCATCCTTGCAGCTTTCTTCCCCTTCTCCCCAAAAAAAGTTAATATCCTTGGTTTTTAAGAGTGCCTAACTTAGTGTAGGTCTGGTCTTTGCTGCTTCTGAAGACAGAATCGTAAGTACTGAAACCGCGAAGATTTATATTCATGTGCTTTCAGTCTATATTGCCCTAATCCCCGGTGGTTTGTTCTCATCTGTCAGCTTCCTGCTTCCCATAAGAAATATCCATCCAAGGGTATGTCTGTTTTAGGACAACAACCTCTGAAACATGGATGCCTCTGAAGTTTTTACAGGCAGAATTCCAAGTCCTAGCAGAACATGGGACCGGCAGATGGTCAGTCAGATTTTTATTAGCGTTGGGTATCATCTTGCTGTGTACCATTCTCATCACTAGAAATGATCGTTATAAGTTTCTCACCTTCCTCTCTGTTTCCCCAAGGGCTTGGGAACAGTCTCCCTTGCCTAATGCCAGAACTGCCCTGCTCCTAATATTTGTCCACAAAGCGGAGCAATAGGAGACAAGTCTTTGGGTTGTATTTACACACCATGCTGTGATTTGACACATCTATGCAGCTGTTTTCCTGACTCTGTCTTCTGTTTAAATTGTATTTTACAGATGCGGAGGAACAGTTGGTGCCATCTTTACGTGCCCCTTAGAGGTAATAAAGACGAGGCTCCAATCTTCAAAGCTAGCCTTCCGGGCTGTCTACTACCCACAAGTCCAGCTGGGGACCATCAGTGGTGAAGGAATGGTCAGGCCAACGTCTGTATCACCTGGGCTCTTTAGCGTTCTCAAGTGAGTACTGCTCTTCTGTTGTTCAGTGGTGCTTGACACAAGTGATCCGAGTTTGAGTTCCTCGGTGCAAACACGGCATGCGAATTCTGCTCCTGACTTGCACTGGAAGGATTCATGCCAGTTGGGCTTCTGCCTTCGGCAGCAGAAAGATAACTTGTTATTTAAAAACACATACATATTCAGGACTCCTGCGCATTCCTTTGAACTTCCACAGAAATTTGCTTCCAGCACTTAAAAATTTTCTAAACTGAATTGATTTGAATAAGTGTCTGGAGGTGCTATTTTTAAATTGTCTCCTCACACTTAGGCTTCTTGGTAGTTAACGACTTCCTAGGGATCGATATGCAGGACATACTGTAAACTCTTGATATGTCTTAGCTTGTGGGAACTATCACAGAAAATGTTTTGGAGGAAAGGACTTTTTTTCAACACTGAGAAGTGTCATCTTTGTCTCTTATTGGGAATAACCATGTTTACTGTCTCCTTTGAGCATTGTAACAGGTAATCCTTACTAGCTGGGGCTGATTCTTTGCAAATGATTGAAGGACTGAATAAGCCATATACACTGTCTTTTTCTTTTGCCTGGAGCCATTCCCAGTTTGCTTTGAGTAGCTAGTAGAGATGTTTGTTACTGTTGCTGCCCATGCTAGTTACCTGTTTGATGGAGGAAGTTTTAATTTCTCTCTTGAAGCGCTCTCTTCAGAGCCTCATACAAAAGTGAGAGCCTGTAGCCTTTCCTTCACCATAATGGATCAGCGTTGTGACAGGGTTTCTGGTTCTCTGCACCCAGTGATGCCTGTCAGCCCCTGATCTGTCTTTGAAGCTGGCCCTGCTCTGAGCATGTGTTTGAACCAGGTGACCTCCAGAATTCTGTGTTCCCATATATTTCAAGTTATGCTTGTCTGTACTCCTGTGTGGATGATCTGTAACTGACATGTATGGGAGTGAGGGAAGGACACTTCTTGCAAAAGCAGTCTCACTAAAATACAATGTCTAATTGGGGTCTTGGGAGCGTTTATCTTTTCCTGAGCTATCACTGACTTGATGAGCTCTCCACTGCTATTAGGTGGTGTTGTTGCCAATTATTATTATGCATCAATCCTACCTACACATGTATTACTTACAATCCCTGTTAAAAGCCTTTTGTGTGGTTCAGACTGCAGCAGTTGATGCTCCAGCTGTTCCCTCTTCAGATATCTGTTCATAAAGAGGAGGAAACGCAAAATCGCCCAGCTTATAACGGCTCGGTAGTTTTACCAGCAACTCCGAAATCCAAATCTCTGCTACTGTATTTCGTATCAAAGCACCAGAAACTTCTGGTTCAGACCTCATGCAAATGGATTGAGTTTATTTGGATCATTGGGCACCCCGGGGTGATGCAGAAGTCCTGTTTAGATCAGGTATCAGAAATGCCAGAGAAAATAATGACTAGCGAAGCAAGTTGAATGATTTTATGTAAGGCCAACATGCTTGGCAGGCTGCCTGGGGAGAAGCTGCACAGTTATATAACAGTACAGTGCTAATTCAAATTCTCTGCAGAGCTATCTGGCTAGAGTCATTCTGGGACTTGAGTTTCTGTATTGTAAACAGTGCTTCTTTCCCCTGCCAAACATTTCTGTCTATTCGGAGGTGAGTCTACAGCAGTTCGTGACTGAAAATGTAAGGTAGTGCCAGCTCCCTTTGATTTTCATCTCCTTTCCCTTGCTATCTTTTCACCTCGCAATATTGGACTTCAGGCAGCTGTAACTAAAGGAAGTGAAAACTTAAAGGCACAAAGCCCTTAATTCATCCTCTTAGCCCATCTTTTTCTGGAGTTTGGTTGGATTTTTTTTAAGGATAGAGGAAACAGTTTAAAATTGGGTCAATCTTTTAATATATTTATTAAGCTTATTAAATTTGCTGACTATGATCTTGATTTCATTTCACTTCGAGAATTGCTCAGCTGCATGTATCACCAAGTTTTCGACCTGTTTACTCCAGGGGAATGAGAAGCGAGAGCAAATAGTTATGCTGTCATTCCTTTGCAGGCAGCATCTATGAAGAATAGATAATGCTATTGGTTATGATCTTTCTGAAAAAGTACAAATGCATGAAGAAGTGAAGTTGGACCTCTTGCTTTTACTCTTCCATCCCTTCTCATAGTCATTCATGTGTTGCCAAACTGGATATCACTTGGGCCCCTCTGGTTTGAGACAATTGTATGGCTAAAGAAGCAGCCGTTAGAGCCTGACATGTAAAATTGCTGTTTAAGAGTTAAAGGTGTTTAGTGTGAAAGCCCCTTAACTGCTGCAAATAGAAAGAAAGTAGGTACTGAGGAGGGCAGGTTAAGCCGGCTGCTGAATAGAAAGCACTTCAGAAGGACAGGCTGTTTTTGTCTAATCCATTTAAGATTCTGATGAGTCACCCCAGCTGGAATCTGCAGTCGTGACTGTTAAGTGACAAAGAACAAGTAGTTGGTGGATCTGTCTCCTTGGAGACACTGAGCCCTGGAGTTTACACAGAAAGTTTAACTCTGCTGCAGAAAAAGTGTTTCAGAAGCTCCTGTATCTTCTGTCTAATGAGATTGTTCCTCACAGATTTCAAAACCATTCTCAACAGTGCTAATGACCTAGAAAGCAAGTTCTGAAAAATGGCAGTTCCAACAGGTGCACGTGAACTGCCCATGGAGCCCTGTGTTATTTGGATGTTCTTGTATGGTTTTCACATGGTGAGTTCAGTTAGGACTGCAGTCTAGCAGATTGTACGCTGAAATCTCAGTGATTACTGGAGGGTACCTGGCTTTCACTGGTAATCATTTGGCTGTTGTTTTAGTCCTTGTAAAGATGTCTGCTGTCAGTAGTGCAAGGGATTTGTAAAACAAGTCTTTTTTAATGAGGCACTTGAGCAAGGTATTGTACAGAGCTTGGCAGCTGCTGGGGAAGCTGTCCAAACAGCTTATCTTCTTTAGAGAAGTCCTAGCCCTGTGTGTCATCTGAGTTGTGAGGGAAGATGGGTGGGAATGGCTTTGGAAACCTGGGCTGCAGCTATTGCAGAACTGCAGGAAAGCATCATTTGTTGATATTCCTGCTTTAGACCTGATCGTGAAGTCCAGTCCAGACAGTGATTCATAGCAGTATCTCTGCAGCTGGAGTTTACTTGGGAAAGATGCTGTGAACTCTTCTGAATGCCCTCAAAACCAGATATCCCTGAACTGCCTGGGGAAGCAGAGCTTGTAGTATGGTTGCCACATTCAACTTTCACTCTGGGGAAAAACACATGACTAGGTAACTGTGAAAGGGAAAAGGAGTTATTGTTTTCATGTCTGTATACAGGAAGCAAACTCTTGAATTGCTTAGAAAAAGAGAATGCTGGAAATATTCTTTGTTCATCAGAGTCGGCTATCACTGGATTCTACATGAAACTTAACTCCATTCTTTGAAAGCTGTCAGGAATTGGAGTTACAGCCTTGTGCCATATGACACACTTTTGCCTGTTTTACCGCTTTACCACTGAAGTTTTATGGTATAGTGGCATTTATTCACTAGTGTATAATCCTGCTAATTTTTAAGTATATCATGTAGCTTAAAAGCTAACAGCTTCACCATTAATGCTCATTGCTTTTCTACAGTTCTTTTGACAGACTCTCTGATAAAACAAAAAGCATAACTTTAACCCAAACACTATCTTCTTTTTCCCCCCCGTTTGTTTTTATTTTAAGGTCAATTCTGGAAAAAGAAGGACCAAGGTCACTCTTCCGAGGGCTGGGTCCAAACTTGGTTGGAGTTGCACCATCAAGGTAAATAGTTAAACTATTGCTGAAGGACACATTTAAGGTACTAACTGAAATGTTGTGGTGCATTCATGATTCAAAAGAATAGGTCATGAAGTTATCCCATCTGTAAACTGGGATTTGTGCATGTATACTGCACAGTATACATAGCAAGAAATACTTCTGTAAATCTGCTTTACACTTGTATGACGCTGGAAGGTGCAGATTAAATCAGGCACTTAAATTCCAAGTCATTGCAAGAGCCACTTGTGTACTTGAGAAAACAAGAGAAAGGAGCGCGGAAAAATCTGTAGGATTAATACTTGCTTTTTTCTAATATGATCTGCTACTTCCCCGCGAGACATAAGTGTTTGCCAAATGCTGAGCATGAGCTAGATGCCAGGGGAGAGGAGTACTTATCTGGTCCTCGGCTGCCTAAATTCTTCTCAAAGGAAAAACTGCAGCTGAGGGGAAAGGTCTTGCACTGGTGCCACATAACCCTGAAGGGGTAGGTGTGTCCCTTTTTTTTTTTTTTTAAACAGCAACAACAAAAGTAGCTACAAAGTTTGTATTCGGAACTCTTACAGGCACCTAAATGGTTTCCACATCTACCTATGACTGTCCCATTCTTGGTGCCTAGCAAATGTTAAAACTTGTTAGGGAGGAGGAAATTGGTGGAGATTCTCTGCCGGAAACAGAACCAGTTAAAAAGGAAGTTGCAAAGCGGTGTACTCCCTCTCTGGCCTCTTGCCTAGTAAGTAGGATGTTCCCCCTGGCAGTGGGAAATCCTATTTCTGTACAGGTAGTCTTTGCAGCAGAGATCTGAATCCAAGACCGGAAGAATAGTCATGTGTCTAATTTGACAATGTGTGTATTACATTGCTTTTCTTCTCTTTTTTTTTTTCTCCCACAGAGCTGTTTATTTCGCCTGCTACTCCAAAGCCAAAGAGCGATTTAATGGCATTTTTGTGCCCAATAGCAACATTGTGCACATCTGTTCTGCAGGTTCTGCAGGTAAGTATTTGTAATTTGTCTTCCATATGGTCTGTGGCAATACTCCAGTGTCCAGCCCCTTGCCAATAGCAGGCAATACCTGCATTGATATCTGGCTCTGAGATATGCACCCTGATGCTTTAAAGTATTTATTACAAGCTGTTGTTGCTACAAGACTCGTTTTCTAATTATTGAAAAGAATGAAGAATAGAGTGAATCAGGCGGGAACGGGACTCTCAGGCTGTCTGTACAGGACCTAGGCTAATGAACCAGTCTTGGCTGACAGCTCTGGATAACTGTGGTATACTAATGAGTACAGAGGCCAGTATGTGGCACGTTCTGAAAATGTACACTTAGTTTGAGGTTGTATATGCAAAAAAAGAGGAGTCTGCTAGCTCCTAACTTACCTTGTCTACAGAGAAACTGTGTTTCTGTTCAGTATTTTGAAATATTTCTAGATTGTTGCTTACTAACTTAAGATGAACTTTTTTTCCAACTGCAATGCTGTGGTAATGGCTCTGAATATAAGGAAAAAAAAATTAGTGAACACCAACAAACTTGTGATACAATTTTACTCAAATTGCTTTTGAATGTTGTATTGTTCCTACAAGGATGGGAAAAATAGTTTGTTCTTGTAGAAAAAAATACTGCAGAAGCTCTCCACTACTTTAGGCATCAGTTACCAGAGTGACCATTAAAAATAATCTTTCCCAAACAAACACCTTGTTTACGGGTGAGTTCTGTTAATGAGGTGGCTCGATGGCACCACCTAGAGCCTTGGGGAAAACAAAAGACTAATCCGTGTGTGTTCCCCACAGGTTTCCTTTAATCTATTATTCTAAAACCCAGTCAGTAAGTAAGGTATCTTGTCTACAGCAGTCTTTAGAAACATGAAGCACATATTAAAATAGCTGAAAAGGACAAATCCTTACAAAAAATCCAAGGCCATTGGTTGATGTCTCCTGAAGTTTAACATGAGATGGTTCTCTGGCAAGAGAGAGATTGAGCTATGTACTTGTGTGTCTTTTGAAACCTCTAGATAGAGCTGATCACTAGAACTGTCACACTGCACAGCGTATAAAGTTCATGTTTGCCATGGAAACACACCAGCCTGAATTCAGCTAAACTTACGGTTTTCTTTTCTCTTTTTCAGCCTTTATCACAAATTCCCTGATGAATCCTATATGGATGGTGAAAACCAGGATGCAACTGGAACGGAAGTAAGTAGCTGATGGAGGGAGATTGGATGCCACTGAGTGGCTAAGGGAGCCTCTGGAAAACTGAACTTTCATGTTTTCTCATGGCTTTTTATACTTTGACAGATCTTGCCCAGTTGTTTCCTGACTCTCAATTCCACCTTCCAAGCCATTGTGTTTCTGCCTGGCCAGACTGTTAAGGTTCTGTGTGTCTAGTTTCAGTTTGGACAGTTAGACAGAATCACAGAGTGGTAAGGGGTTGGAAGGGACCTCTAGTGATCATCTAGTCCAACCCCCCTGCCAGAGCAGGATTGAAAAGGATGTGGAAGTTGCTTTGAGTGCTGAGTTTAGGTTCAGTTTTTGCTTTCACTGTAAATTTTAAGTAAAATTGGGCATAGCGTTAATTTTCCCTCAGATTCCTGCTTACAGAATTCTTCTGTACTTTCAGGGTTGGTGTTGAGGATAAATATATCAAGGACTGAAATGCTTTGATACAGCAATAATAGAGGCTATGGGAAGGTCAGAAGAGCTCATGCAGGAGGCTGAGGTCTGTGTCCTATTTGGCACCATCTCTTGTATGATCCCGGATCACACAGATGTGTGTATTACTGCAGCAAACCAAGGCTGCTGATACATGGTTAGGCACCTGGAAACAGAAAGGGTGATGTTTTGGGATTGTAATGAAGTCACGTTAATTTAGTTTCATAAAACATTCTAGAGGCAATAAGAATCTGTTGCAGTGGTTTAATGTTCTGCTTCCTTCAGCACTGTATTTCTGTTAAGCATGTCTCCTGAACACAGAGAGCGAATTTGACAGTAATATCTTTTAGTTGAGTGATTCAGTCACTGGTGGATATTGAAGCAATGAAGGACTCTGCTAACAATGCGACTGCTTAGAATGGAAATGCCTTCCTGCAAGGATTTGTTAGGTCAGATAAGAAGGATCCTTTAAAGCGCCATAACTTATAAATAATTTATACGACTTAATTCCAGCACTTCACAGGGTGGCACCTTTGAACTGAGTGCTGCCTTTTAAAATGAAGAGTAGCAGCATGTAGCAGACCTGTATCTTGGCCTGCTGAAGATGGCTTTAAATGGAATTACTAGTGCAACACACAGCACTGTCTCTTCAGTGCGTATTGTCTTCTAAAGCATTGCTGTGGACTGTGAGAGACTGGACCGAACTTGAGCCGTAAGAAGTGTTACGAGTATGTATTAGTGAATTAGCAAAGCCAAGTGTGCGCTCTTAGCATGATAGTCCTGCTCTGTGCAGCTTTCCTGTAGGATTTTTGGAGTAAAACTTAGCAGAGAACCATTTCTGTAATTATAAAAACTATTGAAATCCATTAGTGTGTTTTAATATTAATTGTTTTTCTGGGCTCACGATATGCTTTGCTTTGTTTGTTTTTTAGAGTCAGGGGTTCAAAACCAATGAATGCTTTGCAGTGTGCTAGATATGTTTACCAGACAGAAGGCATCCGCGGCTTTTATAGAGGCCTGACCGCCTCCTATGCTGGGATTTCTGAGACCATTATCTGCTTTGCTATTTATGAAAGTTTAAAAAAACACTTAAAGGAAGTCCAACTGCCCCCTTCAGCTAATGGGACCGAACGGAACTCAACAAACTTCTTTGGACTGATGTTTGCTGCTGCTGTTTCCAAGGGTTGTGCCTCGTGTATTGCTTATCCACACGGTATGTGAACTTTTCCATTTATGACTGCAGTAGAACAGCTGTTGTCTGTCACCCAAGACAAACGGTGGGGTTTAGGGCTGTAAAATTCTTGATCGTTTGAATGGCCAAATGCATGTTACTGTGGCGTGTGCACTTGCAGTGGCGTTTTCAGTGTCGGTCCCACCATTCCTAGTTAGCCACGTTGTTGGTGATTGGAACGTCCTAATTTAAAAACCACTCAAAAAATGTCAAAAAGAAATTGAATGTGTAATGCTTCTGTTCTCACTAGTAGCCTCGTCTAGCTGAGTCCCCCGCACAGGCTTTGGGATTCTGCGATGAAGTGGTGGGGAACACTTGTAGGGTGAGCAGCGTTATTCTTTTTGGATAGGCGTGACTGTTATCATGGTTGTACAGAAAGAGCAATATTGACTATGTGAGTGTCAGTGAGGCAGTTAGTTCTTTAGCAGCTTGAATGAGTGAATAATACATTTATTGCACATGAAAGGGAACTCATCTTTAACTTTGCTTCCTGCCTGAAGGCAGTGTGTACAGGATTCCATGGCTGAAAGGACTGGTGGGCAGCTAGTACAGGAAAGTTTTCATGTCGTGGGGTTTTGCATTCTCTGTCCTGGTCATGGCATGTTTCTCAATGGGGAGGTTTAAGTCTTGTTAACGTTGAGCTCTGTTTTAATTTTCTGCAGAGGTCATACGGACACGGCTGCGAGAAGAAGGCACTAAATACAAGACTTTCATTCAGACAGCACGTCTGGTAGCACGTGAAGAAGGCTATCTCGCCTTCTATAGAGGACTCTTTGCCCAACTCATCCGGCAGATACCAAACACAGCCATTGTGTTGTCCACGTATGAGTTAATTGTGTATCTGTTAGAAGACCACGCAAAGTAGCAGAGCCAAGACTCCTGTCACAAACTGTAGACCAATTTCTTTGTTGAACAAATCCTTTAAGAGACTGATGCAGGTGGCAGTGCTGGTGGAAAAACTACAAGTCTGTGACCACCTCCTGGATATTTCCTTTTGGATTCATGCTTTCTGAAAGGTCTTGAGTTATGTTAACAGTTAATTATAACTTTTTTTTTAACTTAATGATAATTAAACTGCTACTAAATTAAATTACACTATTTAATTTAAATATATGTTTGTCTTTTTCCTTAAGCACAGCTATATGTGGTCAAGGAATGTACCTCATACTATCAAGTGATCTCTTGGACTGATGTTCATTAAAACTATTAAAACGGGAGAAGAACTGGTTTGGAAACTTAAAACTGTCATGTCACTTTTTAGCACTGTAATAGCTTAATGCCCAAATAACTGAGAACTCTTCTGGTTTATTCACAGTGCATCATTCTTTTCACTGTGTGAACATCCTGGAGTATTCAAGTGGGACAATCTTGTAGTACGTTTCTCTGTTTTGATGGTATGAAATGCGCACACCAGAATCTCTTAGAAAAGCCACTTAAACTGGCAATATTGCTGGAGTATGATTGTGGGAGGCTTTTAGTAAAAATGTAATTACAGCACTGTGTGTACCCGGGCATTTGGGGTGCATGCTTGTGCTAGTGTGTGTAAACTGACCTGTCATGACTTGGCTCTTAGACCTTGCTTTTGGGAAGGGCTGAGAGCATAAGAACAGCCAGTGATTGTGGCCTGGCGCTGCCCTGCGGCAATGCCGCAAGATGCAGTACCTTGGTCACATGTCTTGTCCTCAGCATTTTACTACTATGGGCCTTTTTTGTGTTACATTTTCCTTATACTTCAATGGTAGGGGTCTGGAAGAACGGATAAGATAATCTATAGTGTTTGGGACCTATAAATGAAGTTCTGGATTCTGCTTTACAGCAATATGTCCCTCTTGATTTGATGTCCTTGTAGACCAGTGCTTCTGATGGGAATGAGAATCTCTGTTATCTCCTGGACATGTCACTGGAGTAAACACCAAAAAAATCCACAGCCTGTGTAAATAGTTTCTTTATGTCATTACTTGATCTCTTACTGAAGGAAATAAGGATTTGCCAGCTTAGGGCAGCCTGTTGAACAGTTCTCATGTTTCTTATAGATACAGTATCTGCTTTCCCCTTCAAAGACACAATATCAAAGCGGTGTTCTTCAGCAGTAGTCAGGATACAGTCCTTACCTTTCAGTTATAAATCAAATATCCTGCATACTTGAGATCAGTCCTTTCATAAATATTGGAACATGCTTTTCATTTTAGTAGTCTCTTTACCACTTGTATTGCAGCAGTACCTTGTGATTAAAGTATTGTATAGGAGTAATTACTGTGCAGGATAAAATATTTTAGAACTGAAATGGGGAGATTTGTGTTTTGCTTTGGCCATAACATGCTCTCCTATTCATTAGTGTCATTTGCTTTGGCAGCTGAGACAAATACTACAGCATTTGACCCCAGCTTCAGTCTTCCCTGCTGTCGAACTGAACAATGAGCTTCTCATGACTTGAGCAGGTGTTGAGTTCTTGAGCATAAACAAGGACCACGTACAGCCGAGGTGGTGTTTGGACTTGGAAGGATCATGCAAAGCATTAAGAAACAGCCTAGTAGTGAGTAGGGCTGTCTTTATAAGATAGAGTTTTCAGGCTACTATTTTGTTGCAGAAATATAATGGGTGGTAACTGAATTCAAACCTTCACGTTGGTTCTTATTAGAACCTAGCTGATGACTGGTACTTGAGGTCATATTTGACATCAGTGTGATGGAGGAGCATAGTATAAAGAGGGTAGAACGTGTGTGTACCTCAGTATGAGGCAAAACTGCAAAAATAACTAATTTCTATTATGCCTTACTGAAAATAACATACCACATTACCCCTAAGCTAAAATAGGAAACAGTAACTAAAAACTGGCTTGGCTTTTTTTTTTTAATGGAGATGATGAGCAGCAAAAGCTTTAGTCTCTTTATCGGAGTCAAAACTGTCATACAGTGCGCTTCTATTTTTGAGAACTAGGACACTTCTGCTGCTACTTTGAAACGATTTCTGAGATTTCCTTAAATTAGCATTTCTCTCACTTTTAAAATGTTAGTCAAATGTGTAGACTGCTGATATCTTTTGAGAATGAGGGGAGGGAACTCAGACCCTCTTGAAGAGTTTGGGACTTGGCGAGAGAGAAAGCAAGAGAAAGTGAACCAATTTTTGTTCTGCCTAAATCTGATGGAAAATCAGGAATTCTGCTGGATTTTTGTTCTTGTTGATAGCAAAGCTTAAAGAACCCTGACAGAATTAGTCTTAATTTGATAGAGTGTTAACAAGCTATATTGGGAGCCAACAGAATTTCTGAATTAGTATAACTTACTCCTGTTTCCTTCCTCTCTCTACTAAATTTTAAAAATTCACTAACCCTTAATTCCTTAACCCTGTAAAGAATTTACATTTTTAGGTGATGCTCTGTGAGCAGTCCCACTGATGTCACTGTGTATGGAATAAGCCTAATTCCAGAGAGAAGAATTTGAAGTAGTTTTTTTTCCAAATGGATACATGAATTTAAAAATAACCAGCTTTTCTCTGGTTGTGAAAGAAAAACTAAAAGCATTTTTTCATTGTTCATTCCACCTGAACTTCCACGGAAAGTCAGTTTCATGGGAGGTAGGTAAATTTGTTACTGGTTAGAATTTCCTGGGCGGTTTTCCTCCAGGCTTTGTTACTAGACCCTTTGTAGCTTAATTATCAGTAAGGTGATGAAGCTGTGGTCATATCTGAAGTGACCGCAAAGTTTCCATTAACTTTACCAGGACTGAGTCTGTTCCCATTCATAAATTAACAGTTAAATTGAGATTATAACAAACACACTGTTGCTACAATTGTATAAGCTACTCATGCTTCCAAAGCTAAATTAACCAATATTTCTTAGGCATTTGAAGATATCTGAAGTCCTTAGATTAAGGTTTACTGCCTCCCTGTAGCTATCCATGGCTGCCTTGATATCCCTCAAAATTATCTGCATTTCCTGATGGCCGTGATAGCTGCTTGTATTGTGATTTGTAGTTTTGTACAAGTTCCTTTAGCTCCTTTAAGGAGGAAACTTCTGGTAAACAATGCAGATACTGCAGATATAGCCGATGGGAAGGGAGGGACTTCTGTAGGAAAACAATAGACAAGTGGTCAGGTACAGAAGTTCTAAAGGAATTGCAGAAGGGCTGGAATGTGCTCAGTGACTGGGGGCTTCTTCCTCTTCTCCCTATCATTTAGTCTCATAAACCAATCCCTAAGTGATTGAGCCAAACAATGGGAGAGAGTTGGGAAAAATTATGCCCCCCTGACATTTATCAAGAGGAAATGGTCACTGTTATTCCATAGAATTAATTTTCCATGGTTAAATCTGTGGGGGATAGAAATCGAACAGTTAAGACCTCAACCACAGTTAGGACAAGCTCAAAAGTACAGATTAATTCCAGTACAAATATTTGTCTGTGAAGAGGTCTTTAAAAAGATGTTGATGCAACTTGGTTCTCCTGAATTTTAAGCGGTTTTGTGTATTGCGCTGAGAACTTTTTGGTTTTAACAAGGAAAACAGCTACGTGGTTTGAGGCAGGGTCAGTCTCGTATTTTGGAGAGGTTTCACCTCCTACCTTCGTGTAAAAGCACGGCACGACTGCCAAACCACCAACTGCTTCCAGTTGTGTAAGGACAGTGAATCCCACCCATGCATGCTGAGGGGCACAGCGTAAACGGGTGTTGCTTTGCTTTCTAGGGAAGAGCTTCTGAACAAGTCTGACCCGAGAACTAATCCCATCAGAGACCTGAGGGCTTTCTGCAAAACTGTATTGTTTATCAGTCCAGCCACAGAGGGAGAGTCTAGAGCAGCAGTCTTCAACTCCTGGCTCGCAGGTAGCTGCCCCCACGGCCCTGTGCTTTAGTGCCTGCTCCACTTGCCGTACTGGCCCTTGGGTCAAGCGAGATGCTATTTGCAGCACACGGTTTACTGGGTAAAGCTGATGGAGGACCACAGAAGGGCGATAACCTGTGCTCTAAAATCAGTGGGGAGGGTACTGCAGTGTAATTGGAGGGTGCTTCCACTTTCCCCAGACACCCCGGTGGTTTGGTAGGAAAGCGCATCCTGACGGGGAACCTGCTGGAACTGCCTGTGTCCTGCTCTGCCCACGTTCCCTTCCGCAGCAGCTATCCTTTTTCCTCAAAACCGTACTGCGGTTCAATGGCCAGTTCTCGGCCTTGTTGCAGACCCCGTTGTTTCCAGCTCCATTTGTGCGAGCGGCCCCCGGGGGGGGAATGCTCCGCGGGGCGGGTTTGGGGCCTTCCCCCAGGCTCGGGCCTGTGGCGGTGTCTGCTGCCGCCGCCCTTCACGGGCCGGCACCTAGGAGGGCTTTTAAATGCAGCCAAGCCTGCCGGGTAGGGGAGTAAGCGGGTTGAAGCCGGCGCCAGGCCAGGCACGACCGGCCCCCCTCCCCCCCCTCGCTCCC